>VZSE01012745.1:154367-172381 GCA_013398275.1 Promerops cafer
AACCCGCGCCCCTGCCGCCCCCGGGAGCACCGCAACCCCCCGCGACCCCCGGCTGCGGCGGCGGGCAGGGGGCGGCTCGGGCTTGCTCGGGCTGCGGCTCGGCACTCCTGGCTCCCCGGTCCCGGTGGGTCGCTTGGAGGACACGGGCAGAGGTCACCCCGGCCGAGGCTTGGCCTCCTGACGGGGACGGCGCGGGATGGGGCTGGCGGTGCGGCCACCACGGTCCTCCAGCGTGTGGGACAGGTGCTGGCCGTCCGAGCTGCAGGGATCCAGCCCCGAGTTACAGGGAGCCAGCCCCATGCAGTGGGGAACCAGCTCTGGGCACGGGGATCCAGCCCCAAGGTGTGGGGAGCCAGCCCCAGGCAGTGGGGAGCCAGCTCTGAGCAGTGGGGATCCAGCCCCAAGCTGTGGGTAGCCAGCCTGGGCAGGGGGGATCCGGCCCTGGGCGTGGGAAGCCAGTCCCAAGCTGTGGGAAGCCAGTCCTGGGCATGGGGCTGGAGCCCAGGCAGTGGGGAGCTAGCCCTGGGGACAGGGATGCAGCCCCAAGGTGTGGGGAGCCAGCCCCGGCAGGGGGGAGCCCCTGTAGTTGCTGTCCCCGGAGCTGGGCCCCCCCAGGCAGGGAGCCCAGTGCCTGTGCAGCCCCCGCACCCCAGCTCCCTTCTCCCACACAGCGCAGTGGTGGTGGGTGCCTGGGGGCTCTTGTACCACAAACAATCTCAGGGAGGCGGACAGCCCTGCAGCTCTGCAGGGAGCTTTTTGAGGGGGAGCAGAGGGAACAGAGGACTCACTTGGAACTGGGAGTGGGCAGTGAGGGTAGGTGCCCTCTAAGGAAGCAGGGTCAGACAAGCAGGACCTGTCTGGTCACTCCTTTGTCCCCATGTAGCTGGTCCAGGCAGTTCAGCAACCCTCTCCAGTGCTCCAGCTCTTCTTCCAGCCAGCTGCTGGGAATGCCAGAAGAGCCGAGAGCTGGGGTCTGCCACAACTCCTGGCACTAGGCCCATCAGAGCCCCGGCGTCCCGGGGTGCAGCGTGCTGGGCTCTGCTGGCCACAGCTCCTGCTGCCCTTTCCCTGCCTGCTGGCTTGGGAGCGGGACACAGCAGTGTGGGCAGCAGCACGGAACTGCCAGCCCTGGGAGAGATCTCGGGAAGATTGCTTAGAAACTGCAGGAGAATGGGGACTGCTTGTCACAGCCCAAATGACTGTCAAGCTTAATAATCAGTGGGCAGAGAGGGTGGCAGCACAACCTGACGCTGTCTCATTTTGCAACCGCTGTTGTAGCGGTGGGTGCAAAGCACCGAAATGGGGCACAAGAACTTCGGGTTGCACAGGAGGAGACCAGCAGAGAGGCTGAGCTGTGGGTCCGAGGGGTGAGAGATATGGGGCTGGTTGGTATCCATCACATCATCCTTGGCTCCCCTCCTGGGGGCATGGGGAGCGGGCAGTGATTGGACTGTGGGACTCAGAGGGATCGTGGGGTGCTGGCCAGTTCCCTACCGGGAGACAGTGCCCAGACTGCAGGGTGCTGGCCTGCAGGCCGTGGAGGATGAGGGATGCTGTGCCAGCCACTACCCAGCACAGTGCCCTTGGCTCCCGTTTGCAGCCATGGAAGATGAGCAGTGCCCAGACCACAGGATGCTGCTCTGCTCCCTGCCTGCCTCTCCCACCTGGTGCCACTCAGAGGGAGAACTAATCACACTTCTGGATTGTCAGAGGAATTCTTGGAGCTGCGGGAAAGGCACAAGGGGGATCGTGGGGCCAGGCCCCTGGTTCATCTCTGTCCTCAGGTCACAGTTCACTGCCAGCCTGGGGATCTCCAGTGAATGTCCCTCAGGTGCTTGGTCTCCCTGGAGAGACCTGCCTCTGGCTGCTGGGAGCAGGGAAGAATGGGATTTGGCACTGCATGGCTCAAAACTTGTCTCGGGTGTAAAGCTTGAGCAAATACTTGGACACTCACAGGGCTGCTGGGACCTCAGTGCCTGGGGCATTCCTGAGCAGTTGCACACAGGCTTCCATGCAGAGAGGTGGCAGCAGGTCCAGGCTGGAGCTTATCTGCCAAGAGGAGGGAGCTGAGGCTCCATAAAGAGCAGCCCTGTGGTGGGTGTGGGTCATTGGTGGTGTGGGATGTTCCTGAATTAAGCCTGCACTTGGGGCAGCATTCTTGGCTCTGCTGCAGCCCTGGCTCCCAGAAGCCTCCATCCTCTGAGAGAAGCCAGCTCAGCTTTACAAAGCCCTGGGGCACTGGGAAAGTGGTCCCCAAGGAGCCTTTGCTCCAGGCTTTGGAAGGAGTTGAAGTGAGATGAAGCTCTGGGAGCTCTGGCAGCTTCCAGGTCAGAGCCAGGGGGTTCAGAAGGGCCCCTGGTTTTGTTAGCTGTAAGGACTGTGGGAGCTGGCGGGCAGCAGCTCAGTCGGGCCGGGGGCAGCCACAGGCTCCAGGTGCTGGTTTCCCCACGAGGAGTCTTGTGGTTGCTCCATGTAGGAACGGCCATGCTCTGCTGAGAGGACAAGCCCCCACGTGCCGTGTCCCCCCAGGTCACCTACCACTCTCAGATGGTGCTCCAGCCACAGCTGGGGGATATTTTGGTTCCATGACCCCATCCAGCTCGGGGAGTCCAGCCTGTCCTGGCTATAGCATCCCTCTCCAGGTGCTGCAGCAGGGATGCACTTGGAGGGATGTGCATTCCTGGGTGACCCGCCGTGAGGGAGGCTGGATGTGGGACGGGCTGCACAAAGTCACGGTCCCTCCACCATCCTTCCCCGGGGAAGGAAGAGGGGCCGGGGCCAGGACAATGGGCTGTGGCGCTGACTCAAACAGCCAGTTCCTGGTCGCTTCCTCTCCCCGCTGCAGTTGGAGGCAGCGAGGACAGGGGGAAGCTCAGTGCTCTCGGCCTGATTTGAGGCAGGAGCTCCTGGGTGGCCGGAGCGAGCGGCCTCCCCCGGCACTCACAGCCATGGCCAAGGTGGAGTGGCTCCTGGCACCCTGGCACCGGGCAGGTAAGGCAGGCAGCAGGGCAGGGCTGAGGCGGGCAGTGGGGGCGGTGGGATGTGCGGGCAGTGGGGGCGGTGGGATGTGCAGGCACTGCTCACTCTGCAGGGCAGGACCCTGGGCACAGACCGGGGGCAGCTCTTGGGCACAGACTCTCTGGAGGCCGTGCAATAGCCCCCGGGGTCAGTGCTGTCCAGCAGTACCAGTCTTGTGACACTTTTCCCAGACTGACCTGAGCTGTGGAGTGTCCCTGTCCCTTTTAAATCCTTCTGCCATACCCCAGCCTAGTGGGGTGTCCTTGCTCTGACAAAGCAAGAGAAAGACAGAGACTCCCAGCCCACGTGTCCCACTGACCACTCATCAGTCCTGCGGGGACAGGTCCTGCCTGTCCTGGTGGTACTGTGCCCTCCTGGCAGCTTCCGCGTGCTGGTGGCAGCAGGAGGGAGGAACGTGGGACCGTGGACCGTGGGTCGACACAAACACCACAGACACTCGGGACCCTCGCTGTTGTCACTGCTTTCACTCCTGCTGTAGCTGATTTCAGGTCTCAGGCCCCTTTGTCCCGGGGCCTCTGGCCGCATTCCCCTCTCAGGCGACTTCCTCACATTGTCCCGGCCCCGCGGAGTGTAAAACCAGCCGGGCACAGGGGAAGCCGTGCTTTCCTGGAAGCAGCCTCTGGAAGCAGCCTCTGGCACAGGCAGCCCACACTGGGCAGAATGGTGAGCACTGCCTGGGCTTCCATGTGCCACCAAACAGTCCCAGCCAGGCTGGGGACGTCACCGTGGGAAGGCTGGTGGGCAGCCAGCCATGGCCACCCTGTGCCCAGTGGTTCCTTTGGCCATGATGTGGGGATGTTGGGCTGCCAGGACCAGCTAGGTCTGACAGGTTGCCATGCCAGGCTTCCTGAGGCTCTCAGGAAAGATTTGTGGCTGGAGTTCTGCTGGGAAGCATGGGAGAGTGAGGGTTGCAGTATGAGGGGGCTGCCAGACTGCCAGGGAGCCACAGCAGGGCTGGGAGAGGTCTCTGGGTGCTCATCTTACTGCCCATGGTGGAGGGCTTGGTGCAGGAATCTGGGTCCAGCCAGACTCTGGGGCTCCAGTGCCTGCCCCAGTGCTGCTGCCCTGGCCCTGGGAGCAGTGGATCTCAGATCCTTGTCAGGGAGCAGCCTGAGTCCACCTTGGCTGGCACAGTCTCGGGCCAAGCCCTGCTTCCATCCCCACACACGGGGGATCCTCCTGTGCCAGGCTCGCCGGCCAGATTCTGCAGCACACACACCTCCCCTCCTGCCAAAACTCCCTGACCAGGGCCCATCGCACTGCTGGGACTGAATGTCCTTGCACGCTGCAGCTCTGAGTCCTGCCGATGGACAGGGACTGGTTTGCTGCTTGTGGTTTTCATAGAAACCTCACATAATCCAGCTTTCTCCCCATGAGCTGAGGGACCTCCACAGCTTCCAAATCCGCTCTGCCGACAGCAACTTCTGCAGTGCCCTTATCTCCTCCCATCAGTACAAAAAGCAGCTGATTCCTTGTTAAACAGGGAGCTTGGAAGAGCCAAAAACCTCTGGCAGATCCGGTGTGTCGAGACAGTGTTGTTTCTCAGTGCCTGTGGTCCTGCTGGGTACCTGTGTGTGAGCACAGAGATGTGCTGTACAAGGGTCCTGGCATGGCCAAGCTGGGGTCTGGGCATGGCACCCCTGAAAGGCTTCCAGCCCCTCTGGCCTCAACCACCAGCAGGTCAGACACCTGTGCAGGTGGCCTTGCCTCACTGGGGGATTGGAGCTGTGCCACCAGACATGTGACAGTGGGAGGTGTCCTGGAGAGGGTCAGATTTGGAGAGGGCACAGTCTCTTGGCTTTCCCAGTGAGGGCTCATCCCAGGCACAGCGTGTGCAAGTGGCACACGGGGCAGGTCTGCTCAGTGAGCACCGCTGCCTTGTGGCACTGGGCCTGGGGGTGTCAGTAGGGTGTCACTTCAGGATTTCATTCAGACCTGGGTGGGCATCTGGCCCTGGGACTGCCGTGCACGTGGACTCGGCTCCACATCCTGCAGGGAGCTGGTCCGGCAGGTCCAGTTTGGCAGGGGGTGAGCTTGGGACAGGAGGTGTTTCTGCAGCCACTGCCAGCTCCTTCTGTGTGCTCTTTTCACTTCCTCTCCACTCGCCGTGGAGCAGCATGCGCCTGGCTCATACCACGGGAATGTCCCCAAGCCACACACGCCGGCAACGAGCAGTCCAGAACCGAGGGCAGGCTGCGGCACTCGTTTGAAGCTGGTGGCACACGGTCCCGGCCGTGGCACACGGCTCTGGCCGGCGGGCTCGGGGTGCTGCCAGGATCGGTCTCGGCCCCCAGGTTCACTGCCCTCACCCGCCGGCGTGCTCGGTGCTCCGGACCGGCGGCGGCAGCTGCCGCTATGCCTGTACCCGTTGCCATGGCTGCTCTGCTGATGGCGCATCGCCTGCTGCTGCCGTTACATCATTCCTGACAGTGCTCCACGCTGGCAGAGAGGGTCTGAGCGGCTCCAGACGCACCCCCGGCATCTCCTGCACGTGGGGAGCGAGCCTGAGAGGGAAAAGTTTGGCGGTGAATTCAAGCGAGAGGCATCGTCTCACAGGAGCTTCGGCTTGGATTGAAACAGCTCTGATGGCTCTGTCAAATATCTCCTTGTGGATTCGGGATGCCTGGGCTGTGGGTGAGTAGGGATGCTGGCATGGAGCAGGGGTGACTCAGGAGATACTGAGGGGCTGGGAGTCCTGCAGGGATGCTGTTCCTGAAGGAGAGAGTGGAGCTCAGCTCCCCCTCAGGCGAACTTCACTGGAATTCAACCTCAGTCCTTGTGTACCCACCATGGCCACAGCACCCTGAGCCTGGACACTGGAGGGGGCCTGGTGCCAGCAGGGAGCATGGTGAACCCCCCACCAGCCATGCCTCAGTTTCCCTCAGCAGCAAGGCTGGCCAGGCTCAGGTCGAGACTACTGGGGTTGGTGGGATGGAGCTGTCCCTCTGGCTTTGCTGTCCCAGGATGCCTTCATCTCCCGCAGGCATTCGGCACGGGGTGGGAGTCTCTCAGAGGTATTTTGTGCTCCGAGCCTGTCTCTGATAAGCGTGGCACGAGGGTCACTGCCAAGGGCATTGGCTCAGCTCAGCTGCTCTATCGCGGCCAGCCGCTGTGTCCTCCTGCCGGACGCTCCCACTTGGCTGGGGCATCCTGTGCCCACAGGTGGGGGTGGCAGCTGGGCTTCCTTGGACACTTACAACCTGCCCCTGTACCGAGCCTGCATCAGGCTGCTCCCAAATGCTGCCTGTCCCTTGGGAGCACTGTGGCAGTGGCACTGAACCAGGACTGCCGGCTCTTTACAGCCCATCGGCGAGCTGCCAGGCGGTGCTGGGCTGGGCTGGGCTGGGCGTGCTACTCCCAAAACACCCTCAGAGCCACTGCTCCCAAAACACCCTCGGAGTGGCTGCTCCCAGGGAGCCAAAGCATCAGGGTGCTGCTCACTCTGGCACAGTGCTGTCCTTGCAGTGAAAGTTTGGGGCGCCAGGAGAGTGCTTGGCTCATCCGTTCTTGCCCCTACCCCTTCTCCCCAGCTGGGGAGATGGCGCCCACGATGCCTGTGCCTTGGGGATGATGCCGGCACCTTGGCAATGCCAGCAGCTCAGCAGTGCCTGCACCACAGCCCACACAGGCTCAGGACTGCACCGTGTCACTCACAGTCCCAAATGAGCATGTGTCAGCAGAGAGGGGGAAGCTCCACGGGGGAGGACCCCCGGCACCGTGTGTTCCCCTTCTGGCCGAAGCTGCCCCCGCGGCAGGGCAGTGTGCTGGGCGTGGGTGCTGCCGCGTTTCCGCCGCGCCCAGCGCGGCCCCGGGTCTGGTGCTGCGGTTTGCCCACGTGGCCAGCGCCCGGGGTGGGTGGCGAGGGTGACGGCAGCAGGGCCGAGGAGCAGAGGTGAGCTCCCGTGTTCCGGGGAGGGCGGCAGGGGCTTGGAGAGCTGCAGGGGCTGCTCAGAATGTCCCTGAGCCCTTGGTGGGGGGCGGCTGCAGGGGGATGTATGGGCAGGTGAGGAGCATCAGCTGTGCTGAGGCCAAAGGCTGGGGCTGTGTGAGCCAGGCAAGAGGTGCAGCAAGCCAGGATTTGGGGTGTTCTCAGAAATGACAGGGCAGCACTGGATCCCCCACCTCGCCAAAAACAGCAGGTTCTGGGGTGGGCAGAGGTGAAGGTGTGGTTTCTGCCCCTGGCACTGTGGGTCAGGTTTTTGGGGAGATGCCCCCGTGCATGGCACACACATGCACACATGCGCCCCAACACCTCTTAGTTGGTATGGAAACAAGTCAAATTATTTAGAGGAGGAAGAAGGGGGAAAAAAAAAGGAAAAATCCTGGTGTTAAGGCTCGTCGTTATGGAAACAAATTATAAAAGTAACTAGGCTGGGGACATGGCACCTTGCTATGGGGTGCTGGGCGTTGTGCAGGCTCCATCAGCTGGGGGAAAGGTGAGCATGAGGGCACCCAGGGGCACAGGAGTGTTGCAGGCAGGAGGGCATCTGAGGGCAGGAAGACACCTGGGGGCAGGATGGCACCATGAGCAGCAGGGGGGATGCTCATGATGCAGTGCAGATGAGCTGGGCCACAGCTGCCTGACCAGTGGGGGCAGAGGAAAATGTGGCTTGTGCTGGGGGTCCCATGCCTGTTGTGAAGCCATTCCCCTTCCCAGGTATGTGGGATTGCTTCTGCTGCCTCAGCTGGGGCCTGGCATGGAGAAGGCTTTGGCAGCAGGGTAGTGGTGTGTTCCTGGGGCTGGGCACTGCACTGCAGGTGGCAGAGAGGAAGTGTTTGTCACACACTGGTAATTGGAGTGTCTCAACTGATGGGGATGGCGACAAGGACCGTGCAGTGGAGGATGAGCCCTAAATCCCCAGGGATGAGACCCTGGTCATCCATATCCCTGTGCAAAGCTCACAGAGACCCGCTTGTGCCTGACAGGGCGTGGATGCCCTTGGAGGCAGCGTGCCACTGGTGGCACTCCCTTGAATCCATGCTGGGTACAAACCCACATCCACTCAGAGCAGTGCAGCCAGGGCTGCAGCGTTCCCATGGCAAAACCTGTTTGTGGGAGCAGCACTCAGCTCCCCACAGGGCCAGTTCACTGCTGAGCCCAGATCCTGCTCCCAGGGACTTTTCCACCCATTGCGGTGTTTCAGAGGGTCTGAGCAATCCTCACAGAGGTTTCCTTCTCTGGAGAGCTTTGGGGGTCCACGCCAGGGCAGGGCATGTGACTGCCAAGCTGCAGTGCAATGGAAGCAACGGATCCCTGGCTCCTGCCTTTCAGTTGCAACTTCTCCTCCACGGCCAGGATGTTGCTCCACCAGAGCGTGCAGCGTTTCCTGCACCCGGGTGCGGTTAGGCACGGGTGGCAGGACTGGCTTCCTTCCCCAGTTTCAGCCAGCTCCCTTCTTGGCAGCCCTCAGGGACAGTGTCCAGCCCCCAAAAGTGGTGGCGGCGATGAGGGCTGGTCCTAGCGGGCAGCAGCCTGCCAGGGTGGGATGCAGCCACACCCCGGCATTCCTGGAGAGCTGGGGTGGGATGAGCACTGTGCTGGCATGGTATTATCCCACAGCAGCACCCGCAGGGAAGCTGCCCCCCACCTGCCTCTGACCCCACTCTCCCCCGCCTGCAGCCACGTCTAACCTGGACCTTGAAAGCAAGAAAGCCACTCCCGCCAAGCTGCCATGGCAGCAGCCCGTGAACGTCTTCCTGGCAGCTGGGCGCCCACCAGGCATGGAGCAGCTGCACCAGGAGGCCCAGCTCAACCTCCAGAGCTTGCTGCAAGGTAGCAAGGAGAGGGGCTGGAGTGGGCTGGGTGAGGGTGGTGGGTGGGTGGGTGTTGCCTAGACTAGGTGACCACCATGAGACTGTGAGCTCATCTCCCACACGCGTGTCTGAGCCACTCCTTGGACCTCACCAGGCTGCAGGAGTTGGGTCCTGGGGGTCGCAGCCTCCAGTAGCCCCTCATCGATCTCTGCTCCCAAGTCACGGCTGCAGGGGCCAAAGCACCTGGGATCATGATTGCCTGCTGGGGCCACTGGGGCCACCAGGGCACCCACGAGCCCCACCACAGCACAGTTCTCACAAGGGCCTCAGGGACCTGCCACTGATCTGCCTAACTGGATCAACATGGCCAGTGGTTTTGTTTCCTTCCAGTCTCTGGCCCAGGCTGTCACACAGCCCTGGCTCAGATGCTCCTCAGGCATCAGATGAGATCAGCAGCCCAGCCATCCCCCAGCTTGTAATCTCATTAAGTCAGCCTAAGCAGCCCTGCTTTCCGCCAGTCCACAGCCACCAGCATTAATTAGCTCAACAATTACAGGATGGGGACACACTGAGTTCCTGGCTGTCTCCAGTGGGGCTGTTTCTCAGTGAGACCCACCGCATCCCCTGACTGCACCCTGGGAGGAGTGGGGCCAACTACTGGGATCTTTGCATTTCTTCAGTTCCCCCAGACCCTCCTTGGGGTCTCCCTGCCTCACCTTCTGACCCACCTGTCCTGAGCAGGAATGGCCAGCTAGGCTGGGGACAACCAGAGGGGACAGTCACCATCCCTTCACATGCCCCCCGCTCTGGGATCTGGCAGCAGGAGCAGGGTCCCAGGTGCCGTTTTTCTTGCAGAGGAGTATGAGGAGCAGTACACCGAGAGCAGGGTCACTGGGCAGACCTTCCGTGCTGCTGGTCACCTGCCCCCCGACACCTCCCCTGAACCGTCACCTCGACCCCCCCCTGCCAAGCGCCTTGAGTTCGTGCTTATGGTGAGTTCTGGGCAGGGCGGGCAGCAAGTCCCTGTTTGTGTTCCACCCTTGTCCCTTTGGTTGCTGACATGCCTTTCTCCCCATAGCCCCCGAGCCAGCGAGCGGACGAAGAGGAGAGCACCAGCAGCACTGTCCTCAGTGCTCGGCCTCCTGACACCTCCCTGAGCCTCCCCACCAGCCCCGACAAGCAGCCCCCCTGGCCCAGGGCCTTCCCCTTGCCCCCCGTGGAGGAGAAGCAGTGGCACCAGCCCAGCTCCATCCAGACCAACATTGTCCCCATCAATGTCTCTGGTAGGGCAGCACCCCATGGCGCAGCGCGGGGACATGGGGTGCAGGCAGAGATGCACCCCAGCAGCCATCTGGGGCAGGGGGTGGGTGGTGGGAGGGGGCTGTGTTCCTGTGGGTTAGATGGGCACTGGGACAGAGAGGGGACAGCAGGGCCATGCTGGCGTCCATCACTCCCAGCCATCTCTCATGCCCTCTGCAGCTTTGTGCGTCTGGTCCGCTGCCATGCTGCTGGCAGGTTTCACATCCCTATGTAATGCCCAGCCAGCCAGGTCTGTTGTCACCTGGGCTCCCACCACACACCGTGCACCCTGCCTGTCTCACCTGTCTCCCCCGTCTGTCCATCTGCTCATCCTCTCGGGGCCACAGCTCCCAGCAGCATGGTCCTGCCCAGTCCTTGCAGACAGAGGTGCCATGCTCTGGCCCAGGTCAGAGTCTGGGGCTGGTGGCTGGGTGAGGTGCCCCTTCTGAAGGGTAGAGGTGTCTCTCCGCCCTTTCCCTCCATCTTGGAGAGCTGTGCCAGCGCCACACTGGTCCCTCTCCCTCTCCGTGCCTCATGTACCCGTGGGGTCTGGTCTCACCAGCACAGACCGGTGCCTGTCACACACTGCAGGGCCAGTCTCTGTAGCTTTCCATCCATCCCACCTCCACGTGCAGCATTCCCACCGTGCCTCCATCTCCCCTGTGCTCGCCCCACGTGGCTCACACCATCCTCTTGCATCCCACACTCCCACCTGTATCACCATCGCAGGCTGGGGACATGCAGAGAACGCGGGTGATGGAGGGGGCCGAGCTCCTGGCCCGGCAGCGGCTTCCGGCACCGCGGCGTACCGCTGTTTGTTTTGGCTACAGGGCAGCACTTTGCTAGGCACGCGAGTGCTCGTCACTCCCTGTTTAACACAGAGACTGCGATGAACCCAAAGTCCACCCTGCGGCGTAGACGGACCATTATTGGATTCCCTAACCTGTCCCTGCGAGACCAAGGTGACGGCAAGAACCGTGCAGGCAGCACCCAGGCAGGGCTGGCAACCCCCAGAGCTGCCCTGATGGTGGCACAGTCATCCCGGGGCTGGCAGCCAGCCCAGGCACAGATGGGCTCTCGGGGACACCCCGACCACAGGGAGGTGCAGGCACCACACTGACTCTGCGCCCTCCCAAGGCACTGAGTTGCTGGGCACACTGGTGACACTGGACTGGCCTGGGGCTGGCATGGCATCAGGGACAGCCCCTTCGTCCTGAGTCAGGGTTCTGAGGCGGGAGTCACCCGGCCTCGGCTCCAGCAGCTCCCTGTGCCCACCTTCCCCATGGGCAGACCCTGTCACAGGGTGCCATGGCTGTGGGGCACACAGCTGGCCAGGTCTTTGCTGAGGCTGGCGAGCTGGCCACACCAGTGCCACGGGTGTGCATGTGAGAGTGCCTGGAGTGCTTCCAGGCTGGCATTGGACCCTTGGGAACAGCAGCCACTGTGGCTCAGGGGCTCTGTCCTTCTGTCCCCTATGGAAGGTGTAGAGAAATCAGAGCCAGCCTCTCTCTGCAGGCAGATAGTGACAGGGGGAGAAGCCATGGCACCAGCTGCTCCAAGGCAGTTTTCACGGGGTAGGAGGAAGGTTTCTACCCATGACAGTGGTCAGACCATCAACTGCTTGTCACGACTCCTCCCTTGGAGTCAGTCAGACCTCAGCCCACCACAGCCTTGAGCATGGGATGTTCAGAGTGGGGCTGCTGGCTCCTTCCCCATCCTGGCTGTGCTGTGATGGGGTGGCACTGTGAGCCACCATGTCCCTCCCTGTCCCAGCTGGCAATACCTGACCTGGCTCTTCCTGAACCCCATCCATGTCCCCACCATGGGGCAGCACCAGGGCAACACTTTGGTTGCCATGGGACTGATGTCCCCATGGGTAGAGCCTCCTGCCATGGCTGCTGATTTGTACATGGCACATTCCAGCCAACAGATCGACATTTTATGCCTGGGCAGAGGTGCAGCCTCAAGACTGGCCACGGGCTGGGACAGCGTGCGGGGCCGGGCCGTGTCCCTGTGAGTGAGGCAGGATGGTGCTCACCAGGCTGTTTCCCCCTGCAGGCAGCGCCAACGGCCCCACATCCAGCACACACGCGCCCATCGCCGAGTCCCTGTCCTGCAGCTTCGTGCCTGAGACCACAAGCAGGGGGACAACGCCCCAGGAGATCAGCCCTCGTCCGCCCCTCTCAGCCCCACTGAGGAAGACCTTCAGTGACCTCGGGGCCCGCTGCTGCCAGCCACCTGCTGCCATGGATGGGGCAGCCAACCCCTGTGCCAGTGCCTGCAATGGGACACAGGGCACCCCTTTTTCACTGCCCTGGACCCCCCTGGGCTATGGGAGCCCCCCCAGCCCCACCACTGGCCCAGGCAAGGGGCCCACCTGCACTTCGCCAGGTGGCTCCATCCCATTGCCCAGCCCAGGTTCACCTGCCGCCTCCACCTCCTTCTTCACCACAGAAGAGCGCATGGGCAGCAATGGGCCCAGCTTCTTCTCTGGCCCAGTGCCTGCTTCCCCCCCCAGCTCCAGGTGCATCCAGGGAGCCAAGGGGAATTTCTTGTCGGGAAGTCGAGAGGAGCCGGAGCAAGCGGCAGGGTTGGTGCAGCTGGAGGTGGAGCCGGCAGGGTGCCGGTTCCGTGAGCGGTCACTGTCAGTGCCCACTGACTCGGGGTCCCTCTGCTCTGTGGACATCGCATATGCCGAGACCCGGCGGGGCAGCGCCAACTATGCCCTTGGCTACCCCAGCGCCAGCTCCGAGGGCAGCACCAGCACCGACAACGTCTCCCTGGGGCTGGAGCCTGAGGGGCAGCGGCGGCGGCGCTCCAAGAGCATCTCCCTGAAGAAGGCCAAGAAGAAGCCCTCGCCACCCACACGCAGCGTCTCGCTGATCAAAGAGGGGCACGACGGTGACGTGGGGCTCAGTGCGGCACTGCCCAAGGACCAGCGGCCCAAGAGCCTGTGCATCCCACCAGAGCTCCAGGGTCACCGGCTGGTGCACACCGACCCCCAGGGGAGTGCAGTCAGGGAGCCCAATAGCACAGCTGCCCCCCACCAGTGGCATCTCATGGACTGGAGGGCCAGCACTGAGCCCTCCCAGTCCCTCTCTGGCTCAAGCATGACCACGGGGACCACGGCTGTTGAGTGTGCCAAGACACAAGGCAGCTCTGAGTCCCTCGTGTCCCCTTCAGTCTCCAGGGCCACGACGCCCTCCCAGCTCTCTGCCGAGGCAGACCTCAAGACCTCCTCACCAGGCAGGCCCACAGGGCTGATGTCCCCATCCAGTGGGTACTCCAGTCAGTCGGAGACCCCAACCCCCACCGTACCCACCTCCACCATCCTTGGGCACTCCCCGCACCAGGTGCGTGTGAGGCCACTGGTCCCCGAGAGGAAATCCTCTCTGCCTCCCATATCCCCCATGGAGAGGAGCCCCAAGGGCAGGCTGTCCTTCGACCTCCCACTGACTCCACCTGCCCACCTCGACCTCTCAGGGCTGAAGATCTCCCTGAAGGGGAAGACGAAGGTCAGCCGGCACCACTCTGACTCCACCTTTGGCACCAAGCTGGCCCAGAAGACCAGTCCCATCACACCCATCATGCCTGTGGTGACACAGTCCGACCTGCGCTCTGTCCGCCTCCGCTCCATCAGCCGCTCAGAGCCAGAGGACAATGCCGATGGCCCAGAGCCCACGGAGGAGCCAGCACGTGTCCCCTGCCCAGGGCTGGAGAGGAAAGTGAAGCCACCCGTGGCAGAGAAGCCACCACTGGCCAAGCGCCCTCCGTGCATCCTGCCCAAGCCCCCAGTTCTGCGAGAGGAGGGTCCCCTGTCCCCCAAATCCCCACCAGGCACTACCACCAAGGAGAAGGGGCTGGCACAGGACGCCTTTGTGGTGCTGCGCAGAGGGGAGCTGAGGAGGGGTCTGGGGGAGCCCCACTTGTCCCTGACCCCAACGGGGCCCCGGCGGCTCTCGCAGGGCAGCCTGGACGAGCTGCGGCCAGAGCGGAGCGGTGCCGAGGGGGAGCGCAGGAAGGCCAAGGTGCCACCGCCAGTGCCCAAAAAGCCCAGCGTGCTGTACCTGCCACTCATCCCAGCGCCAGCACAGCTGGGAGCTGGTGTGGGGGACCTGCCACCCACCCCCAGCCCCATCATCACCCTGGACACTGACCCCGTCTGCTGCGACCCTGACGCTGAGGATCCGCCATCCCCCAAGGCTGAGGGCACCACACCTGCCAGCGAGCCTGCCTCAGAGCAAGGTGAGGGTCTCCCCACCCCTATGGTGGGATCACCCCAGGGGTAAGGGTTGCCCGTGCTGCACAGGAGATTCACTGCTGTCTTCTCCCTGCCCACAGGCAGCTCGGCAGAAGCCAGCACGGAGGCGAAGAGCTTTGTCAGTGACAAGACGGCCGAGTCCATCGTGGAGGAGGATGATGAGGTGTTCACAACGTCCCGCACCACGGAGGATCTCTTCACAGTAATCCACAGGTAAGGCTGGTGCATGCACTGGAGGGGACAGCCCTTGCACCCACTGCATCCCACCACTGTCACAGCTCTGGGTGTAGTGTCCCCCCACCACGACACCTCCATTTTCCATACTGGGGCCAGTGTTCATCCTCGGGGACAGCCTAGTTACTGCTGCCTTGAGCGGAGTGCAACCAGCAGGGGGGGTCCAGATTAGATCTACCTGCCAGCACCACCACCTGCCACGTTCATGTTGTCACCTTGCCCCAGCAGAGCAGGCTGGGCATACCATGCCCCTCGCTCTGGGACCTCACCCCAGCCCCAGACTGCTCCCATCCATGTCCCTTTGGTGCCTAGGTCGAAGAGGAAGGTCTTGGGGCGGAAAGAGCCTGGTGACACATTCAGCAGCCGACCCACCTCCCACTCACCTGTAAAGACTTCAGGCTCCCCAACTGGCGAGTCCCTGGCAGCAGCGGGCAGCAGTGGGAAGTCTTCCAACAGGAATGAGGATTTTAAAGCCCTGCTCCAGAAGAAGAGCAGCAAAACCAGCTCTGGTACTCGTCCATCTGCCGCCGAACTGCTCAAGACCACGAACCCACTGGCCCGGAGGGTCATCACAGAGTTTGCCCCTGAGCTGGACGGTGCACACAGCCCCAAAAGCCAGCCCTGACCACATAGGGGGCCCTCCAGCTGGAGGGGTGGCAATGGCTGCAGAGGGAGCGCTGCTGCAAAGGGCTGTCCTGGCTGCTGGGGAGCCCCTGTATCCTGCTGGGGGGTTCTTCTGCTTTTGTTCCTTACTTGGAGAGCTGCTGGCAGAGAGGCAGTGGCTGGAGCCCAAGCTCTCATGACTCTAGGCCCTCCCCACGAGGGAAGTGGCTGGAACTGGCCCTGGGGCTGAGGCAGCTCCTGGGGTTGAAGGCACCTGCCCAGGAAACAGAACAGGATCACAGCCCCCGGTGTCGCCCCATGCCCGCAGCGAAGCAGCTCGAGACTCTTTGGTCCCTTCGGCATGTGGTACTTTAAACAGCTTTTCTAATGCACAGTGGTGGTGATGTTTGATTCTCTTCCCTTTGACATTGTACCTTGAGTTTCCCATGCAGAGATCCCCTGGTTGAATTCAGCTGGACACACAGATGCACTTTGGGAAGACGCCAGGGGTTCGGCTGGATCTGCGGTTGCTTTCAAAGAGTCACAGGAGGTTCCCCGTCGTTGCCCTGAGCATCCTCCCTGTCACACAGGGAGCTGGCACCCGGCGTCTGCAGCCAGCGCCACCACCTCAAGCCAAACCCCCACCCCTTGAAAGCCCCCAAAATGCTGCATTTTGGAGCTCCTTAGCTCTCAGTCCAAAAACAAACCCCGGGGTCACCTCCACTGCCAGCCCCCCCCGGCCTCACTGCCCAGGGGATCCGGCAGCCACCCCACTCCCTGCCAGCCCCCACGCCGGGGGTCCTGCACCCAGCTGCCGACTGGGGCGATGAGGGTGCTGTGCCATGGGAAGGAAGCTCATCTCCAGCTCTGCCTCCTGCATCTCCCCAACAGACCCTGCGACAACTTCTCCTGCTGCCCCAGCCACTGGAGGTCCTGGGATGCTACCCAGATGGTGGCTGGAATCCAGATGGACATCACCTGAGCCACCTCCCTGGTGACTCCTGGGTCCCCCCAGGGTTGCCTACCACTCACGTGTGCCCACTGGCCACCAGGGAGCTAAGCAAGGCCAAGTGGCACACATGCCATCAGGGCATGTGCACGGGGCCATGGAGGAGGGTTTGCACGTCCTCGGGTGGGATTTGTCCCCCTCACCCCCAGCTGCCTCTTCCTGGCCTGGCTCCAGCATGGGGGCCCAGCAGCCAGTAACAGAGGCCGTGGTGTGGGGCTCAGGGCAGGGCAGGGAGGAAACACAAGCTCCGGGCACGAACACAGCTGCACACCCAGAGAAACAGGGAGGGCCAGCCACGGCTGACAAGGAAACAGGGTGTTTGAGGAAATTTCTGCTTGGTTTCTTGATGTATTTCCACACACTCCAGCCCTCCTGTGCTGGGGGGGAGCGGTCCAGTGGGTCCAGGCAGCAGCAGGGCACCACGGCAGCACTTCAGCTGCCCCTCTGAGGGGCCTGGGCTGCTCTGAGGGTCTCTGCCCCACCAGGAGCTCTGCATCCCTGGGGAGCACAACCCAGGCAAACACTTCCCCATCCTTGCCCCCACCCTGGATCTGATCCCACTTAGGCTCCAGTTGGTTCCCCTCTCCTCCCTCCTGGTACTCACCCATCTCTCTCTTTCCTCTCCCAGGGCTGCAGATTTAAGCCTGTAATTAAGAGCCAGGCTGAGAAACTCAGGAAAAAAACAAAACAAAAAACCACAAAAAGAAGCTCTAATGAATGTCCACATTTCACCCCCATCCCGTGGCCCCAGCCAGTGGCAGGGTGCTGGCGCGGGATGGGGCCAGGGCACAGCTTGGGAAGCTCTGGGGACGGGTACATTTTGCACATGACTGCTCAGGAAACCAGGGACAGAGCCGGCAAAGGGGGCTGGGGGCAAGCACAGGGCAGAGACCCCCTGCAACACCCCCAGCACCACTGGCAGCTGGAGTGGCCAATGCTGCTGGGGCAAAATGTCCAAGAGGGCCAGAGGTCAACTGTGGGACAGAGATTGGTCATGGGATGGAAATCGGCTGTGCGATGGAGATTGGCCATGGGATGGAGATCCTAATTTCCCTGGCCAGAGGAACATGCTCTTCCTAGGGCTCTTCCTGGGGCTCTTCCTGGCTGAGTGCTCGTCCCTGACCGCTCGGTCCCCGCTCCCTCTGGCTGCGGCTATTCCGCTGGGAAGGCAGTGGGGTCCCGGGAAGGGCCCGGCCGGCATGACAGCCCTGCCCCGGGGTGGGGGCCGCCAAGGTGCCAACTACAGAATGTTGTACTTTTTATGTCGCCAGCTTGGTAAAGCGCTCCCTGCTGCCCGCCTGTGCCTGTGCCTGTGCTTCTTTGGGCTGCCGAGGGACCGGGGCTGGGGAGGTGGGCACCCCCTGACACCCCCGGCCGGCTCGAGGGGAACCCGGCCCCATTAGCTGGGGCCTTTCACAGCGTCTGCCACGCACTCGTGTCCCCAGTGGCTCTGGGGCGGGGGGGCGCAGGGACACCGTGAGGTGTCAGGACAGCCCAGGCTGGGCACTGGGGACAGGCCGGAGGCCCTGGATGATGTGAGGGGCTGAGGCTGGACTTGGCGTCCCAGGGGCAGGTGGGATGGTTGAGAGGGACAGGGACAGCCCCGGGGGACTGCCAGGGTCAGCCCTCGCGCTGGGGGGGAGCTGGGGACAGCCCCGGGCACTGAGTACAGGCCTGCGGGAGGACTGGAAGTGCCAGGGTGGACTGGGACTGGCCTTGGAATCCTGGGGTAGGTGGGATGGATGAGGGCGACAGTCCGGAGTCTTGGGAACAGCCTTGGGCGGGTGCTGGGTACGGCCGTGAGTGCCGAACGCA
>VZSE01012753.1:369-55673 GCA_013398275.1 Promerops cafer
GGACCGCAGGCGACCATCGCTGGAGAGGAGGCAGCTGCCGTGTGCGAGGAGATAAGAGGAGGAGAAGGAAGGCGAGCAGGAGGCTGCTTCCCTGCCAAACACATGGATACCTCCCCCTGTGGCTATCTGGGAGCTGGTGATTTCTTCAGATGCATAATCCGCATGAAGTCATTGTCTGAGCGCTGGTGGGGCCGGAGGCCGCGGAGGGGTGAGGGGTGCCGCAGGCCGGTGGGCAGCGAGGAGGAGGAGGAGGAGGAGAAGGAGGAGGAGGGAGAGGCGCAGGAGCGGCGCTCCAGCGATTGCAGGCGCTGGCAGGGGCTGTTGGTGCTGCTGCCGTGTGCATGTGGGTAATGTGTGTGTGCGTGTGCGTGTGCCGCTCCCATCCCCCAGCGCCTTCCAGGGATGCTCCGCTCCTCGCTCCGCCGGAGCCCCCGGCCCCCCCAGCCCTGACCCGTCTGTCCCTTGCCACGGCCTCCCCTGCCCTTCAGGCTTCACCCGTGGTGGCCCCAGCGCTGGGGTGGGTGTGGGACACCCTGGGCTTGGTCCGTTTGGGGGGCACTGGTGGCCTTCCAGCCCTTTTCTGGCCATGGGGCACACATGTCCTCGAGTGTCCACCCCGGGCCCACCCTGTGCAGTCCTGCTCTGCTGCCTGTGGCTGGTCCCTGTCACGCTCGTCACGAGGACAGGGACTGACCCTGCCGGAGGCGCTGGGCCCTTGCCTTGCTCGGGGCACGCCGCCCCTTTCCCAGCACCGTCCTTCTGCTCGTCCCCGGGCTGCTTCCAGGGCAGGAGGCACCGGGCACCCTGCTGCTCCCCGGGGCAGAGCGGGGGGGTTGCACAGCACTGCCCAGCTCCCTGCAGAGCCAGCACATCTCCCCCTGCCTCCAGCTGCGCCCCGTGGCTGCCCGGGGAGCAGGGTGCCCTCGTCACCCCAGCTGAGCCCCCGGCAGCGGCTCTGCGCACGGAGGCTGCAGCAGGCGCCCGCCCACTGCTCCCAGTAAGGTGGCTGCAGTCAAATGGAAAAGGATGCTTCAGTGTCCTCTACAAGTGTGATGTTGGAAAGGGACAGCCAGACCCCAGGGTTGTCACAAGCTGTGTCCCTGCCCAGAGGTGCCTTCCCAGCACGGTGTCCCCACCTGAACCACGGTAAATGGGAGCGTGGGCACTTAGGGATACAGCAGGGTGAGGCACACGTACCCTGTCCCCAAAATCCCACGGCTTGGGCACGCTTGGTTTGGTCCTTTTCCAGAACATCCTCTCCCCTGCCCAAGCAGGAGCCCTGCGTTTTACAGCAGGACCTGCTCGGGAGCGCCTGGGGGCAATAGAGGTGGGGGACAGGGACACCCCCTGAGCCAGTGGCCCCCCTTGCTAGGCTCAGGGACAACCTGAGGTGCTTGGGGCCATGGCTGCGAGGCCGGGAGAGCAGCATTAGCATTCCCAGTCGGCACCAGCTGTGCCTTTCCCCTCCCGCTCCGTTCTGCGGTCGGCGTCGCTCCTTGCCGGCCGACGGCTGCTGCCTGATAGCTGTCCCTCCATTAGCGCTCCTGAGGGGAGCCCGCAGAGGGATGTGCTGCGGGGACAGGGGAGAAGGACATTTAGAAAGTGGTCGTTCCCCCCTCCTTCTTTTCTTCCAGGTGAGAAGTCGCTCTCTGCAGTGGTTTACTGGCAGTAAATCCCGTGGCAGCGCGGGCTGGGCAGGGAGGGAGGAGGTCCCGGGCTGGAGCAGGTGAGCACGTGGACGTTCTTGGGAGTCCTTGATTTCCAGTGCACAAGAAACCCCAGGGAAGAGGCTCTGCTGCATCCCCTGGATGGAGAATGTTTCCTGGGGGTCTTGTGGAGCTGTTGGGGCCCCAAACACCCCAGGACCCTTTTCTACAGGAGCCAGGGAGGAGGAGAGCGGCCAGAGGAAACTTCCTTGCAGCTGGCCCTCGTCCAGGGAGAATGCAGCTGCATCCTTGGAATCGAGTGGAGCGTGGGGACTGGGAGCGTTTCCGTGTTATTTTTTGGGGAAGCCACGTGAGGGTTGTGTTAATTCCTGCTGGGAGAGACAACGGAACCAGCCGAGGGCTGTGGGATGGGTGAGGAGGTAACAGCCCCAGGTGATAGCTGCAAGACACAAAGGCTTAAAGGGGGGGCTTAGTGAGGGGTGGTGGGGCGTGAGTGGCTGTGGGGAGTCCTCCAGTTAAAAATGGGTGCTCAGAGCATGGATTCAGTAACCAGGGCTCCCCTCAGCGCGCCCTCAGATCTAATTAGAATGAAAAAAAGTAATTAAGGGAAGGTGCTGCAGAGCTGAGGCTCCCAGCGCAGGCTCCGGCAGACAGGCAGGATCCCTCGTGTCTTGGGAACATCTCGGGGGCTTGGGCCAAGGGATAACTCAAGGCCTGGGGCTCTGCTCTCACCTTCCCAGCAGAGCTTGTCCCTGCTCCACCATGCTCACCCCGGTTGCAGAAACCAGCTCCTGTCCTGCTTCCTGGAAGAGCATCCCCAGGGCAAGGATGGGTAAGTGATGCTTTTCCATGCTTTTTTGGGGTCGTGCCATGCCATTGCTCCCTCCATGGAGGCAAATTGCTTCCTTACCTGCTGCTGTCCAGGAGGCAAATTAATTAATAATGGCCAATTAGTCCTGTGGGTGCTGGAGGTGCTGGGCGTGAGGCTCCGGGGGTGCCTGGCCCTGCAGTCCAGGACTGTGTTTGTGGGTTTAAGAGATTTAATTCAGATGTCACCACCACTGGCACGTGACAAAGCTGCTGGGGCTGCAGAGGCAGCGCTCAGGTGAACACCACCCAGGACAAAAATTCCAAAGGAGAGGTGGGAAAAACTCCATCCCCCCCTCAAACCTGGACTGAGTGATGTGTAAAATATCTTCACAGCCGATCTCTGCTAATGGGTTGCAAATTGCTTCCATCAGCTCCAGCGTTACAGACTGCCGTCTGAAATTGCTTCCAGGAGCCCATTTTGGGGCCAAATACTTCCTAGCTTGGGGAAATAACCATCAGCATCATTAGTGACAGTAAATTGTATTCAAATGAGGCAGCGTGGGGCCTTAGTAGGACTTCTTATGTGTGCCTTTCTCAGTGGTGGGGTAGCTCCAGCATTAGGGACTCTTGCATCAGCACAGAATCCTTTAAATGGAAAATACTCCAAGATCATCCTCTGACTGCTGCCCCAGCACTGCCAAGGCCACCACTGAGCCATGTCCTCAAGCACCACATCTACATGTCTTAAACCCCTCCAGGAATGGTGCCTCCACCACCGCCCAGGACAGCCTGTGCCAGGCCTTGACAACATTTTCCATGGAGAAATGTTTCTTGTTTTCTAGCTCCAGGTGTTGGGTACCTGGAGAAGAGCTGGTCTTGCCATTAAAGACGGGCAGAGAAGGCCTCTGCCAGTCCCTGCTGGCCATTCCCTTTGCTTTGCGCTGCTCCTCGAGGCATCACTTTGCTCCAGCTCTGAACCAAGAGCAGCTCCGTTGCCTCCACAGAGATCCTGGTAGAGGTCCAGAGTTTCCTAATTCATGAGCACATCGTTAATTATCTGCTGGAAGCCAAAGCCTCGGCGTCTTGGTGAGACTAACGAGGCTATTAACAGAGCTGCTTCTTGCCATGCTGGCTTGGGCTGGCCCCGAGCGCGGCGCCGTGCCGGGCGGGTGAGCAAAGGCAGAGACAAGCTTTGTATCACATCCTCTGGCACCTGTTGGCCTTCTAAACCACATCTGACCATCGCTGAGGCCTTTCCAAAGGAAACCACCGCATCTAAACCCCGGGAACAGAGAACCCAGCACAGTCAGCTGGGTGAATCCGTGGGATTTCCAAATCAAGCGCATCCACGTGGTGGTAGCTGGGGAAGGGTCGCAGCCAGCCTGGGGAGGGTCAAGCTGCATCGCCCGGAGCTGCTGCTCCCAGGAGTTCCCCCCGGGGTTTTCCTGAGTGCAAACAGCAGTGTTCAAACCCAGCAGTGGCTGCTCCAAGCCGCTGGGTCACCGGCCCCGCGAGCCGTGTCTCCGGGTGATTTATGCCGTGTTGTGCCGTGCTCTCGCTCGCACCCGCTTGGCTCTCCCGGCGTGAGGAGCAGCCAGTCCATTAAACACTGAGTCATCCTCAGCAGCATTTAATTTTGTGAGGGGCAGCAGTTTGGATAATTAAAGGCCTCCATTGCCAGTGCCAGCGGCTCTGGAGAGCAGGGCTGATGGAGAAGGCGAGGACACCCAGCAGCACCGGTTAACCCGCCACAGAGGAGGTTCAGCTCTCCCTCCCTCCCCTCTCCCCCTGCATTTTGGGGTGGGTTTTAACCTTTTCTGCCTCAGACAAGGGCTTCCTTAGTCAGGTGAGTGTGATGATGCTTTGTGCTATTTCTGCCTGGATTAACCACGTCCTGATGGGATCTCCCATGGGCAGATCTGCTATCTGGAGGCCTTGGCTTATTAAAAGGACAAGCTGTTCAGGGAGCTGCTAATAAAGCCATGAAAGCTTTTACGAACCAGAGTCGAAGGCACTAATATCGCTGTGCTCTGCGTGGGTGAGAAATTAGACAAGAGTTCCTCCGTGCTGATGGGGTTTTTTTCTCCCCCTATTCATCTTTCTCAACAATTATCTTTTATTTTGATATCTTTCTATTTAAACCTTCAGAACTGCACTCGGGATGAAAAGGAGGTTGAACAGCTCAACAACCGTGCACCTTGCAGTGCAGGGTGGAGGCACGGAGCCATGGGGAAGGTGGCTTGGGCTCTCCTGGGGTTTTGGCAGCAGGAACCATCCCCAAGAGCCAGGCAGCAAACTCCCTGGGGATGATACCCTGTGGGAGGGCAGGAGCACCTCCTCACCAGCAGCCTTGGGAAGAGCCATAACACCGCGTCTGTGTTGCACCAACATTGTACGCCTGGGGCTGGATGGCTGGGAATTCCTCCTCCTGCTGCTCGTCACCCTTGCATCTGGGTGCCCCTCATCTGCTTAGGGGCTGAGTGTGCTTTTTGCAGCCCCTTCAGGGTTGTTTCTACTCCTTTTCCATCCCGGAATCTCGCAATCAATCAGCCGCATCTTTCCGGAATTGTGGACAGCACCTTGAAAACCAAAGGCGGATGGAAACCCTGGGAAAATCACTAAGATGGGTGTGTGGCTTCATTAGCTCGAGCAATTAGCATGAGGCAATGCAAAACCACTGACTCCTGCTCAGCCGCTGTCCTGAAGCACTTCCCCTGTGCACAAATGCCACCTTGGGTGGCTCCTGCTGTCCCCGCTTGTTTCACCCGCTGTCCAGAGAAAGCTTCTCCCGGGACACACGGAGCCCTGGGGCTGCTGCCCTGGCCTGAAAGGGCTGCAGATGCTCAGGCTGGATGGGACGTGGGCATGGAAGTGTGGGGCAGAGTTCAAACTAACTCATTCCACGGGACGCTGGGTCAAGCAGGGATCTGTGTGGTTGCCAGTGGTCCTGCAGCACTTCCCAAGGCCATCCTTCCTGGCTCCTTGCTCTCTTCCCGCTCTGATATCCGCATCAGAGGCTGGTTCGGAGCTACCTGAGCAGAAATGCCCCTTCTGGGCCACGCTGGTGTTCCCAGAGCTGTGTCCAAAGGCACCTCCTGACGGCCCAGGCCAGGAGCAGGTCATGGCACACAGGTGTGCGTGTGCACAGGTGAGATCCCGGGATGGCACAGGACAACAGGAACCCCCAGCCCGTCCCCCTGTGCTGCCCCACTGTCCCACACCATTTCTCTACCCGCTGCCCTGGCTTTGCTGGTGGCTGTTTGTCCTCGTGTCCTTGTCGCTGCCGTAGACCCCGTCCAGATCCCTTTGTCTTTTATTCCCTCTGACACTGGTTGTGGTCACAACAAAACTCATCTCATTACGGAAATGCTGAGGGTAGCTGGAAGGGGAAATGGATCCCTCCATCTGGGAAGTGCCAGGTCGGCTGCAGAGCCGGGATGGAGGAGCCAGCTCGCGTTTCTCGGGTGTGCAAAAGCTGCTCCAGCAGCTCAGGGGTGTGGGAGCCAAAGGGTTAACGCTGCCGGCATCCTCAAACGGCACCGATGGGAGCAGGAGCCTCTCCATCTCCGAAAGCTGGCAAACAAATTAAAGCAATGTTGCAACTAACGCGTTTCTTTGCAGCAGAGAGGAGGGGGAGAGCGGCTCAGAGGCTGCGGAGACAAAGGCGGCACAGATGGGTGCTGGGCCCGCGTGCGCCGCTCCGGCTCAGCTCAGAGCTGCTGCCACGCTGACAGCGCCTCCAATAACCTGGGGACGTTCATGAGAACCCCAGCAGGGCCAAAGGGGGAGCCTGCCTGGGGAGGGCTGCAGCTGGGAATTAATCTGGTGTCGACGGCTCTCGGTGTCCCATTTCCACAGGAGGGATTGCGCGGAGCCGGGGGGATGAGGCACGGGATGCTCCGGGCACAGAGATCAGCACATTCCCTCCCGGCAGCCGCCGGCAGTCCAGCATCTCCCACTTGGCTTCCTGGGCTCTTATTTGCATCGAAGAGAAATTAAACGGAGAGATGCAAATCCCCTTAAACAATTTAACGAAGCTGATGGCCCCGGTGGAGCCGGGTCTGGGGCTGCTGGGTGCCCAGGGGGAGGAGGCTGGCTGGCAGAGTTTGGCGTGTGGTGAAAGGGCTGGGGGAGTTGGACCCACAGCCATTGTCCAGGGGCTGCTGCTGCCCCCAGCGTGGCTTTGTCCTTGTCCCCTCTTGGCAGAAATGACACATTTCTCTGGAAGGAGAGGCTTTGTCCCCTCCCGTGGTAGCCAGGCCCATGCAAGGAGCAGATGGAGCCCATCTTGAACGTGCAGCCTCAGCAAAAGAAAAGCCAATAATCAAGTTAATTAGAGATGTTATGTGATCACTGGGGATTCCCAGGGGATGCTGGCAATGGAGCAGCCCTTCGCTCGCCATCCACAGGCGGCAGGGCCGGGGCACCCGGCCGGGGGCTGCGCTGCCTCCCTGGGGATGGCACAAACGCCCTCGACGGACTGACTTGGAGCTCTGTGCTTGTGGGGGCTCTATCCATCCCTTCCCCTGTGTTTTTCCTGGCTGTGTCTCCTGGTGCAGGTTCACAGGGCGGCTGGAAGTGCCGAGCAGTGTCTGCTCTCCTCAGGAGCTGTGCCTCTGACTGTGCAAAATGTGACTATCCCGAGGGCAGAGCATCGTCTGCCTTTGTCTCACTGCTGAGAGAAACGCAGAGAGAAAGTGCAGTAGCTCCTAAACTCCTCGGTTTAAAAGTGAATTTTAACTCGGCTTGAAAGACCACAGAGCCCTTAGCTGGAGCCTCTGGGGCAGCTCTGCCCTGTCCCCCAGCCATGCAGTGCCTGATCAGTGACACAAGGGACTTTCCAGTGGAAACGCCTGCCCGGAGGCCGCGCTCAGCTCAGGCAGCCAGAGGATGTGGATGTGCTGGTTTGCCCTCTTGGTGCTTCTGCTCTGCTCCCCATCAGCTAAGCTAATAAAGTTTGGACTCGTTAAATCCACAAATGGTTTCAAAGTCGATTGCCCTGGGCTGGCTCGCAGCTCCCACCCACCCCTCCCCTCGCCTCTCTGCCGGGGAGATAAGGATGGCGGTGGCTTTAATTCCTCACTTACACATCGACTGCCAGTTCCCCTGTCCGCTCACCCTTGATAAATATTGCACAAAGATTTGGCAGCCATCGTGCCAGAGATAAAGGTCCAGTCCCATCAGATCTCCTTCCTCTGTGCCTTTTGTCTCGTTATGTGTCCAATTTGTTGAACAACCCACCTGCTGCAAGAGGCTCTTCCCATCCCCGCTTCTGCCTCGGATTATTGCTAAACCTCTGCGTGAGCCTCCAGCCTGGGCTGGGAGCTGAGGACTGGGGACAGGCGCTGTCATTTCCAGGCCTTGAGCTGTCATTGATCGGGGATCAATAGCGGAGCTGCCTTGGCTCAGAGCTCTCCAGCTCTGGCAGGATCCTCGTCTCTGGCGTCATGTGGGGGCTGAGGTGCTGCCGTGTCATCTGTGAGCCCATCCCTGGGAGCAGAGCCCAAGGCAGGATTTGGGGATGCTCCTGTGCAGCAAACCTGCAAAAGAGAGTGTGCCAGGGGTTCTGGCAGGATTTAGCCTTGCTAAAAATCCCCCTGTGCACCTGGGTGAGCACAGCGTGGGGTGCCAGCAGCGGGGCTGCTGTCAGGGCTGGGGGCACTGGGAGCTGTGCTATGTCTTGCCCTATCTGCATTTGCTGGAACTGCCCAGCTCAGAAACCCTCGAGGGGCTGGAAGCTGCTGTTGGGGGTGCACAAATCTCTTAGGGAGATGCGGCGCCGATGGAGCTGCTCAGGGGATGGGGTCGTGGCACCGGCAAGGTGCCCAGCGCTGCTGCTCTCTGCAGGACCATGCAGACAACAGCCCTGATGCTGCAGCTCCTGCCCAAGCCTCAAATTTCAGGGCTGCTGGAGGCAAGGGGACAGGCAGAAAGCATTGATTGGGGTGGAGAAGGAGAAACAGGAGGGAAGGTCTCAAGAAACCTAATCACTGAGTATGAGTATAGATCTGGTTGGTGGCATGTTAGAGCTGACATCCCCCCTTTGCCTCCTCATCCTGAGTGTTGTCTCTCTTATGAGAAGCTCAAATTAAAGACGAGACGAGTGTTGCTGAGGTCAGGATGTCTTTGAGCTCGATGTGGCACGTAAGTCTGTCATTCCTGCTGGAAGAGCAGCTGTCCCAGGCAGCTTCAGGTGCTATTTAGCTTCCAGGCCTCTGGACTCCGCAGTTTGGCAGTGGCTCTGACAACATGGCTTGATCACTATCGTTTCTAAATCCATGAGAAATGTCATCTGAAGTGCAACAAATAACGGCCTGATTATCTGCTGGATCCTAATGCTACTCCCTGGAGATAACAAGCTGCAATTTTCCCCCTGGGCCATACAATAATCGCCCCAATTACTCCCAAGCAGTGGTTATTAAACTCATGGCACCGCTTTCGTTTACAAAGCACAAATCATTAAGCAGGTGTGTGCGTGTGTTCGCCTTGCCTGGGAATGACCGAGGTTCTTCTTGCTTTGTTCTGAGAGAGGAACTCTTGGTGGCTGTGGAAAACCTCCATGGCTTTCCCGCTCCGTGTGGCACAGTTCTGTCAAGAACGGTGCAGAGGAGCCTCAAATAAAATGCAGCTGGTGTCTGTTAATGCTGGGGTTGGTATCCCGGAGGATGTAACCTCTATCCAAGTAGAACGTGGAGGGATTTAGGGAGATGGCGTGGTTAGCGGAGCTGGGATGTGATGGGCATCTCAAACACAGCCCAGACCCTGCTGTGGTTTGGCTGGACTGCAGGTGGGAACTGCGGGGGCTGTGCAGGACAGCACAGGCTGTGGGGCGTCACCCCTCTTCTCCATCAGCCTCCAGGCACAGGGGACAAGGTCCCCTTCCTTTGTCCCAGCAAGAGCCACGCTGTCACTGAGGTTTGATGTGTCTCTGCTCCCACGAGCGTGTCCTGCGCCCGCCACACGCCGGCTTGCTCGGACACGGAGCTTCCAGCAGCCCAGGGAGGAGAACAGAGCAAGCAGAGCAAGCAGAGGGAGGGCTGACCAGACGAGGGAGGCAGCGCTGGTGAATTATGCATGACTCCAGGAGGGGAGCGTTATCTGCACGGACAAAGGCCTGTGCCAGCAGCCCGGCTCCGCCGTACCTGTGCCTTCCTTCGCCCGCGCTTTATCTCCGCTCCCAGCTTGTAATTCAGCCCAAATATCAGAGGAAGCTGGAAGATTAATTTTCTGTGTTTGCATGGCAAAGGAGAGGGGACACGCTCTCACTCCCGACTCCCAGCTGTTTAATCCTCCACCAAGGCCTGCCGAAGGAAAAGGCAAAAATTTATCAGTGTTGCCAAGCCGCTGGTGTGGGGAGGGGTGTTGGAGCCCGGGGCCCCCCACGAGCAGGTTGGGGGCACTCACAGCAGGCTTCATGTGTGGGCAAGGTTCGGGGGGCACTAGGAGAATGCAAACCCTTCCCACCTCCCCAGCACTCGGGTCCAGAGGAGGGTGTGGGCTTGGGAGAGCCGGAGTCGTTGTCATGCGTCCCTCTGGCGTGGGAGCGTTCACGACTGTGAGTCGCTCAAATATTTAAGAGATGACAACTGTATTAATACAAAAACTAGATAAAGATCCCTTGAGTTTAAAGACAGAACCATCAGCTCAGCTCTTATTTTCCAGCCCTCTCCTTTAGCTTACTCCCTGGCTTAAATGAAATCATAAATATCGGCCCACAAAGGTCCTTTGTCACCGCACGCAGCTCCCGGCGACAAGAGGTCATTCATTAAAAGCCAGATGAAGGCAATAGAGACTCCCTTTGTTTTTTAAGGAGTTCAGGATAAGGCCGTGGCTTCTCTGCTGACATTAATGCACCGTTTCACTGCGAGGAGCAGAGAGGGTGGACGGTGGGTTTGGCTCATCCCCTCCAAGCGATCTTCACCCCGAAGCTGATGAAAGAAACATCCCGGCTTCTCTCAGGTGGGACATCCCCGGTAAATCTGGTTTGTTGTTGGACTGATGGCACAAACAGGGCTCCTTTGGCCCCCTCCTCACAGGCCCCATGGGCTCCTTTATCCCCCTCCTTCCAAACCCCATGGACGCCTCCTCCCCCTCCTCACAGACCCCACGGGCTCTCCCCCTCCTCCCAGCCCCGTGGATGATGCTCTGCCACGTTTTGCCCTGCTGAGGGATGGCCGAGGCCCTGCAGCTCCCACCCAGCACATGAGCCTGATGCCATCTGCCGGCCTCTGGCTCTGGCCAGCCGGGAGAAAGCAGAAATTAATTCCCTAGGAGGTCCATCTTCCTCTGGCTAAACCCCGGCTGCCCTCCCTGCTCAGCCTGATGGATTTCTTCCTCACACTACTCAACAACTCCTTTTTAACACCCCTGCTGTACCAATGCATCAAGAGAAATGCACCTAAGATAGTTTTTTTTCTCCCTTTTTTCCCCTGGAGAAAGGTTGCTGTCTTAAAGTTTCTAATTCCACTTGCTTCCCCCCTCCTTTTTATTTTTTGAATGACTGTTTATGAAGACCGTCGTGGTCTAACTGGTTTTGGATTAAAAGGAACTTAATAAAGGTTCTCCCCTGAGCACAGAGCTGCACAAATGGGTTTGCAATTGCAGAGTTAATTACGGGAGCTGGGCAGAGCAATCGGTGTTTGCAAAGATTCACCGAGGGGTGAGGCTGGCAGGGAGAGGTCTGCCTTTGCTCTTTGCTCACACAGTGAGGCACTGGGGCAGGTGTCCTTCCGTCCTGCCCCAAAAGATCGAGGAATGGGGTCACCAGGGACCCCATGGGCACCAATCCCCGTCACATCCCGGGGTCACATCCCGGGGTCCCACGCTGGGGTCGGCCAGTGCTGCCCAGCGAAGGGTCTGGGGTGGCTGGAGGAGGAGAACAGGCTGAAGACCAACCCAGCGAGGCTGCGGGAGGAGCTGGAGGAGAATTTCTGCTGCCTGAGAATGTGAAGTGCTTCCGCCAGTAATCGCCGGAATCATCAAATTAGCATAAATTCTATTAACGGTTTCCCAGATGAGACATTTCAAGGCTTCTCCCCCCCCTTCCTGACACAAACAAAAAGAGAATATAATTACTTTGCCATAAAGCAGCTCCTGAAAAGGCCCTCAGTGCTTCTGCCTTTCTTCTCCCGTGGAATAAAGCTCCAAATGAAAGGTGCTGCTGACCCCTCTGCTCTCATCATTCATCACCCGAGGAGGAGGAAAGAGACTCCACAACGGTTTTAGGGCCTGGGACCAAGCAGGGCCCCTTTGCCAGGTCTGCATCACAGCTGGGGGGGTTCTGAGAGGCTTTTAGGGGTGCTCAGATCCTGCTGCCCTCCCGATTCAGGGGAGGGTTTGGAAGGACCACGGCTGAACGCATATGGAAGACGTGTAATTTGTGTAACACAAGCCCAGCACCTACTGCAGTAACTCTCAACAAGCACCGCGGGGGCAATCATCTGAAATAATGTGCCTTTTTATTGGCACGAGATTGCCGATGACAATTTGAGAGAGAACAGAATTTGCTTATGAGCAAAAGCCTCCTTAACTCTTCAGAACAACACTACAACAACTCGCCTGCCTATAAATACGATCTGCCAATCGAGACATCTTAGCTGTGAAGATTTAATTACAGGCAGGAGCTGCAGGAGGCCCCGGGCTGACACCAAAACAGCTGAGCCTCATCACAAATGGGGGATGTACCTGCACCAGAGGCTCTTGGCAGAGCCAGGCGTAACTTTCAACCTCCAGCTTCTTCCCAGACAGGGGCAAATCTGGGCTTTTGGGTGATTTTCTGTACTATAAGGTCACATATCAAGGTCAGAACCTTTCTCTTGCTTGGCCATTGGCTCAGAGGATGAGTTGTGTCTCTTCTAGGCCTCAGTTCCCCTACAAAACATAGATAATTTTGGCTCTCTTCTTCAAGGAAGCCTCATTAATGTTTACTTTTCCAAAGATCTTGAGGCTTTTTACAATTTATTACGAATTAATTATTATTAAGTTAAAACAAACTATATACCCTAAATAAAGCAGTTCCAACAAAGCAGCTGGATGATGAGAGCAATCTGCTTTATGAACTCCCTTTTCCACTGCGCGATTTTCAGCATTTAGTTCCGCTTTCTAATTGCTAATATCCATTCTTCAATTACCCGCTGTTTTGTTTCAGATTTAAAAGATTAAAGCGCGTTGTTATTTTATGATTATGTGAATTCCCTTTGTGTAACTGTTGGGTTTGGGTTTTATCCTTTTGCATATTAAACGCCTGCACAGGGAAGACTCGGATGTGCCTTGAAATGGGTTTTGCCTTTGGCACAAGTTGCCGGCTGTTACTCAAATCGACGTTTAAAGACAAAAAGCAGGCAAGGCATGGTATTTCTCAAGCGACAACACTCCATGAACAGCCTCGCGGTGAATTTCATCGCTCACCGCCTGCACCCAGCCCCTCGCACAGACCTTCTGCAGAACCGGCGCGGGCAGCTCAGGCCCGCACGAGCCCTGTGGCAGTGGCTTTGCTGGAAATAACAGCCAGGCCCGGCCCGAGGAGGGGTTTCCGTGCCCAGAACAGCCCCTCAGGAGCGGCGGACAAGGAGCAGGCCCGGGCCGGGGGTCGCGGCCCTCCCGGCGTCCCCGTCGCTGAGCAACGCGCGCAGGCGCCAGCAGCAAAGATGGCGCCCGGGCGGCTTCGGCGCGCGCGCGGCCGTGCCCCACGCCCGGCCCCGCTGAGCGCAGCCAATGAGAGGCCAACGGGGAGCCGGGACGCGCGGTGATTGGCTGGCGGCGCGGATTCAAACCGGAGCGCGGGGCCGTTGGGGCTGCGCGCGCCGCTGGGGCCGGAGCGGCGGCCCAGGTGAGGGAGCCTGAGGGGAACCGGGGGGCTCAGGTGAGTGCAGGGACGGGCGGAGAGGAACCGGGGGCTCGGGGAGTGCGGGGGCTCCGCAGGGCTGAGGGGAACGGCGGATCCCGGATCCGCCCAGGCCCATTCCCCGGTGGTGTCGGAGCCCCGATCGCCCGGCTCGGAGGGCGCTGTACGGGCCGCGCTGCTCCCTGCGGCCTCCGGCCTCGGGGGTCGCGGTGGGCGCGGGGATGCTGATGCTGGTGCTGGTAATTGAGGCACCGAGCTGGGCGTGCCCCGTGCTGTCAGTTCGCACAAGGGCAGCGCTCTTCCACACCTCGTAGTGCACCTAACAGAGGAAGTCTGGAGGTATCGGTGTGCCTGTAAACCCTACCTGTGAAACAGGTACCGCAAAGCCTTCTGTGTCGGCAGGTTGTGCTCCCTGCTGGCACCTCTCCCAAGCCTTCCAGCACCAGCTCGTTTCCCTGCCCCGCCTGCCCCAGCCACCTCTCGCATTAGTGGAGTCATTTCTGTCTTGCTGAGCTGGAGACTTTCCCCTTCGCTGCCTCTGTTTATGCCGTTGTTGCTGCTGTTTGAGAGAAATGTGCTGACTGGTTGAATTTTAACAGCTATTTGCAGGAGGAGCTGTAACTTAAAATGCAGCTAAATTTAAAACTGTATTAAAATTCCCCGGAATGTTGCTCCTATTTTTATCTTACAAAGTGCTGAACACTTGCGGGTTTTTAGTGGCCTATATAGTACCAAGTTATTTGTAGACAGGGCATGGGCTGTGTTCTGTATCCTTCTGAAGGGAAGGACTTGGGATCCCTCATCTTGCCTTGGGTTCTGAGCCTCTGTGCTGTGCTGGCAGATCTGCCTCTCTCCAAGGCTCTGTTATCCATAAACTGTGGAAGGCTGTGGATTTTCATTCCCAGCGAAAGAAAGTAGATGCATATATCTCCATAAAACATGAGTCCTGTTCGTGCAGCTTCTCGAACCCGCCTGAAAGCATTACAGCCATCCGAGGCTGGTTCTCTTTCCTTCGGGCTGGTTTCTGCTCGGAGGTGGGAGGGGAGGGCCGGGCTGCTTGTTTAGCTGTGTTTTTTTGGCAGGAGGATGGAGATTGCCATGGTGAACCTGCGGGCTCTGTTTGAGCAGCTCACACGCCAGGCCGAGCTTCTGAGCGAAGGAAACGAATGCCGTGAGTTTTGTTCCTGAAGAAAATCTGCTGAACATGCTAAAACCAGCCTGATCTGGGTTTTTCCTTTATGGAGAAACATCAAGTCTCGGCTGAATTTCTATGCAGGGCCACGTTCTGCTTGTAGCACACTGGCTTTGTGTGACATCTCGTGTTCCAGCTCTTCTGGCTGGTGCTGACAGGAAGGGCTTGGTCTGAAAAATGGAAGAGCTCGTGGACATCTCTTGTGTGGCTGGATTGGCCCAAAGGCTGGGTTCTCCACGCCTCAGTGGGGAGCAGGTTGGGCATCAGGAGGAAGAATTTCTTCATGGAAAGGGCAGTCAGGGATTGGAGGGGGCTGCCCAGGGAGGTTTGGAGTACCCATCCCTGGAGGTGTCCAAGGAATGACTGGACATGGCACTCGGTGCTCTGGGCTGGGTGACAAGGTGGGGCTCGGGCACAGCTTGGACTCAGTGCTCTTAGAGGTCTTTTCCAGCCTGAGGAATCCTGGGATTCTGTGTGAACAGATACCTGTCAGCTGCTCCTCTGCTCACCCAGCTAAAGCTTCATATGCTCTCTCCCCAGAGTTCATTCAGCTAGTGAAGAACTTTGAGGAAAACCGGAGGAAATGGCAGAAAACAGAGCACGAGCTCGGCAAGTACAAAGATCTCCTCATGAAGGCAGAAGCTGAGCGCAGTGCCCTGGATGTGAAGCTGAAACACGCCCGCAATCAGGTGGATGTGGAGATCAAACGGAGGCAAAAAGCTGAAATGGACTGTGAGAAGCTGGTGAGTGATTCCTGTGTTACCCGACAGCTCTGGAGAGTGTGGAGACAAGGCGATTAAACTGCATCGATCAGTGGCAAATAAGGACTAGCACTCATGGGGAGGAAAGGAAAAAAAATGGCAAGGAATTGGCTCGGCTCCTCGGAGCAGCCCTTTGCTTTGATCTGGGAAAGGAGTCTGGCTGCTGGTGGAGCTGAGCTGCCATTGCCTGTCTGAGCTGCCATTACCTGCCTGCAGCCATTAGCAGTCCATTGACACAAGCTCTGAGCGCTTATCTCTGGTATCTCAAACACTTGCTCGGGCCTTGCAGTAATTAAACGCCGTGTATCCAGCTGCTGATGGTATCTGTGCTCACAGGAGCGCCAGGTCCAGCTGATTCGGGAGCTGCTCATGTGTGATGCCTCCGGCAGCATCCAGCTCAGCGAGGAGCAGAAGTCTGCCCTCGCCTTCCTGAACAGGCCACAGGCTCCTGTGGGAAGTTTGGGCAACAAAAGGTAAGGAAACAGCATTTTATCTGAGGTGTCAGGCGTCAGTCCAGCTGACGCCTCTGCGGCACATCCCGCACCCGTGTCAACAGTTTTCCTTTTTGTTCCACTTTAAAATACAACTCTTCTGAGTCAGTGGGATTGTTCTGGAACCGTGACTGACTGAAAGCCAAACTGATACAAGCTTCTTCTAATTTTTGTTTTTTAGGCTGTCTACAATAGATGAATCTGGCTCAATTCTGTCAGACATCAGCTTTGACAAGAGCGATGACTCACTGGTAATGTAACTCCACGTTCTGAAGTTCTCCTCCCCTGGAAAGCCCGAGGGGAGGGGGTTGATCTCCAGAGACCCTTTGTGTTTAGATTACTGGGATATTAACCTGGCTGAGCTGATTTGCATTTCCCGAGTGTGCTGGTGGCTAAAATTTGATGAAAGCCCTGGCTGTGTGGTATTTACCATTAACCAGTGCTGTGTATTTCCCCCAGGACTGGGATTCCTCGGTGGTCAAAGCTGTCAGGCTGAAGAGGAGAGAGAAGCGGGTATTGTTCAATTTTTCCCTGTCACATAGCTTCCATTGTTCCCTCTGGCTGCCACAATGCCACCATCTGTCACCTCACAGCCACCTGTAGTGACCTCTGAGCCGCTAAACACAGTCAGACCTCGCATGGATGTGCTGCTGCTGTGGGGGTTTAGATTGAAATTTGGGTCTGGTGTCATTGTTTGTGTACTGAAAATGAGTGGAGTTCTGTATATCCTGTGCTGGGGTTTGCAAGAAAACACTTGGAGATTATTAACAGCTCCCAGATTAGGGGAAAATAGTGTAGGAAGTTAACATCTTCCTATTCTGTAAAGGACCTTGTGCTTGTTCTGCTTTAATCTGCAGAAGATACAGATGGGAAAGAGCCTGAAACCATCACCTCGTGGAGCTGGGAAGAGTCTGGGACTTGCTTAGTTGCTGGTTTTTTGTGTGTGTAGTTTGTGGGTTTGTTGGGGATTTTTTGTCCTCCTTTCTTAGGTCGGGTTGTTTTTTTTCCTGAACTGAATTATAAAGCTGGCTAGAAAAATGATTTGAAAGAGGTTCCCTAATTCTTGCTGGCACCTCCAAGGCTGCCATGAAGCAGAGGTACCTCTGAAGGACTCGTCTGCACACACCACAGATGCATGAAGTGTTCAGTCCTTCTAGTCATGCTGGCCCAGTGTAATGCCAAGTGAACAGCACTCCTCCTTTGAGACAAGAATGTGCTCTCTTTTCAGCGCTCTTCCAGGCAGTTTGCTGAAGGCCCCCCAGCTCCTCAGAAGAAATCCAGATCCATTAGCAACACAGCAGACCAGGTATGGTGGTCACAGCTGGGTTTGTGTACACTTGGCCACGGTTCCTGCCTGTTTCCAGGGCCACTGGAACTCCCGTGTTCTGTCAGCACTCCTGTCACTGGTGTATTTGTCATTCCAGGCTAACGAATCCATAGTAGCAAAGACCACTCTGATGGTCCCCAACGATGGTGGCCCAATTGAAGCCATTTCTACCATCCAGACTGTGCCTTACCCTCGGAGGAGCCGGAGGAGGAGCGGTAGGTGTAACATCCCTGTCCTGTCCTGGCACAACTACACGGCTTATCCTGAGACGTTCCTTACTCCTTCCAGGACCTGGGAGCTGCTCCTGGTTTATGATGTCCATGCGTTTTTGGGCAGAGGGTGATTCCAGCCAGTCAGCCTCTTCCTCTTGTGTCTTCCAGGTCCTTTGCAGCCCTGGAACAGCGAGTCCAGCATAGGCAGTAAGCAGCTGGAGTCCAAGCTGGACACCGATGGCTCCAGCACCCCCCAGCACAACGGGGGAGTGAGGCTGCACGACTTTGTTTCAAAGACGGTGGGTCTACAGGCAGGAGGAGCTTGGAAAAGCACCTCCTTCCATCTTGAAATGTGTGTGATAAGAGGCTGCCAGCTGTGTCAAGGGAGGTTTGGGTTGGATATTGGGAAAAGGTTCTTCTCCCAGGGGAGGGTCATGCCCAGGCTCCCCAGGGAACGGGCACAGCCCCAAGGCTGCCAGAGCTCCAGGAGAGTTTGGACAATGCTCCCAGGGATGCCCAGGGTGGGATTGCTGGGGTGTCTGTGCAGGGCCAGGGGCTGCACTGGTGATCTCTGTGGGTCTCTTCCAATACAGACTATTCCATGATTCTGCGATTAGTCTCAGGTCAACATGAGCTGTACCAGTTACCTGCATGGATCAGGGAACTGTCACCCAGTTCAGCTCCTGCTGAGGTACTCCACTGCACTAATCCCTCCCATCCGTGTGCTCTGGATCACCAGGTTATCAAGCCAGAATCGTGTGTCCCGTGCGGGAAGAGAGTCAAGTTTGGGAAGATCTCTCTCAAGTGCAGAGACTGCCGGGTGGTGGCTCACCCCGAGTGCCGGGAGCGCTGCCCCCTGCCCTGCATCCCCACGCTGACGGGCACGCCGGTCCGCATTGGGGAGGTGCGTCTGTGCCCGCCTTGGGCTTCCACGGGGCCGCCTTGGCTCGGGGCTTGCTCGGCTCCAAGGCTGCCTTCCCCAGCAGAGCTCCTGTTGCTCAGAGCTGCATAATGACATGCAGATGAGCTCGCTAATGCATCGTTCCACAAGCAGGGAGGGGGTGTAGGGGTGTGATGGTAGGAGGGCGTTGAGTGGGGAAGGTGGCAGCTCTGGGCAGGCGATGCAGCGTTGTGCTGATGGATGTGATGTTTCTTCATCAGTCCTGAGAAGAGTAACAGTTCTTGTTTTCAGACCATAGATCTTGCTGTGAATTCCTGAGAGAGTGTTTTCCATGTCTTGGTGACTGAATCCGTCTTTTTTTTTTACTTTCCCTTCTGCCTTTTAGGGCACCTTGATGGATTTTGTCCCTTCTACTCCTCCAATGATCCCTTCCATCATCGTGCACTGTGTTAATGAGATTGAGCAACGAGGGCTGCATGAGGTAAGAAGAAAATGAGGTGTGAAACAGTGCTAATGGAATGGGTTGTGGTGTTAGAGAAGCAAATTGTTAACCCAAATATCTCTTATTTATGGTGGGATGTTAAATATCCCTATTTAATAGTGTGGATTGTGCTGCTCAGTGGGTGACTCAGGTGTGGAGAGAAGGTGGGGATGGAAGAAAATCAGTTGACCTCGTCCTCTGAGCCAAGCTTTGTGCCAACAGACAGGCATTTACCGCATCTCTGGCTGTGACAAGACTGTGAGGGAACTGAAAGAGAAGTTTCTTAGAGCAAAGAACATTCCTTTGCTCAGTAAAGTGGACGATATCCACACCATCTGCAGCCTTCTCAAGGACTTCCTGCGCAGCCTGAAAGAGCCCCTTCTCACCTTCCGGTTAAACAAGACTTTCATGGAAGCTGCAGGTGAGGAATTGCTGCGTGACATCTCCAGCTCTTTCCTGAGGCTCAGTGGTTGTGGTTTTGCTGTCAAGTGAGCCAGCAGGCCTTGGTGCTCTGTGGAGCCCTCGTGCCCGAGTTCTAGTCGGGCAGGATACAAGATTATTAGCACAGCATGAGAAGTTTCTGCCTTCTTTATTTCTCAGGGTAGCTGTGGCTGTGAGGGGAATACTGCAGCTTCTGGGAGCACTTTTTTAGGTCTGAATATTATTTTTTCCTGGTAGAAATCTCAGATGAGGACAACAGCATCGCTGCTATGTACCAAGCAGTTGGACAACTTCCTCAGGCCAATAGGGACACCTTGGCTTTCCTCATGGTCCACCTGCAGAGGTACATTCTGATGGACAGGGGGGTTGGAACCAGGTGGCCCCTCCCAATCCAAACCATTCTGTGATCTGAAAGGGGAAGGTTACCCCACTGGTGCTTTTCCTAATTGGGTCTGCTTACTGCTTGTTGTGAGCATGAAGTCTTCATTCTGGAACAAACCTGCTCGCTCAGAGGCCAAGTGTGTGTGGGACAGGGGACTTGCACCACAAGTGAAGGGGGGAAGCTACATTCTTTCTTAATTTCTTTTAATGCAGGGTGGCTCAGAGCCCAGACACTAAAATGGACATCTCCAATTTGGCCAAAGTCTTTGGCCCCACAATAGTCGCCCACGCGGTACCAGATCCTGACCCCATGACCCTCCTGCAAGACACGAAGCGTCAGCCCAAGGTAGGACAAACCTTGGTGCTTTTCCCTCTTCCAACCCAAACCATTCCTTGATTCTGTGCTCAGTGACTCACAGGTGTCTCTGTAGGTTGTGGAGCGACTTCTGCTGGTGCCCATGGACTACTGGAGCCAGCTGATGATGGTGGAGCAGGAGAACATTCATCCAGCACACGTGATTGAGAACACCAACGCTTATTCCACTCCACGGACACCTGAGGTTCAAGGTAATCCTGGCTTCTGCTCTGTTACTAAAAACAACAAGCCTCAATCCAAGCAGGAGGCTCTGGGAGCCAGCCGCTCCTCACTTCATGGAGGCAGAGAGAAAAGCAAAGTGTGCCAGGAAATGCCAGATTTGTCTAGTGCCTTTGACAGATGCCAGGGAATGCCTGATGTTCCCTGCACAGCAAAGAAAACTTCAGCTGTCCCCACAGTGTGCTGCTCTCTTTTGGCAGTGAGCATCCTGGGACCTCTCACCACCCCGGAGCATCAGCTCTCCAAGACGCCCTCGTCCAGCTCCCTGTCCCAGAGGGTCCGCTCCACCTTCAGCAAGACCACCCCCAAGTAAGTGCCAGGGGGTGCTGCCACGCCGTGTCTGGAACGACTGCAGATGATTTTGGGTGCTCTAGGAGAACTGAGACATTTGGGGGCAGCCTGCACTTGCTGCTCAGTGCACCCTCCCTTAATCTGTGCTGTGGGAGCAGCAGCTGCCTGACGGGTAACAAACATCCTCCTCTGGTAGGGAGAGGAACATTGTTTGGGAGGTGGGTGAAATTTGGGTGAATGTTCCCTGGGAAAGGGAAAGTGTTGGACCTCTGTGTCCAGAATTCCAAACTGATATTCTGTGTTTCTCTTGAATTAGATTCGGGAGCAAAAGCAAGTCAACAACCCAGCTTGGGCATCAGGGTAACTTCTTTGCCTCTCCTATGCTGAAGTGAAGACCTGGGAGTTGGTCTTGTCCTGGCATTTGCACACTAATGCTCACAAGCAGAAGAAGTACAGGTTGTCTCTGTGGCCCCTGGCAGCTTATATGAAATGATGTTTTGCCTTTTATCTTTCAGCCTAGCTGAGACTTTTAATGGGATTTTATAGTGCAATTTATTTTTATTATCTAATGCTGTGCTGAATGTAGTATTGGAGAAGACAGTAATGAGCAGGATTTGTTCAGTGTTAATCATTAAAAAAACTCTAGAGAACTGGCATTTTCACTAACATCTGGTTTTCTCCCTGTGTGAAGTAGAGCAGTCACAAAACGAGGGTCAGTTGGTTGGAGTTTTTAGGACTCCGTAGGATGTTCTTGACACAGCAGTGTCTGAACTCTGTCAGAATCCAGGCTTTCCATGAGCACAGAGTCTGTCCCACCTAGCTGGTGGTGCAGCTGCAATCCTGAGGATGGCAGTGTTGGACTGGGCTGGTGGGCAAAAGCCTCTCTAATGAACTGCCCGAGGGACTGTGGCTCCTCTGAAGGAACATTTCCTGGTACTGTGTTTGCAAGGGGTGAACTCTGTAGAGGAGGGTGCAGGTGCAAAGCCAAAGGATTCCTGGGTAGCCCAAAGGAATTAGTGCTGCTCTTGCTGGTGAGGGGAGGGAGGGTGGTTCAGTGGGGGTGGGAGTCCTGCTTTCCCAGGTCGGGGTCTGGGACCTTGCCCAGTGCTCTGTGAAGACACCTGAGGAAACACACACGAGTTTGTCAAGTGGCTGTTTTTATTGAGTTTTGGAAAACTGTCCTGACTGTGCAGTTAAGTAAATCCTGACATTTTACATGACCCACAGTTTTGTGTTCTCTGGCTCATGGTTTTAACTTGTGCTGTGTATTTTCACCCAGGCATGTGTGGCCTCGCTGGAGGCTGAGGGGCTGCTCTCTGAGGAGCTCCTGCCCCAAGGACTGATCCCAGCCAACTTTGCTGCTGGGGGCAGGATCCTGCCCTGGGCTGTGGCTCCTGGGTCCAGGGGATGAGGGGAAGAGGATGGCAGGTTTGGTCCCCACTGTTGTGATGGGAGGTGAAATAGCCCGGGGTGGCTGTGGTGGCCTGGGGTGTTTCCCCTTGATTGTGAGGTCTGGGGTGTGAAGTGTTTGTACACTGGTGCTGACCCACTGCTGGGGCCCCTGAGCAAGGGGTGTTCTGGCCCCTGGATTCTCAGACACACCAGGTGTGCATGAGAGGGGGCACTAAGGTGTGCTTTCCTTACCCAAATTCTGTTTCTGGGTACACTTGGTCCTTTCCCGGAGCATCTTCTCCCAGACTAGGTCCTTGCCTGTTCCTCACTGGAGCAGAAACATGGTCACTGTTGGTGGGACCTGCTGAGGGACACCTGCCCTGGTCCCTGTGGCACTGCTCTCTGGGGACAGGTAGGTTTGGGGACATCTGAGGAAGCCACCCCCAGTCGGGTACTGCTGGGCACAAAGGTGACCCTGGCAGTGCTCGGGGGCGGGACTGGGATGGGGCAGTGCCCACCTGAGCCTGCAGGTAAGGGCACAAATTCCAAGTGGGAAGAGCCTGGGGGGATGGAGAAGTGAGAACAGTGAGGAGAGGGCGGATCTTTGGCATTCCATGCTCTGGATGCTTCAAGCTGCAAGAAGACACCAGCGAGGAGAAATCACGCAGAGAAATATTTATTAATCAAAGAATGTTAAAAGCCTCAGTTTGGCTCCAGAAACAGGGATGAAAATGTCATTCCTGGTGGGAACCAGTACAAGAAAGCTCCTGGTTTACATCTAGGCAGGGACAGGCATGCGTGTGCTTCTGAGGATTAGTGCAGATAAAATCACCCCTGTGGGCTCCTTAATCAGCAGCCTTTAATGCATTTGGACAGGCCTGCGACTGTGTCCTGTACAGAAGGACTTCACCTTCATCATGGCTCCTCACTGATCTTGTGGAGGAATCCACCTCCTGGTTCGTTGCAAATAGTAGATTTCAGTAGATGTGAGTTGATTTCTCACATTGCCCTGATCAGCATTCGGTTCTCATCAAAGGCAGCTCCAAGGGAGAGATACAGGTCCTCCACACCTGCAGAAGATTGTGCTCAGACCCCGTAAGAGAAATTCTTCACTCTTGTTTTCATTCCCTCTGGGAGAAGCAGGACACAGCAGCGTGGGTAAGGTTTGGACACTTGGTTACCCACGGGTGGGCCTGGACTTGATGGCTGAGCAATGGGACGACGTGAGGAGCTGGCAGAGCCGCTACGTCCGTGTGAGGGACGGGCCTGCTGTGCAGAGCCAGGCAGTCCTTCTGGCCTTGGGAAAGTCATGCTCTTCTCTCTGCGGGCTGGGGTGATCCCCATCATCTCAGCTGAGCTTCAGCTGCTCCTTGGGCAGGTGCCGGTCGGCCTCTTGGAGGAAGCGGTGGATGGCGGCAGCGGCGGCGGCGTCACCCTTGCACTGGTAGATCTGAGCCATCTTTATCAGCCTGCGCCCACAGTCCCTCCTGTGGTCTGTCTGCACAGGAATGTTGTAACAATCCATGAACTTGGCTTTTGCCCTGTCCTGGGATCCCCCTCGGTAGAGGAAGAACTTTCCCCAGGAGAGATTCAGGGCTTGACGGCATTTGAGGCTCAGGGTGTCGATTTTCTCCTGCAGCTCCCTGTAGATCTCTGCTTCCCGTGCCGGGTCTCTTGCACCAATGAACTCTGCCAGCTGCAGCTTGACAAGTGTAAGGTCAAGGTCTGGATGTGTCTGAACAATTTGCTGGAGGTCCCTGATGGCTGCATCCAGTATATTATTCTTGTCTTTCTGATTTGCTTTAATCCACTGTTGCTTGTAGCACTTGGCCAAGGCCTGGTAGAGAAGGTGGTAACCCGGGTCCTGCTGCAGGGCTCGCTGGATGATCTCAAACGCTCGCTCTTTCGACCGTGGCATCCAGAACAAAACTGACAGTTTGAGGACCTCGGGGTCAGAGCTTTTCTCTGCACACTCTTCGGCCAAGCTAATTGACTTTTTCCTATCTACTTGTTCAAGTAGCCTGGCCAAATATATTTTGGCTCTGTAGTTATTTGGCTGCTCATTGACAATTCTTTCCAACTGGATTCTGGCTTCGCTTTCAATATCAGGTTGCCAGGAGAAATTCCAGGAGGAAAAAAGAGCCACTCCAAGCCCAGTACGGAAAGATCTGTTCTCTGGTTCGAGCATCAAGGCCACGTTGAAGCACTCTCTTGCTCGTTCCCCGTTCTGGGCTCTGATAACCAGCAGGGACCAGCCTTTCTGGGCCTGGATGTGCGGGATCAGCCGCGCGTCCCAAGGAGCTGGGCAGAGCTGCTGAGCTCGTTCCAGGCAGGTTTCAGCCTCCTGACAGGAGCCCTGAAGGTAGTGAATCCAAGCATAATTCCCGCAGATGATCAAAGAGCTGGCAGTAGATGCCAGCTGCTCCTCTTCCTTGTGCTCCTCAGCAGCTCTGAGGCTTTGCAGAGCTTCTGTGCTCTGGTTGTTCAGCTGCTGCAGGTACGCCTGGAGCCCCAGGAGGGCCACCTGGTTCTGGTGGGCCGAGTGCTTGATCTCAACATCCAGCTTCTGCAGGAGATGCTGAGGGCTGAAAGAGTCAACACCCAGCTTCCAGGTGAAGTGACACTGAAGGGCATCCAGCTTCTCCTTCAGCTGCTCCTTGCTACAAAGGAAACGGTGAGTTATGGAAGGGTTGGGACCCTGGGGTGCCCACACAGAGCGGGGAAAAGAGGAAGGGAGGTGGAGAAGGAGACTCTCTCCAGTTGCTCAACACATCCCTGCACTCAGGCTACTAAGGAACCTGCAAATCGTTCCAATCAGCCCATTTTTCAGGGAGCTCTCTGTGAGCCTTCCCATTGGAGAACTGCAGGCCAGGAATGGAGTCACCAGTGCCTGGAGCCAGGGCTGCTCTTGCACCTAAGGCAAAGGCCCTGGGATGGGCTGCAAAAAGGGAGAGTAGGGCCAGACCCACCCACACAGTGAAAGCTGCTTCACCTTCCTGGGAGGAAGCAGGGGCTGTGTCTTCAGCTGAAGGGTGAAGGAATGCCTCAAAAAAGAGCCCAACAAGGTAAGGAAGATGTTGGACTGGAGTGTCTCTTCCATGAGGAAAGGCTGAGAGAGCTGAGACTGTTCAGCCTAGAGAAGAGAAGGCTCAGAAGGATCTTGGAGCTGTAGAAATACCTGAAGGGAGGGTGCAAAGAAGTGCCAGGCTTTTTTAGTGGTGCCCAGTGCCAGGGCAAGAAGGGCACGAACAAGCCCAGGAAGCTCCATCTGGACATCAGGAAAGTTAACTGTGAGGAGAAGAGAGGCCTTGCACCATTTTCCTGGACAGGCTGTGCAGTCTCCACCCTCAGAGAGACTCCAAAGCTGTCTGGATGCAGTCAGAGTGGCCCTGCTTGAGCAGGGCCTTGGACAAGGCAACTTTCAGAGGCCCTTTCCAACCTTAACCATGGTGAGATGCTGAGCCAGGAGGCTGTGCTGGGCCTTGTGCCCCCACACCCTGTCGCTGTGGGAGCTGTGACAAGAAGGGAGGCTGTGCTCTCACCTCATTTTCCCTGCAGGCATCACTGTCAAGGGATGATGGCTTGGCTGCACCTCCTCCATGCAGCAGCAGATCCTGGGCAGGACAGTCTGTAACCTAGGGACTGAGCCTTAAATAGGAAAGCTCTCTCCTGGGTGGAGTCAGATGAAACCTCTTATCTAGGATGAAACGAACCTGGAAGAGCTTAAACCAAAAATGAAAGTATCCTTTTCCTATCTGGAAGGTATCACCTTCCTGTCATAAAATGACACCGGGGTCTGCAGAGACAAGAAAGGGAGCCCTGTGGTCAGAGCAGCAGGGTCTGAACTCCCTCCTGCAGACCTTCTCCCTGCTGAAAAGTACTTTGGTGTTACAACTTTTAGGAAGTATCTGGTGTAAGGTGGTGGAGGATCCATCAGAACAGAAACTGGCATCACCGTTATCAGTGATGAGCCAAAGGCTCCGTGTGACTCTGCAGGACTTTGTCCCCCAGGATCTGCCCTGGCAGCTCTGCTGGAGTTTCTCTCATCTGCCTGTCACAGCAACTGCCCAGCAAAAAGGGGGTGGCAACTGCACTTGCACGGTTTGGTGAGGCACGGGGGTGCACCTGGGGAAAATCCCAAGCCCTTCCCTAAGGAGCTGGAAGTGCTGACAGAGCACAGGATGCTGAGCTGGGCATGGCCCCAGGGGTATCAGCACCTCACCAGGAAGCCACTGAGGTTTTGGCATGTGACAGAAACCAGTGGAAGCGACAGAAAAAATATAGGTAAAATGCAGGACACGTGGTATGTCAGGGTGTAACAGGGGATTGCAGCCCTGGGAAGAAGGATTCCAGTAGAGAGAATAAGTAGAAAATGCACTTCAAAAAGTAGCCTCAAGTACACTCTAAACAGAGAAGGAAGTAACTACCAGCCTTAGAATCATATTCCTCCCAGCAAAGAAGAAAAAACCCATCACTATTTCCCCCTCAGGATGCTGATGAGTCACTGCAGCAGTGCAAAGAAAGGAGGAGAATTTACTGCTGGAGGAGCAGGGTAGATGCTTTTATCCTGTGTTTATTTTTTTCTATTGCTGACAACCTTTAATAGAAAATGAGTAATTTGGCTATTAGTGTTAGCACTGCTGGATGAACAATGAGTGATTGCTCTATCTTGATTAGGCTGAAGCATTAATTAGACAACCAGTAACGTCTAATTCTTGAATCTTCACATCAGCATCTTCTTTCAGCATCTTTCTGTGCATTTGGGCTCAACCAAGCTGCTTCTCTCTTGCCTGGGGTGGCCAGGATGGGGCTGTGGGAGCTGAGTGCTGGGCAGATGTTTTGGCTCCCTGGGCTGGGGCAGAACTGCCAGGATGGAGGAGAAAATTCACTGCTCAAATCCCTCAGGCCTTGACAACAGTTCTTGGCTACTTCGGCTAATATTAGGGCTGGTTTGAGGATGATTACAGTTCTGTGCAACAGCTATTAATATCATACAAAGCTTGGATGGAAGTCAAAAATAACAGCAAATGAGAAAACTACCAACCAGCAGCCAAATAGGAAGTACAGGCAAGGCTTGGTGTTGTGAAAGATAAATGGTGGGAAGGAAAAGCAAAAGAGCTGCAATAAGACGCAGAGGGAAAAAAATACAAATATTTTTGTTGGTGGTTTGAAAACAGTCCTTGGCTTCAAAACATTCTGTTACATCAAATAATGCTGATCGAATTCTGAGCTGATTGAAAGGAAATCCTGGTTTATTTGCCCAGAAAAACACCTGTTTGTTATAAAGTTCCTTCAGCTGATTCTGGGCCTCAAGGAAGGGGCTCTGAACCACCAGAGTGAGCTGCAACATGGAGCAGGAAAAACAGAACCTGGAAATGCTGTTCTGCAAACAGTGCCTGCAGCATTGGGAAGCTTCAAGAAGCTCCATGTGGGTAGCCAAGGCCAGAACTAAAAATACTTCGAGGTGTGGCCGCAGAATTTCCCTGACAAAGTTTCAATCCTGGCTGAACATCTGAATTCTTTCTCTGCTAATTGTCTATAACTTCCTTACTGGCATTCAAGTACAGGTGAGGCTCCTATGAGTAAGAAGACAGGTAACAAAAAGGTGTTTCCAGTTTGTCACAGTTTCTATTGCACCTTTTCAGCTCCCGCTGTGCGCTCGCTGCTCCGGGGCAGCTCTGCCCGTGGGGGAGCAAACCTCTCCGGGGAAAGAGGGTGGCTAAAGCAGACTTTAAACCTTACAAACCCTTCACCTTTAAACCTTGCATGGAGGTGTTTAATTCACGGCTTTGTACAAATCCCTGGCCAAGCGCTTGGGGTCTCCACCTGCTCTGAAACTCGAGGAGAGAATCCTTTCCTGTCGAGGTGCTGAAGCCCTGGCACAGAGGTCACCCAGAGAAGCTGTGGGTGCCCCTGGGTCCCTGGAAGTGTCCAAGGCCGGGCTGGACGGGGCTTGGAGGAACCTGGGCTGGTGGAACCATGGCAGGGACAGGGAACTGGATGATGTTTTAGGTCCCTTCCAACGTAAACCTTTCTATGACCTCCGTATCTTTGCTGAGACCGAAACAGGTAATGTTTCTCCTAGAAAAGGGCTTAGGCACTTCAAAGATGGCCGTTTTCCCCTCCTGTCTGCTCGCTGACGATCTCGCCCAAGCACGGGAGCTGCTGCGGGACTCGGTGCCAGCAGATGGCAGAGGCTCCCCACGGATGACACTGCTGCAGCGCCCTTCCCTCCCCAGCCTGTGAAAAAGAGCGATGCTTTTGCACCACTTTTACATTTCTGCCCCACAGCTGGATTATTTTTTAGCAATATTACAACCCGCTCCCCTTTATTTGGGTGAAAACATCTATATTTGGGACAGAGGTGGTTTCCCTTGGGTGAAAAGAGGGAGGAAAACAGAGCAGGACCTTAGAGAGCGTGTGCTGCCCGGGGAGCGTGTTCATCCTTCTGAGCTGAGCAGGGCCCAAGGGAAGGACTGGGCAGCGTTTAAAATGAAAAAGGAAATATTTTTGATGTAATATAGACAGAAACTGTGAAACCAATATTGGCCCTCCTTGTTTCCAAACGCTTTGGATGAGCAGCCTCTGCACACACCCGCTTCTTCCTCGCTCCCATACTGGGACTTGGATCTGCTGGTTCCTCTCGATGAAGGTGGCCTGGACTCTCTGCCTTGCTCACACCTGAGCGTCAGGTGATCGCCAGAGCCTGGATTTGCTGCCGTGGGGTGGCGCAGGCAGCTCTGCCTGGAGCTGGCAGGGAATAGCTGCCCTCCAGACACTCCTGGTTCCCCCCAAACCGGACAGGGGATGCTTGTGATGCTTTTCTCTCCTGAACCTGCAGCGAGAGCTGGGCAGTGCGTTTCAAAGCCTCAGGCTGGAATACCTTCCCGAAGCGCCTTTCTCTCCTGAGTTAATCCATCTCCAAAACCAGGAGGCTTTGGCTGCCTGTTTACAGCTCGGTGAGGCAGTGAGGTCACTGCAGAGGCTTGATCAGCGCAGAGAAACGACTCCAGGGAGCAGAGCGCGGATGATAGCGGCGCTTCGGTTAACTGTCCGCAGCTCCTCAGCATCCCCGGGGCCGAGGGTGTGTCCGGAGGGGCTGGGAGACACCGAGATACCAACGGCCCACCCTGGCTGCTCAGGGAGGGCAGCTTATCTCCCAGAGCAAAGCCTTCCCTGCTATCAGCACCCCGAGAGACACTCAACTGTCTCCCAACTGCTCTGATGGGGTGATAAGCCCGGAGCATTTGCTGCTCAGCCAGGCTGGGAAGCTCTAGAGCACCGGGGGCTCATCTGGGGCACGGAGAGCAGCAACACCCTGGTGGTGAGCACGGGGAGAGATCGGGATGGTGAGAGCTCTGAACTCTCCCTTTTGACCCAGCTTCTGCCCTGTGAGGGGCTGGAGCCTTCACCCTGTCTGAGAGCGAGCCGTGCAGGCAGTAAAAGTTCAGGAAATCCAAAAAGGAAAGTTCAAAAAAAGGCAGTGAAAATTCAGGAAGAATTTCTTCATGGAAAGGGTGGTCAGGCAGTGGAAGGGACTGGCCTGGAGGTGTCCAGGGAATGACTGGATGTGGCACTCAGTGCTCTGGTGGGGGTGATCAGGCAGAGGTTGGTCTCAGGTGACCAGGCCCACCAGGAGAGGGTACAAGAGAATCCATGGGATTTCCGGTGTTGTTAACTAATGAAAGCCAGAGCATGAGGGAAAATCAGAACTTCTGATTCCAGCAGCTGGTCCAAAGGCACATGGCTCTACTATCATGGCATAAAAGTAGTGAAAAACTGTGGTGTTCAGATTTTGATAAGATTGCAGCAGCAGCAGTTCTCACTGGCAATTAACGGAGGTGTTTCTGTATGTGGAAGGAATCAGTGGGTCTCAGTTGTTCTCCAGACAAGAAGCTGATGGAGGGTAATGCCAAGAAGGCTGAAATGTCAGAACTTCAAAGGGTGATGGATCAGATGAGGATTAGAATTGAGAGAGGAGAGAAATCTCAGTGTAGTAAGGGAAAAACAAGGTAGAGATGCACTAGAATTCATAGTACACTTTCAGGTGATTTGGGTAAGACTAAATGCACTCAGCAGGTGCCAGAAAGCCAAGAAGGGAACTTTAACCCAGAGAGGGTGGAAAATGGTCAAGGAAAAATGCCAAAGGTTTCTCTTAAAACAGAGGCTGAAGATCAGAGAGGATTATGTGGTGTTGGGATTGGGAAAACAGTGGAACAAGCACTTAAACGCGTTGTTTGTCAGCACCAAAGAGAATGAGAAACCGTAACGGTAATTGGGCACGATCCAACCATCCCAAGCAAACATAATTGAGCTAATTTACATCTACAACGATGTTCTGAGCGCTGTGCTCCCAGAAGAGGCTGTAAATACATAAAGTTTTATGGCTTTTGATACTGTTCCACATGGCCCATGAGAAGGAGAAATAACACTTCGGATAAAATCGCTCCAGAGCGTATCCAAGACTGTGACAAGCCCTGCAGGACAATTGTCCATGGTTTCCTTGCAGAACAGAAGGGTAGAAGTAAAGTGTGGTTTTGAGAGGTTAAAGAATTGGATCAGGAATGGTGGAACAGGTCCTGGATTGGGCAGGAGAATGTTTCCTTCTCACCTCTATTGGTGGAGGCTTCTGCAGATAGCTTGGAAAGGAAGGTGATTTTAATTGCTCTCCCAAGCAGGGATGGAGCCTGGGTATTTCTGCAGACAGATCCTGAAAAATCCCTGCTCCCTCAAACGCTGTGTTTCTCTTGGGCCGTTGCTCTCCGAAATGGCAGCGCTCCCTTCTGAGAAGGATTTTATCCTTTGCCAAAGTCCCAAACAAGAGATTACATGATGTGATTTCCTGTGCGAGCAGGACTGGCTTTAACGACCCACTGAACCTCTCGGCCTTGAAGGTTGAGGTTTGTTTTCTTGAGCTTTAGCTTGGCACCAACCCAGCGAAGCCTTTGTGTCCTCACTTTTATCTAAACACCCGCACAAAGAAGGGGGAGAATAAAAACATGCGGTGTCTTCTAGAAAGAGAAAACAAACTCTCTCTCTCCCTAATTCTGAGTCTTCCTCCATCAGCTTTCAGGAAGCAAAGGGACAGAGGTGAGTTGTTTTCTCTAAACTATAATTTCCCCCCAGTGAGACGACAGCTCCCTGCTCACTCCTCTGTCAAGCCGAGCTGGAGGAGGCCATTTCTCACCCAGACACATTTAACAGCCTCATCCATTCTTTTCTTGTGGCTTTTTCTCCTCTTTTTCAGCTCAGAGCACCTGAAGCTCTGAGAAGGCTGTCAGAGCCTTCCTGAGTGGTTTATTTTTAGCAGCAAGAGCACGCTCCAGGCCCTGGGGAACGCCGTGAGTGGCGCAGAAACACTTGAAAATACCAAACTCCCCCTTTTCCACACAAGTGAGCTCTTAAACCTGCCCAGACTCTCTAATGGCTTAATCCAGTCCTTGCGATCGTATTTCACTCGGCGGGGTTTTATTTGATGTTTCAGTCCTGAGATGTTTCTCCCCACGTAAATGTTTATCGGGTCCCTCGACTCCCTCCCTCTGAAGCACCGAAATCCTGAAACCTCTTGCCCTGAGCGCCTTGGGCGAGGCCCGTGGCACCGGGCTGGCTCTGACCCCGTGCAAGGAGAGCCCCTGATTGTTTTCCCAGCCGCCGTTCCTGGGGAGCAGCTCCTCAGCCCCGCGCACCGCGGCTCTGCCGTGAAACATTTCATCGTTTCATCGTTTCATCCGGAGCTGGAACACAGCAGCCAAGCAGAATTTCCTTTGAGCTGCAGATAAGCAGATTCTGGTGATAGAGAGGCCCTGCTCAAGCAGCTCCTGGGGTTCCAGCTTTGAGAAAAGCCTCGAGGGCTGAAGGGGAAGGAAGTGTTTAATGCTGTGGACACAGGACATGAGGAGAAAAACAACACCCAGGGATGCACCAGCCTTAAACACATTCCCTGAGCTGCCCAGGGTGGGCATCCCAAAGCAGCCACGGAGCTGCAGCCTGGCAAATGTTTTCTAAGCCTGTGTTTGGTGAGAATTCCTCAGGAATTGGCAACAAAGAGTCAGCTCATTGTGCAGGAAGCCTCGATCAGCCGTGGAGAAAGCAGATCACATATTGAAAAATCAAGTTGTCTTCGTGAACAACATAAATGATCAGATTACAGAAAGCAAATCCCTGCCAAAAGAAAACCCCAATTCCAGGCTCTTCAGTGAAGGCTGCAGAGCTCAGCTCTCACGGTGCTGAGATGTGAAATGTGTCAGGGCATGCATAGCATTGCTTCTTAGAAATCACAGCTCTTCTCAGCATCAGCAGAATTTAAAAATATAATAATTTCCACTTCCAGAGAGCAGAGGGAAATGGCACCGGCGCTGCACGAGCGTTATCGGAAAGATGGAGTGGGATAACGACGCTGTGGTCAAACCCAGCAGAAGATACTTTTGGTCAGACTGGTCCTTGAAAGAAAATCTTAGAAAAATTGATAACAAATCAAGCCCAGCACTAACAAACCAAGGACAGAGGGGAGCCACTCCTCCTGGCTGCTGCCCCACAGAAGGCTCCTTGCTGCTCCCACTCCCAGCCCCCAAACACTCCCCTGTGTCCCCCATACAAGCAGTGTGGGGACAGAGAACGGCGTCAATAGAGCTTTTTATATCGTGTGGGACTGTTCCAATCTCTCCATCACACAGTGTTATCCTCCCTTTCACAGGAACAGCTCCAGCTGCAGGACAGGGGCAAAGACTCTTTTACACCGAGGATGGTGCTGAGAAATCGGGGGGTGGGCCCGGGTCTGACAGGAGACTCTGCAGAGCTGCTGGTGAGCAGCTGATGAGCCTCGAAACCCTGCCAGCCTCAGGCACACAGAACTGTGCAAACTGAGTGGAAAAAAGGCAGGGGGTGAATAGAAAGGCCGTGCTCAGCACTTCGGGGATGTTCAGCCTCTTTCTGCCACTGCAAAGGGCCCTTCCCAGGTGGCTTCGCCTCCCCTCAGCCTGATTTGCAGAGCACTCGGGATTCCAACAAGTCTGTAAAACTGGATACTTCCCTCGCCCAGCCCACTCTTCCTTCAGCCCTTATCTGCCCTTACCTGTCTCCACTAGGTCGCTTTAAAAGTCCCAGACACTTCCTTCCTTTGTTTGTCTTGGCCTGAAAGGGAAATGTCTTGTGTGTCAAAGGTTTAGTGCAAAATCCTGTCCAAGCTCTTTACTACCTCTGGCCTTGGTAAATCAAGCTCCTTCTCCCAAATGGGGATTTGCACAGTGAATCAGATCCTCTCCCCACATTCTCCCTCTCCTGCCTGCACATGGGATTGAGATGGAGCAGCAAAACAAGGGGTTAAATCCCTACAGCCTGCTGCAAATTTGGGATGGAAAAGAAGTTCTGGGTTTCAAATGTGTTTGCACAGAGCCAGAGTTTCTCAAGTGCTGTGCCACTGTCGCAGCTCTCCTTTCTCTTTAGGAAAATCACCTGGGCTTAGAGACCCAAAGCAGGACGTGGGGGTCCTGGCCAGAGGTGGGCAGGGGGCACAGCCTTGCTGAGCTCTGCCTGGACTCTGAGGAAGAATTCTTCATGGAAAGGGTGCTCAGGCCTTGGCAGGGGCTGCCCAGGGGGTTTGGAGTGCCCATCCCTGGAGGTGTCCCAGGAAGGCCAGGACGTGGCACTCAGTGCTCTGGCTGGGGACAAGGTGGGGATGGGGCTCAGGCTGGACTCGGGGATCCTGCAGAGCTTTTCCAGCCTCGGGGGTTCTGGGATTCTGTGACTTCAGCGCTCTTCCCCCAGGGCGCGCGGAGGGAGACTGACAGCTCCTGTCACCCTGGAAGAGTGACAGCCGTGGTGAGCCTGGGACACCTCCTACAGAGGGAGTCCGGTCTGCCATTTCCATCCCTGAGAAGCAAACAGGGACCTGTCCCTGGGAGGAGCGTTCGGAGGCAGCAGGTGCAGAACCGGAGCGTGGGGCCGAGTTTGGCGCTGGCAGGGAGGGCCGGGCCGGGCGGCCACAAGCCGACCACGCGGGCGGTGCTTCGGTTGGGAGCCCCTTCCTCTGCAGATGAGCGCCTTGATGTCAGCTCCCCTCTGCTCCCGCCGGCGCCGTGCGGTCGCTGCGCACCTGACTGCGGCGGAGCCCGGGGCCGGCAGCTGCCGAAACCACAGCCCGGGGGAAGCCAGCTCCCTGTGCTCGCTGCGAGCAGCCCGTGCTGCGTGGAAACACACCCAGCCGGGGCTCTCACCCCAAACTCGCCGGGCAAACAGGAAGCTGCGAGCGAGGGTGGAAGGGCAAGGGTGCAGTTCCAGGAACGGAGCCCAGGCCCCACCTGCGAACGCTTTCCAGGTCAACACTCGGGTTTACCTGGCCAGCCGGTGCACTGGCATCCCCATCCAAAGCAGGGCATGAGCCGGGCACAGGCACTGCCTCCCCTGAGCTCTGCCTGCAGGTGAAACGTTAAACTGCTGCAGCACCTGCCCGAGCAGCGGCTCAGGTGCCGGCGCTGCTGTTAGAGCCACCAGGAAAACTGGTGAAGAGCCAAGAGATGGGGCCAGCCCTGGGTTTCCCCCTGCCAGTGCCACTCGGCCTGGTACCAGGGCTTCAGAGTGTCATGCTGCCTTTCCTCCCTCACACGCCCCTTCCCACTCTGAACTCCTCCAGGAATGTGGAATAAACCACAGAATCCCAGAACGGGTTGGGTTGGAGGGGACTTCGAGCTCATCTTGTTCCATGTCCCTGCCACGGACAGGGACAACCCCACTAACCCAGGGTGCTCCAAGCCCCATCACCTTGCCTGGTTTCCCCCTCTCTGACAGCTCCAAAATCAACCACGATGAGGAAGAACAGCCTCTCCTGCTGCTCTGTGCCAGGATCTGTGGCTGGACGGGGCAGGAAGAGGACACTGACCTCAGCCAGGCGCCTCTGTCTGTGTTTCTCCACCTCTGTTTTTCCATCCTGGTCCTGTCCTACACTCCCTTAGCACACGGGAATGTTCAGAGTGTTTCACCACCACTGTTCAAAGCTTTCCATTGCTGAAATTCCCAGAACCAGCCCTGGAGCTCCCTTGGTTCAGCACCTGCCTGTTGGTGACGTTTAATCCATCTGCGGTGATTTGGGTCCGTCACAAAGGCACAGCAGGACGCTGTGGATGGCAATGCAAGAGCAAACAGCACTTCTGTGGGTGCTCCTGCTGAGTCCAGCCCGAGATGCTGCTGGCCCTGGCACTCACGGGCTGTGACAGGAGCCAAGAGCCACCACGGGACACGGGGGGATGATGGATTACAAAAGTGGCTGGGAAATTTCTCATACATTTCCTGCAAGGTTTGAAGTCAGTCCTCCCTGTATGACACCTCATCCCTCCTCTTCACAGCTGCTTCTCATTTCCCAACCATAGTCTTCCTGTTTTGTTAGCTTTTTATTTTTTTAACCATTTTTTGGGAAGGTAGAGGGCTGTGTTTAACAGCTGCACACAATTCCCCCCCGGCCATGCCTGCACCCATCACTATATATAGCCTCAGACAGGCCAAACAAATGAGCAGGGCTGGGGTTAATAATCATAAAATGGAGTTCAGCTGTCTCTGAACTGTGATTTACTGGGACCCAGGCCAGGCAAGATCCTCCTCACGCCCTCGCTGCAGAGCCGTCCACAGGGACCAGCCCCTTCAAAAGAGGAGAAATGATTTGAAATGCCTTTTCTCCAGCTGAAACTTGAGATGGGAAATGGTTCAAGCAGATCTGCTGGTGGGTGAGGTCTCCAGGGCAGTGCTGCTGTGATGTGGAGGGACACTGGATGTTGGTGATGCCTCCTCCAGCCTTAGGAGCTCAGAGCTGGGAGAACAGGTGAGTTTCAGCTGACTGTGCTCCCCTCTGGGCTGCTGGTGGCTGAACAGCTGCCAGTGGGAACATCCCACCAGGAATATGTCTTGGGGTTGCTCCCAGCCAAAAAGTCCATCCTGCTGGGAAGGTCTCTGGGGTCAGAGGTGTGAGGGCACGGACATTTCATATCCAAAACCTTCTTGGTGTTTGTCACATGGACAGAGCCTGGGGACAGCTGAGCCCTTGCCTGAGCTCCGGGGCACCCTGAGAGTCCCCCGGGGGTCGACACCTCCATTCCCTGCACAATCCTAATACTGGTGTGAAGCACCTGCAGAGCGTAGCTGGGGCTCAAACTGTGTCCTAATTCCCAGCAGAGAGGCTGAGCCAGGCTCTGTTCAGAGCCTAAAGCACGGGCACAAGGCAGGGCTCTGTTTGTGGGTCTGGGACACCCCAGTTCTGCCCCTTGGTGCGCTGAACGTCCTCCCCTGCAGTGGCCGTGAGGAGGCCGCAGTGCCACGCGTGTGGCACTGCCACCTTTGCCCCAGACGTGGGCTCCAGCGGCCGTGAGGTGCTGTCCCGAGTGACCTCCCGCACCGCCGGGTCCTCGGGGTATTTTTAGCCGCCGCTTCTCGCGGCCGTAACTCTTCTCCTCCTGCAGAAACAAACCTGCTCCTTCCCTGCCTTCTATGGAGAGATGTGGCTGCAGGCAGCTCCCCTTCCCCGCCCGGGCCACCCGCTGCCCTCGCTGCTGCTCCTGCTCTGCTTTGTGTCTGAGGGCACCTCTGGCAGTTCCCTTCTCCCTCGAGGGAGGGGATCTCAGGGATGTGGAGCAGGGCTGTGGCTGCTGGGAGCCAAGGCCGGGCTCTTGCCAGCACGTCAGGGCGGGTGGGATGGGTCTGAGCAGGCTTGGGACCCTGGGACCCAGCAGCACAGCTTGGTCCTTGTGCTGGGACTGGAAGGGAGGAGGTCCTGAAGGAGATATGGGCACCTGAAGGCCCATCCAGTGCCACCCCTGCCACGGGGCAGGGACACCTCCCACCTTCCCAGGTGAGCTTTCCTAGTCCCTTCACCTCTGAAACACAAAGATTTTAATCTTTCACCCTCTTTCTTCCTCCTGGGAGGCTTTGGTCAGTCATCTCAATCAGCCAGGATTGCCTCACTTCCTCAGGTCTGGAAACGTCTCTTTGTTAAGCGGGCGGTGTCTCTCATCTCCTGCTGGCCTTTGAGCAGCCCCGCTCTTGGCAGCTCCTGCCTTACACCTAACAGGCAAATGATGCAAAGGTCCAACTAGGCAAAAGTTTGTAGCTCATTGCAGGAGTCGGCTCAGCCCTGGAGCAGGAGTGACCCTGTCCTGGGCACTCAGTCCTGCGTGGCTGCTGGCCAAGCTCCCTCTTGCCCACGGCCATTGCCTCTCCCCTCGGATCTTTCCCTGCGATCTTTATTTTGCCTTTTTTCCCCTCCTGTTTCAGAATACCAGGTTCTTTTATCTGAGAACAGTGTCATAAAAATGCCATGAACAATTTTTTTCACCCGTGGGACTTCTGCAGGGCTGGCATTGCTTGGCTTCTAGAGGTGGGAGAAGGATGACCACGGTCCTTTTCCACTGCCATCGTTCCCGTTGGCATGGAAGGATAATTAGTGCTTGGGCTGGAAATTGCCAGGACGAGTTGACTGTGATTCCCCAGCCCAGGAGCGGGGCAGGGAGCCCAGCTCCTCTCCCAGGAGTCGCTGGGCTCTCTGCACAAAGCAGGGCAGCCTCAGCGGATGGGGTGGAGTCCGTCCCTTTGGAGGGCTCCCGGGAGGATCCTCCTGGCTGCTGGAGATTTTCCTTCCCTCGGACAGAGGCACAGCCTGAAGCCAGCCCCACATGAGGCCAGCTGCTGTTGTTGGACGGGGCTGGGGGTGTCAGGAAGAGCATCACCATCTCCTCCTGGGGCTGAACCCTGAAGGCCCTTCAGCAAGGTGAAGGCTACACCCTTGGAAAGGTTTTGGGGTGGGAATTCCAGGTGGAAGGAGCCACCTCCTGGAAAGACTCAGGCTCGCAAGCACTGCAGGACAGCAGCCCCTGGCTCTCCTCCCCACTCTCCTGCTTTCCTTCTTGCACTCATCATCCTCATGAACTCTCCCAGGCTGTGCTCCCACCGTGAGAGCAAAGCTCGGAGCTGCTGAGCTGTGGGCCCAGCTCCCGTCAGGTCCAGCAGATGATGCTGTGTCCCTGTCCCTCAGCATTGCTGCAGAGCCAGAGCACACGCTGCTGGAAGCTGGGCCCAGGATGTCGCTCTCTGGGGTGGCAGCTCCCATCTCGGGCCGAACCTCAGGACTGCCAGATGAGGAAACAGCACTTTTCTCACCCCAAAATCCCAAAGCTCGTGTCTAAAAGTTGTGCTTCAGGAGCTGAGGTCTGTCCCTGGCTGTGCCCTGGGCTGGGGCTTGGAGCAACCTGATTTAATGGAAGGTGTCCCTGCCCCTGCAGGGGTGGAACAAGATGAGCTTTAAGGCCCCTTTCAACCCAAACCATTCCGGGATTTTGTGTCTGTACGGTTTTATTTCTCTCTGGCTCTCATTTCCCACCTGCCCTCTCAGACTGCCCCGTTTCCCTTCGTTTCTCACTCAACGGCACAGTTTCCCTTCCCACTGGGACCGGGAGCGCCGGGGTAAGGCCACCGTCATCGGGTGTCAGCGCTGCTCAACCGCTTAACCCTCTCCGGGATGGGAAAAACAAAAGGAACAAGAGGAAGAACCCAATTCTGTGCCGGTGACACTTTCTCCCGGCCAACAAACAAAAGTTTTATGAGCTGAGCCCTCTGGATGCTGCATTCCAGCTTGGTAACATTTCGGTAACACATTGCAAACGTTTGACTCATAGAAACTTGGACGGCTGGAGCCGGGGGAGGGGGAAGAGCGTCACATTCCCATTCCCGGGCAGGGTTTGGTTGTCGGATTTTTTTTTTTTTTAAAGGACTGAAACTTCTCTCTGTTTAATGAAAAAAAGCGTTTGAGCCTGACGACTTGCACCGACGCTCGCATTGTGTTTGGGAGTGAGGGGCTGGGGGGGAGGGCTCCGCTGCCAAGGGAGGGACCCGGGGCAGCTGAACTCGCTTTTCTTCTGCAAGTTTTTTTCTTTTTCTTTTTCTTTTTTTTTTTCTCCCTCTGTGTTCCCAGGGCAGGGTTGGCTTTCTAGGTTTGATAAAGCATTTCCTTCCATTGTCATTCTATACGGCCTCTGGGCCCTGCGCTCAGTCCCTCCCCTTTGCCGTCCCCTCTCTTTCTCTCTCTCTCTCTTCCTGAACTTTAGTGAATCTTGAGATATAAAGAAAGCAGCTGCCTCCCTTAAGCACAGCTTGAACAATGAGACCTCCTCTCCAAGGGCTTTAATTCCTCTGGATGCAAGGACAAAGCCAGGGTGAGTAGCCTGCTGGTGGCTCTGCCGGTCCCGCTCCGCTCCCGGGGTCCGCCCGCGGCCGCTCCCGCAGCGCCGGCTCCTCTCGCTGTCCCCGGCTCCGGAGGGATCAGGTAGCGCAGGAGCAGATGCTGCGAGTGTAAAATCCCCCCAGCCCAGCCACCACCGCCCGGGGAAGTGCTGGCGCTGTCCCCACGGGCGCTGTCCCCATGGACGCTGCTCCCAGCGAGCTCTGCTGGAGGAGGCTTTGCCCCCCGGCCGTGTCCCCGGATTTGGGTCACCGCAGGCTCCCCGCCGCTGAGACCGGGCAGAGCCTGGCTCTGGGCAAGGTGGGAGGAATCCTGACCTCAAAGGCAAAGAAAAACAAACATGATGCAATCAGGCGTGACTGAGCCGGGCTGCGGGAGGAAGATCTCCGGGGCTCCAGGGGATGCTCAAGCGGAATTTGGGAAGGCGCTGAGGGGGAGACGCCTCGGGCGGCTTCGTGCGGGTGCTGGGGGCGCAGAAGGAGGGCAGGGGCGCAGCGTGTGCCGGGGGCTCTGGCTTTGCCCCGGGGATCTGCTTGGATCGTCTCAGGCGCGAAAAAGCAGCGGGGCGAAATCCGGGACAGCTCGGCAGGAGCCTGGGGCGTGTCAATTGGGGGATTCGGGACGAGGGATGAAGCTGCTGCTGGACGTGCATCTCCCGGGACGGGATCCCTCCCTCTACCCTCCCAGGAAACTGTGACTGGCTCACATGGGGGCCTGTGGTGTGCTGGTGGCTCTCACAGCCCGAGTGGGATGAGCCCCAGGCTGAAGAGGGAATTTCGTGCGGCCAAGCACAGCCCAGATGTTGTTATCTGGTGGCCCCCCCGCCTCCGAGTTTCTCCTCTTCCTCCCGTGTGTGTCCAGTGTCTGCTGGCTGGGATAAAACATGATTCACAGGATCCTGGGCCTCGTAAACAGGGAGTGATCAAACAAGGCATAAAAGAACATTTTTATGGCTCGTTAGGGCTTCACTGAGACCGTCTGGGGCTCTCCCTCGGTTCGGGTAGCTGCTGGAGCACGGCATGTTCTCGTGGTACAAATGTAAATATTCTCCTGTGTTCTGCAGCACAAAACTGCTCAAAACATGGCTGGGAGCTCTTTAGGGGGCCTGCAGAGCTCGTGGTTTGTGTGAAGTCCTTAGAGAGCCTGTGCAGTCTGTCGTGGGGCAGCTCGGAGGAGGTTTGATAGTTTTGAGTTTTTCCCTCCATAAAATCCCATTTCTGGTCTAACTGGGACCAGTTCCTTCTGTCCCAGTGCAGCAGCTTTTGTTTGTATCACTTATTCCTGATCTCTGCTAAATCCAGCAATTTTGGGCAGCTCTCTGACAACAGACAAGGTGTTGTGGGATTTAAGGTGAGTGTGACAGGTTGACCTTGAGTCCCAAGCTGAAGGACGTGGATAAAATTGGGCTCTAAAGCAGCAGAATGAGGTGGGCGAAATGAGCGTGTCCAGGTTTGACACTGAACAGAGCTCAGGTCCATGCCTGGAGGAGCCCTCCAAAACTGTTGTGCTCCTGCTGGGATGGGCATTTCTCCAGCAGGAGCTGACTCGTGTTAATATAAATGCAGATGAAACCTAACGGAGCTTTTCAGAGGCAGGATTCTGTTCCCTCGCTTTTCAGGAGCAACGAGAGCTTCATCACCACTGAAAGTCCCCCCACCTCTGTGCCCTGGTCCCTCCTGGCAGCCTCCAGGAGCTCATCCGTGCTCCTGGCACTCGCACAATGAGGAAATGGGCCAGCATTTCCATATTAGCAATCAACTTTCCAGGGATGTTGCATGGATTTTCCAGCGAGGGGTGGGACAGCATCAGCCACGCTTGGACCCGCCAGGCCAGGGCTGAGGTGCTGCACAAGAAGGACCAGACACGGTCTGGGAAGCCTCAGATGAGCGTTCAGAGGGCAAACACCCACAGGGGCCGTTCCTCCAGCACAGCAGCTCTGGGTTCACACCACGTCCTGGTGCTTGGACCTCGGGTGCTGTCCCTGCCGGGCTCCCCATCCCTGGGAACACTCAGGGTCCCACCTGGGGGAGCTTCTTGGCATCTTGAAGGACTGCAGGGATTTTGTCATTCTTTGTCCTGGCTTTTCGGCCACGTTCCCGTGGTGAAGCTGAGCCTGGGGTTGTCACATGCGGATGGGGACGGGGACAAAGCGCTTGGAAATGGCCACCTGGAGCTGGTGGCACGTTGGGGTTGGGGTGATAGGAGGTGCCTGACCACCCTCATGGTGCCCAGGGACAGGAGGCAACAGCTGCCCAGCTGTGGCATCAACAGCTGGACTCGATGGTCTTGGGGCCCTTTCCAACCTAAATCATTCCATGACCTTATTTCCCTCTGCCCCCTGGACAGACGCAGCCACGCTTTGTGTTTGCGTCGTCAGGAAGATGCACTTTAAATAAATATTAATTAGGCTTGGCTAATTCACCAGGAAGTTTACTTTCAAAGCAAATAAAACCAGCGAGCAGCCGTAGAGCCAGGAAGCAGGTAAGGTTATTTACTGCCCGAGCAAACCAGGCGGGTAAGGAGACAGAAATCATGTCTGAGCTCAGCCTTTAGTGGCGGCTGCACCTGATGGTTCTCAGATCACCAGCAAACTGCTAAATAATGAGGTTTTGTGAGGTGGCCACACAGAAAGACCCTTGTGGCCACACGCATTCCCCCATCCGTGGAACCGGCTGTCCAGGACATCGCGGGGCTGTCGGTGACTCTGGAATAGTTATTCCCTCAGTCTGGAGCCGGGTCTGCTCTGCTGTTGTTTTGGCATCTTTTAAATGCAAAACTCAGGGGAGAAGAATTCCACGTGCCTGCAAAACCCATCCTGGTACAAACCTACAGCAGAGCCAGGTGGGATTTGAGGGGCTGCCCTTGCACCCCTGGACTGAGGAGATGGAGCCTCGGGGGTCACCAGGTGCTGCCTGGGGGATGGAGAGATGCAAACACAGTCCCAGGACAACCTTGGCTTTTCCATTTCTTTCTTTCTGTGCTCACTTCCATGCTGGGAGGGCAGTTCTTCCATCCAGCCTGGCTTTGGAAGAGCCCAGAGCACTGGACACGTGGGGAATGGGCAATGCTGGAGCTTTGGGGCTCAGCCTGGGGGACCCCGAGCTGGATGGAGGGGTGGGTGGATGGATGGATGGATGGATGGATGGATGGATGGATGGATGGATGGACGGACGGACGGACGGACAGATGGACATGCTCCTTCCCCAAACCTGAGAGTGGGACCCTCTTGCAGACCCCTGGAGTGGCGTCAGAGCCTGGATTTGCCCGGTCCGTGCCGCTGCCCGCGCAGCGAGGGGAAGGGGATGAAGGGCCTTTTCAAGGTTACAAGCCTCTTATTTTTGGATGCGTCTCCCTGCGGTTGGAGCCGACCCAGGCTGGAGCTGTTGAAGTTTTCGGTCCTTTGTTTGTTTAATTGAAGTGCTGTTTGTTTTTGATCACGGGCATGAGATAGGCACTTCCTCTGCAGGCAGGAAGCAGTGATTTCCTGTTCTGTCCCCGGCCAACTCTCACTGCGCAGGAAACCTCGCTCTGCTGAGTGGCCACTTTTCGTGCAACATTTTTGGAAGGTTTTACGTGGTGTTGTTTTGGTTTTTTTCTCTTTTTCTTTCTTTTTTTTCCCCCCCTTCCCTTGTGAGCGGCACTGGTGGTGTTGGGCCCCTGTGGGAAGGACGAGTGGAGAGCCTGGAGTCAGCACTCAGCAGGCTGGGGATGCTGTTTGATGAAAATGGCTCCATTTAGCCTCAGATCTTTTTGTTCTGTTGAGAAGTTGGTTGTTTCACCTTGAAGTGAACCCTTTTTGTTGTGTTTTTTGGGGGGGAACACTGCCTGGGAAGCTGTGTCTGTCCCAGGTCATTCAGACCTGATGTCACATGGAAACTCAGGACAGCACAAGGAGTTAAAGCACACCTGGGTCACCCCTGACAGCTTTACCTGCTTGTGTCCTTGCTGTGCTGGAGGACCTTTAGGCAAAATCGGGGTTGTTCATCCTGGAGAAGAGAAGCTTTGACCTCACTGTGGCCTTCCAGTGCCTGAAGGAGCTGCTGATGGAGAGAGACCTGGAGTGCCAGGACACGGGACAATGGCTTTAGACTGCCAGAGGACAGGGTTAGAGGGGATATTGGGAAGGAATTCCTCCCTGTGAGGGCGGGCAGGCCCTGGCACAGTTTGCCCTGGCACAGGACGTGGCTGCCCCATCCCTGGGAGTGTCCAAGGCCAGGTTAGACAGGGCTTGGAGCACCCTGGGATGGTGGCAGGGGGTGGAACGGGATGGTTTTTAAGGTCCCTACCACCCACGTGCCCAGGTCAGTCCCAGAAACCATCAGCCAGGAGTCAGGGGTGGGGTTCTTGCCGAGGTCTCACACCTGTGTAGGTGTTTCTGGGGTGGAAAAGAGACCCTCGGGTTTTCCCGTCGAATCCCGAACAGGCGGAGCCGCGGCTCCTTGGCAGCTCCCAGCGCACTGGGATGCTGTTACTCAGCGTGTTTATCCTCCTGCAGCAAACCCAGACAGGCTCTCACTCAGCACCGTGCCCAGAGGTGAAGTGCTGCAGTATCAGATGGCTCCAGCCACAGGAAGCCCGGACAGACAGACAGACACTGCGGCACGAGAGCCGCGGGAGCCCCGGGGCAGCAGATGTGACCATGAGCAGAAAGAACTTCTCTGCCCGAGGTTTTAATTATCTGGCTGTTGTAAAGGGGCTCCCCTGTGGGGAGGGGGTTTGTAATGGGAAGAAGCAGCGGCTGCAGGAGCGGAGCAGGGAGGGGAAAGGGGGAGCAGAGCCACTGATGGCCCCCAAATCCTGCAAATGTCCCACACGGGGAGGGGATGGTCAGGAGAGGGGGTGGTCAGGAGAGGGGATGGTCAGGAGAGGGGATGGTCAGCAGAGGAGATGGTCAGGAGAGGGGGTGGTCAGAGGTTGAGCCAGAGTTGTGCAAGAGCAGCTGGCTGGGGCCGTTTGGCTGCAGGGGGATGAGAGGGCTGGGGATGCACAGAGGGAGGGCTGGGAGCTGCAGGAGGAGGGAGAGGGCAGGACGCTCCCGGCTGCAGCTGCTCCAGCCCGGCGCAGTTGGGCCACGATTTGTGCTCGGAGCCATCCAAGGAAAACTTTGCCTGGGCTGCTCTCTTGCAGCCCCAGCCCTGTGCAAGCGGGTCCCCCATCCCCTCAGCCCCCTCTGCTGCCCCACTCCTGGAGAGCTCTCGCTTGCCCAGGCCCCTGCGGATCATTGCACGGCGCTGACATCACCGCCGGTTGCCATGGAAAAGCCAGGTTGTCCAAAACACGACCCCTTGGCCTCGTCCCCTGTGTGTGAGGAAATGAAGGTTTTACAGCACATCTCTGCAACGGAGCAGAAAGAGCCGGAGCAGGAACCGCAGCCCCGGCACCGGCAGAACCCCCCGGGCACGGCCTGAGACTCCCAGCTGGGGGAACTCCGGCCTGATTTGTGTCTCCTGAGTTAGTTCTGGCCTCTGAGCTTTCTGCTGTGGCCTGGAACACCTGGAGGAGAGGCAAAATCTAAATTCCTCACTGTGAGGGTGGGAGGCCCCGGCACAGGGTGCCCAGAGAAGCTTCCTGGGTCCCTGGGAGTGTCCAAGGCCAGGCTGGACAGGGCTTGGAGCAGCTTGGGACGGTGGGAGGTGTCCCTGACCATGGCAGGGGGTGGAATGGGAGCTTTAAGGTCCCTTCCAGCCCAACCCATCCTGTGACTTTATGACTCGAAGCATTTTTGGGCAGAGGCAGAGAATCTGTGTGAGGCAGAAAATGGGAGGAAATGGTCCCCAGGGGGGACCTGGAGCAGTGGGAGAATCAAACTCTGCTCACACCTGAGCTGGGGCTCACACTCCCTTTGGAGGGATGTGCAGGGAGAGGTCCAAAGATATTTGGGAGTCCTGGCCACAGGGATTTTCCTGAAGCTGGAGAAGCTGTCCCAGAACCGATGGAACCAAAGGCCTCACAGACGGTGTGGGGGCTTCGGGAGGGAAACCTCAGGGGTCGTCCCCTGGCAGGGATGGGACGCTGCTCTTCAGGCAGCCTTTGTTTGGCCAGGGTCAGGTTTGGGGGATGTGCTGGCAATTGAAAAGTCGGAGCCCTTTGGTTTTGCACACCCTGTGTGGGGCACGGGGGGTGCTGGGCATGGCAAGTGCCTGCAGGGCTTGTTCTGGTCTCACTTTGGCTGAACACTGGGCAGTGCCACAGCCGGATCACCCCGGTGAGGGGCACCAGGAGCCAGCTCGGGCTCCGAAGGGGGGCTGGCAGTGCCACCCTCCCGTCCCCGCGGTGCCAACCGACCCTCGGCCCGCTGCAGCCACCCCCCCTTGCAGTGGGTGTTCAGGGGTTAAAAATAGACTCCAGATTTCGGTTGGTAAAGGCAGAGGCAGGGAGCAGGAGCTGTTTATCAGTGCCAGGGTTTCCCCTGAGACTCAGAAATGACTCAGATAAGAGATGGCACAACGTGCCCGTCCCCCCTGCTCCCTCCCGGGAGCTCTGGCCTTGTGCTGAGGTGTCCTGGGTGTCACGGTCCCTGTGATGCTCCATGGAGCTCATGTTCCCACCAGACTGGGATGCTTTGCAGCATCCCCCCCTCAGCCACTTTTGGGAACGTTGCTCTCTGCTGTTAATCCATCCTGTCCCAGCCACAGAACCAGGGAATGGAAGGGACCTTAAAGCTCATCCTGTCCCACCTCCCGCCATGGGCAGGGACACCTCCCACCATCCCAGGGTGCTCCAAACCCTGCCAGCCTGGGCTGGAGCTCTCTGATGCTCCGGAGCCCTTTTCCCACAGTGTCAGCACGTTCAAGAGCAGCAGCTGCGGCCTCAGAATCAGCCAAACCTTTCAGAGGGGGTGGCACGGGCACTGCTGGGCCCTGCAGGAAACCCGGCCGAGGAGGAGCTGCGGGGCCAAGCCCTGGCGTGGGCAGCACGTCCCGAGCAGCCCAGCGTGGTCCGTGCCTCGGGCAGGGCTGCGGGGCCGGCTGCTGCCAGCTCATCCAGAGCACTTCTTCCTGCTGAGCCCCACTCTCCTGCTCAGCAGCGGCGGCAGTTTCCTGTTTGACTCACACCTGACACAAGCCGGGGCCTCTCGAGCTCGAGAGCGACTGAATGGGGCTGTTTACAATTAGAGAACGTGGGATTCCCAGAAAGAGGCTCAGACCGGACGTCCTGAAGCGAAATACCCCGGGCGTCACCAGCTAAAAATAGCCGTGGCAGAACTGTCACCAAACAAACGGCACGGCGGCTCCGGCCGCTCGGACCCCGCGGCACGGCACCCGAGTTCCAGCTTTCCATGCCCCCCCGGGGCCTTTCTTGGCATAGCTTGGTGCTCCCCGTGCTGGTGGCGGCCCCTCGCAGGGATTTCTCTTGGTTTTAGTTACGGGAGGGGGGAGGAGGGCAAGGGTTAAAATGGGAATAATCAGATTTTCAGGCAGAAGTGGCTGATGGGAATCAGTTGAGCTCATTGAGGGGCTGGGGGTGGGTGGGAAGTGAGGCAGGAACAGCTGCTCAGGGACCTCAGGGACGGGGATTTTGCTGGGCAGCTCTGGGCCTGGAGCTGCTGTCCAGTGGCCGGGTGGACACGTGTGGTCGTGGCCAGCACCAGGGAGGCTGAAATTTCCCAGGACCTGAGTCAGAGCTGGGGAAGGGGAAGGTGCTGAAGGCAGAGAATCATGGAACCACAGAATGGGTTGGGCTGGGAGGAACCTTGACACTGACCCAGTGCCACCCCTGCCATGGCAGGGACGCCTGCCCCTGTGCCAGGCTGCTCCAAGCCCCGTCCAGCCTGGCCTGGGACACGTCAGGAATGGGGCAGCCCCAGCTGCTCTGGGCACCCTGCGCCACTCTCCTACGGAGGAATTTCTTTCAAATATGAAACCTAAACCTCCCCTGTTTCAGTTTGGTCCCTGGTCCTTGGTGCAGGGCTCAGAAAGGGGCCGAGCTCAGCCTGAGCTGAGCTTTGCCGTCATCCCAGCCCGGAGCTGGGCCCTGCTGCCTTTGTGCCTGTCCAGTTCTCGTGGGCTGGAGTAAGAGACAGAAGATGGGTCAGAGCAGAGGGGCACAGAAAGGATCCTGCAGAGGCAGCCCTGCAGCCCAGTGAGCCCTTCCTGACAGAGATTTCGGAAGGCAGGAGCTCCTGTTGAGGCACTTATGCAATAGGTTGTTACCAGAGGAAGTTTCTCTTCAACCCCAGGCAGTTGGTGGTTGATTTATGTCCTGCAGCTTTATATTTTCTAGGTTGCAGTGGTGTTGCATAAGAAGATAATTTGACCCTACATTTCTTAAAACCTCTTTTCTGTTGGGGACTGTCTCTTTCCTCTGCCTCTTGTGTGTTTGGAGATGTAAAATGAAGGACAATTCTGCAGCTCAGCTTCTCTTACTTTGAGAGTGAATCCCTGAGTTTCCTCAGAGGCAGGGCTGGGTTGGGGTCTTCCTTCACGCAAGGACTGGACACTTCTGGTGAGTTTTGTGCCCAGAATGAGAGCGGCTCCATCACTGTTTGTGCCTTTAATTTCTGCTCTCTTCGTGCGCCGGGTTACAGCCCGTGGCTTTTGCTCTTAAGCAATAAACACAGCAGTGGGGAACACTCCAGGAATGGGATGCAGGGAGGGACTGCTGGGGGCGATTTGGAACCGTCTCAGTTCGTGTAGAAATCAGCCCTGGACTTAATGGCCCTGGGACCTCTTCCAGTGCAGGTCTGTCCTAGGGAAGAGCTGCCCCTGAGTGGGAGTCAATTCCTTCCATGGCAGGGACACAGACCAGTCTTGTGCCTGGTGGCAGCTTCCCTTGGGCTCTCTCCTGATCTGCCATTTGCTTTGAACCTAATAGAAAAGCTACTTAGACTAAAAGCACACATCAGTGTTTGTGAACAGAAGGGCAATTACAGGGAGAAAACCAATTTCTACCAGCGTGGTGGGGGACAGACATGGCCCCATTGTCTGAACCACGGGGTCCTGCCAGCAGAAGGACCAGCCCAGGCTCTGCTGCTCCAGCAAGGAGAGCTGGGACAATTCCTGCTCTTTTCCAGCCTCCCCTGGTGCCCTTAAGGAAACCCTTTACACTCATCCCTGCAGAACTGGGGGGGCAGTGACCCCTCTCTCCTTCCTCGTCTCAGGAATCGGAACCACTCCTGGTCCGGGTGGTGTCTGTGGGAAATCTGAGCTGAACTTCTCGAGTTGAGGGATTTTTCCCTTCCTGGCTGAGTGTGGGTGGCTCCAAGGCTGCTCCAATTTTAGCCTCCCAGCACCACCCAGATGTTAAACTGGGCATCTTCTGCTCCCGGGACATTCATTGTCCGGGAATCCCCGGGTGGCCAATTGTGCCAGCGGGAGCCTTCATGGAAACAGCTCGTTTTTTCTGTGGCAGCTCCAAGTGTTTGCAAAAAGCTGGTAGAGCCCCAGGAGCTTCTGGCAGCTTCATTTTATTTTGAAACCGGTCTGTCCCCAGCTGGGTGTGAGAGTAAAACGAAAGGATGCGAGATAAAGCCGCCGGTGCAGCGAGCGAGGGCAGCCCGCGCCAGCGCCCGTCATTCTGAAACCAGGCATGGAAACTGTGCCGAGGAGAAAAGCTCGAGAGCGGGGCTGGGGCTCCTCGCCACACACGGCACAGACCTCAGAGAGTGGCTCTGCCTGGGGCCTGTCACGTGCGGCCGCCGGAGAGCGACGGGAGCCGCAAGGGCAGCGGGGGCTCCGACCGGGCCGATGAGCGACGACAACAAAGGTACCGACAGCGACCCGTCCTGCCCAGCGCCCCTCGTCCGAGCCATCTTTTGTGTTCAGGTGTCTCTGGGCAGTGTCTTTACCCTCTGCTCTCTGCTGAGCATCTCTGTCCTCCTGCTCCCCATCGCTGCCAGGGGGTTTGGGCACCTCCAGGCCTGTTTTGGAGGTGTGGAGGTGGAGGGCAGCGAGGGGTTTGGAGAGGAGGAGGCTCGGGTGGGTTGTTGGGGTGGTATTCTCTCCCTCTGCCGCCTGCCCGAGGGCCTGGGTGGCTTTTGCCAGGGGACTGGCACTGTGCCTGTGGCTCCCACACGGAGGGGCCCACACCGTGCCCTGCCCAGAGCACACAGGGATCTGGGGACCTTCATTGTAGGGGGGTTTGGTGGGAAAGGACCTCAAAGATCTCCCAGTGCCACCCCTGCCATGGACCCCTTTGTGCCTGGTCTGTCCCGTGTTGTTCCTGCTCTGGCCTGCACAGCCCAGCGCCCCCGTGCCCTCGGCCTCTGGTGTGTTGGGCAGCTGCGAGATGCTCTGATGGACAGTGGAGGGCTGGGTGTGGAGATCTGGGTGGCACCAGCCAGGAAAGGGATGGGTGACAGGGAAGTCACCGTCGGTTCCTCACCGCGCAGCCCGTGACCGTGTCCTCACCAGCTGCCCTCACCCGCTGCAGCCGGGACATGGGGGGCATCTCTGCTTCCTGCAGCCCAAGGCAGCTGTTCCAGCTTCTGTCCCTTCTCCTGCAGCCCCGGCACTCCCGGCTCCCTGTCTGTGGATGGGTTGGGGAGTTGCATCAGGGCAGAGGAGTGCAGCTCCCGACGCCGCGGCGCGGGCAGGGACGCTGTGATGGAAGAATCTGTTGGGTTTTGTCCTATCTCGAAAGTGCTGAAACTGGTGAAACGCTCCCACACCCCCTCCTGGGAATTTCCAGCTAAACCCAGCTGGTTTTGGTTCTCTGGACTGTCGAGCTCAGGCGCGGGGGCCCTGGCTCGGAAACCAGGACGTGAACTGGAGGATTCGGCACCGCTGAAGTGTCGGGACCCCCAGAGCTGAATCCCGTGACCTGCAGACCTCTGACTGCAGATGCCTGTGAGTTTTGGAGGGTTGGCTCAGCAGCCCAGCCCTGTTTGGAGCAGCTCCTCCCCTGGTTTGAGGGACAGAGAGGGAAAGGGAGGCGAGGGAAGGAGCAGGAGGAGAGCTGAGCCTGTCCTGGGATGCTCAGCGCGAGAAAGGGGAGGCACTTCACAGACTGTGACAGGAAAACTTTCAGTCCCAGGGTTCCTACAGCTGCTTCCAGGCCGAGAAAACACCTCCAGGGCTGTTCTCAACAGCTGGGAGCAGCAGCAGATGGGAACCTGATGGTGGCCAGCAATTAGTGCAAATTAGGCTCGATCACAGCCGTTTGGGAGGAGCAGCCGAATCTCTCCTCTTTCGTCCCCTCCTTCCTTCTGTTTCAAAGTGCAGGAGAGGCAGCAGGGACCTGGGGGGGACTCTGGAAGTGGCCAAGGAGGTTGTGTCACACCTGGGGCTGACAGCCTCTGATGCCAGCGTGCCCAGCAGCTCAGAGCAGTGGCCCGAGCGTGCCAGACGCTTTTGTTCGCTCTCCTGGTGTTTAGAAAAACAGAGTTTTGCCGGTTATTCTTCCCTTCTCTGGCTACAAACCCTGTGGGCTTTAAATAAAGGGAAATAAACAATTCCCAGTGACATTTGCAAAGCTTCTACAACCCTTTTCAGTGAAACTGTTTGGTCTGAGCTTCCCCAGAGAAAAAGGTGAGGAAGAGGAGGGAGTGTGCAGGTGTGATGGACTTTGCCATGTGGGAGCTGCTTTTAGGTTTTATTTAAAAGGCAGAAATCTATAAAAACCCAGTAAAAGCCCCGTCCAGCCTGGCCTTGGACACTTCCAGGGATCCAGGGCAGCCACAGCTTCTCTGGGCACCCTGTGGCCCTCAGCACCCTCCCAGGCAGGAATTTCTCCCTAATAACCCATCTAAATCCACTCCCTGTCAGTGCAAAGTCATTCCCCCCGTGCTGTCACTCCCCGCCCTCGGGAGAAGCCTCTGCTGAGGGTGCAGAGAGGAGCCCACCAGGTTTTTCTGTGCCCGCAAACCCCATCGGGGATGCCTTGGGGTGGATTTGGTACCCCGTTATCCGGGGAACCTTCACTAAAGGCTCATTAAAGGCCACCGAGTCCCGGCTGGGGCCGGGAGGGGGCGCGGGGCCACCCGGGCCTGGTGCAGAAACTTTGAGTCACTCGCTGGGTGTTTTGGAGCGAAATTCGGAGCCGCCGCGGCCCCTTCCCGGCCCATTGTTGTGGTTTGACAATCACATTTTCCTGTTTTTAAAGCGAATGTTTTTCTCTCCCCTGGGGACGTAACCGAAGCCCCGCGAGCGCAGCGGGGGAGTGCCCGGGGGGCTCCGGACCGGGAGAGACCCTGGGGGGCTCCGGACCCGGGGAGACTCTGGGGGGCTCCAGACCTTGAGCCCCCCACCCCCTGGCATCGCCCCTTCCCTCCCATCTCCGTTCTCTTTGCGCAACGGTGGCAGCAGGAGGGTGAAGGAGGCAGAAGTGTGGTTATTTTTATTTTTTACTCCTTTTTTTTTTTTTTAAGTCGACGGTTCCTCTTTGCCACGCTGTGGTTTCACGCCCGGCAGCAGGACATGGGGGTATTTTTGTAGGTCTTATTCAAGGAGTGTCTATTTAAAACAAACTTCGGGGCTGCTGAGCACGTTACCCCTCAGTTCAAAGCAGAGGACAGGGAAATGGGTGGCTGGTGGCAGCCCCCGGAGCCACTTGGGCTGACTGAGGGTGCCGGAGGTCTCCAAGTCCCCACGGAGAGTGGGACCCATCGTGGCATATGCGGAGGTGGGGCTAGACAAGAAGAAAAGCCATTTATTATTCAAGCTCCTGTATGCAGAGTGTCTGCACACTCCCAGATTTGCATTGAAATAGGAATCACTTGACTTTTACTGAATGAAATCAAGAAGTTTTAATGCTGAGTGGTGGCTCTGCAGCCGTGCCTGGTGTTTCCAGGCAAGATGCAGCTGGGGCTAAAAACCCCCAGGAGTGGGCTGGTGCTTGGCCAGCATGGCCAGGACCTGCTCAGCGCCGCCCAAGCCCCGTTTCCGTCACTCGGAGCCGTGCTGAGCCCCTGGGATGTGACGCAAGGCCCTCGGTGCCCGGGACCCAGCACTCAGTCCCCGTTTCCCCAGCGTCTCCTCCCGCGCGTTGCCCAACGCTGCAGGGCGTGAGCTGTCCCCTCCTTTCCTACATCAGCAGTTTAAAAAGGCACCAAGGGCTCTCGTGCCCCATCAGCCACTCGCCCACCTGCCTGCCCGGCCAGCCCATCCCGCCGCTGTGCCTGGCAGGATCAGCAGCCTGGCCTCCAAGCATCCCAAATTCTGTCCCCAGCAGGGAAAAAATGGAGGGAGAAAGGAGAAAGGCTGTGCTGGGCAGGTAGAGGTTGGGAGGAGCGTGTTAATCCCTGCCTGGGCGCCAGCTGGGCTCTCGGTGCACATTTGGTGGAGCCTTTTGGCAGGGGGATGCCGGGCAGTGCCACGCAGGGCTCTCTGGTGCCTCCAGTCCAACACCCAGGTGTTCTCCCGGCCACCTCTGCGCACCGTGGAGCTCCCTGTGCCCAGGTGGGCCAGCCCGGGCCCGGAGCTGGCTGGCTCAGCCCAGCGTGGCAGCTCCACGGAGCTGCCAGGGCCGGGCACGCTGCGCTCCGGGAACGCCGCTCCCGGCTGATCGAAACGGAGTCGCTGCTCACCTGCGGCCGGCGCCGCCCGCGTGGCCTCCTGCTCCAGCTGGAACGGGGAGCCCGGCAAGGGGAGGAGGCGGTTCGGAGCTCGGGGCGGTGCCCGGGGGTCTCTGAGAGGCTCTGAGAGTGTTGGAAGAGCTGTCGAGCACAGGGCTGCCTGTGCCCCCCGTGCCCGGGTCTTCCCCTGGCATATCCTTGTGTCTCCTGCCCTTTGGTGGAGACACCACCAGCCTTGTCCTTGTCTTTTCCAGCTCTCTGGCTCGCTGCATGACTCGGGAGCAGGGGTGGGAACCAGCAAAGCAGAGAAAAGTCTTTGGTGGGAAACCATCACCCTTTCCCACCCATTTTCCCCCTCCCAGGCAGCCCGAGACCTTCTCCTGACTCTTGTCCACCCCTTCCATCAGGGCCGAGCCCTTGGGGTGCAGTGGGAGCCTCCCCACTCGCCCTGGGCTGGCTCTGGGAGCCCGCACGAGCCCGGGCAGCCCCGAGCGCCTTGGTCTCCTCGCCGACGGTCTGAGGGTTGCTCAGCGTGTGGGGGTGAAGCACATCCATCTCCTCGGATCAAAACAACCCCGCTCTTTCCCAAGCGGCCGCGGGCTCTGCAGTGTCCCCCCGCCCGGCCCAGCAGAGCCCGGCCTGGCCGGCCCCGGGACGAGGGACTCCAGGAAGGGAAGCAGTGCCTCGTTTGCCAGGCTAAAAAAACCGGCTGCGCTTCCGAAATAATCTGAGTTCAGTGATCTGCATTGCCCCCCAGGGCTGCTGGCTGCTGAAATTCCCCAGTAATTCAGTCTGAGCTCCCCACCCCGACGGAGGAAGGTCTCGGTGGGATCTGTTTGCCCTTGGAGGCAGGTTTGGCTCTTCACGTTCACTTAATTTTTGAATGGGATTGTAACGGGGGAAGCCAGGCTGCTGCTCCTTCTACTGCTTCTATTTCAAAATGGGATTGGGAAAAGTTCACAAATTTCGAAGCTGAATGCAGAGACCAGGAAAACTCTGGTTTTCCAGCACATCCCAAATCTGAGCTGTTATTTTTTAGGAGAAAAACACCAGCTTCCTCCAGGATGTGCTGGGGTAGATTCCCACTGGTTGTGGGGTGGTTTTTGGGGGTGCCTTGTGCAGAGACAGGGGTTGGACCCGATGATCCATGGGGTTCCCTTCCCACTCAGGCTGTTCCATGATCCCTTTCCATGATTCTGCACCAGAATGGAAGGATCTGCAGGAATTCTGGGGTTGGCTGAGCCCAGCTTGTCCTTCCTGATGAGTTTGAGCCTTTGGAATGACGAATTCCAGGGAATTCAGGGCACTGGACAGCAGAAAGAGCTCGGTGGAGAGAATGAATCCCCTTTTCCAGCGGCTGTTCAGTATAAACCATGGAATGGTCCCCACTACTCTCACCTCTGGTTGGCTCCACTCAGTAATACGCAAATTTATGCAGAGTGGGGCCCGCTGGGACTTAGTTGTGAAGTTATTGACTGTTCTCAGAATGAGCTGTTAGTCACAAAAACCTTGTCAGGGCAATTTGGGTGCTGCTGGGGCTCTGAAGGGACCAGGGCTGAGATTTCTGTTCCGGTGCTATTTTCCAAATCAGAGAGGCATTAAGTGTAACCCTGGTAATTCTGAATTATTTAAAGAGCTGCTGTCACTGCTCTGGACTGAACTGTCAGGTGCTGTTTGAGGGCTGTGCCTCTCCTGGGGTGAGGTTTTGCCAGGTTTCATTGTGGATCAGCGAGGCTTTGGAAATGAAAGGGAAGGAAAGGCTGATCTTGAAGAGAACAGGCATGAATTAAAGGGAAAGAGAAAGCCCTGGAGGTGGGTGAGATGCACAGTGAAACCTCCCAGCTTCAGCGGGTGCCGAAAATAACCACCCTGTAAGCAGGGTTACGAATGTGCCGGCCCCTGGGCTCGATGTGTAACTTCCCAGAGCTGTTTTGGTATCATAAAAGCGAGCAAAATAACTCAGCAAAAGCACGTCCCTGCCCACCCGTGTTCCGGTGCTGTCTCACTGCACCCACTGACCCCAGAGGTGCCGGGGCTGCAGCTGAGCAGGGCTCCTCACCCCGGGAACGGGCAGGGCTTTGCTCTGGGTCTGAAGTGATTTCTTCCTTGGAAAAGAGAAGTGTAATTCAGTGGTTGGAGAATCCCCCGTGCTTTGGAGTTCCTGGAAAAGCAGCTGTTCCATCACCGAGGCCAAGCAGCCGCCTGCTGCCCCGCTGGCAGCGAGGGAGCCGCGGGGTCTCGCTGTGCCTTTGGACAGGATTGGAAGCCCCTGAGCACAGGCACCTCCCTCCTCGCTCTGAACTTGGTTCCGTTTCTTTCTTTGTGGTGCTCGGTTCCCCCGGTCACTGCGTGGGGATGCTCCGGGTGTCCCGTGCTCAGCTCAGCTCATCCCGCGGGATGCTCCGGGTGTCCTGTGCTCAGCTCACCCCGCGGGATGCTCCCGCTCTCCTGCCCCCGGCTCATCCAGGCTCGCCCCGGTGCGGTGGGAGCTGCCCCGTCCCGGTTCCCCGGACGATGGGGGAGCCCGGGCAGGGAGCGAGACACCGGCAACGGGCAGGTGCCAGGCGGAAGCGCTCGGCTCCAGCTCGGTGCACGGAGCTCTCCCCAAGTTCGGCCGTTCTGCCGCCCCTTTCCCAGCGCTTCGGTGGCTCCGCCATCACCCGGGATGGACGGGCTCGGGGTCAAGTTTGGCATCCAGCGACCAGCACTGGGCCCCGATTCCCGCTGCCCGGGTCTCCCCAGCCGCTGGAAGTCGCCGCTCCCGGTCCCTCGCGTCGCGGAGCTCTGACCCGGAACGCGCCGCCCGCCCCCGGCCCGTCCGGTCCCGGCCCGTCCCGGGGGCGGAGCGGCACCG
>VZSE01012771.1:0-16610 GCA_013398275.1 Promerops cafer
TTTTTTTTTAGTTCAACATTGTCCTGACCTCATCCAAAGGAGTATATTCCAAAGGAAAAAGACAGAACAGCACTACCTTAATCCTTGTTATTCTTGGCTAATAGAGCCAGTTTTCAGTTTATTCAAATCAGCTCTGTGACTCATCTGTTTCTACTTGTTGCTGGCATGGAGATAAAATACTGCTGAGAAACAGTGGAAAGACTTTTGGTCCAACAAATGCTGATTTTAGGAAATTTGTATGTTACACTCCCATTGTAAATGGGAATTGCATTTAATAAAAACTTTCAACATTTTATAGACATAAGTTAGGGAAGACTTGTTAACATGGAGATATTGACATGATAAGAGCTGTTGTCCTTTGGAATAGCATTCTTATTGGAGAAGTTTCTTAGTCTTGTCTGTATTTCTGGGTTTAGTATGCAGGGTATGAAACTCATTAATGGCTAAGACTAAGTTATAACACATGCTTTATTATAACCACAAAAACCCCTTAAACAACCCTCAGGAGTTCTATGACTCAACTTATTCTCACATACATTCTTTTCCTCATCTAGCCTTGCTCTGTGAGTGTTCGTACAATGGTAGGGGGATTAAAATGGAAGGGGAAGGGCAGGTGATAATTTTGTGTAGACCGTCATAAATCCACCCAGCCCCACTGCTCAATGCCTTCCTCTGGTTGCCTGTATTAGACTTCTTGGGGCCTTGCACAGGTTTTGGAAAATATTTTACAACTAACATTCCTCTAAATTGTAGTCATGAGAAAAAAGTCACCGTGTGACTTCAGTTCGATGAGTCTAAACCGCCTATTGCTTCAAACTATTTTTGCTAACACATGAAGTTATCTATCACTGCTTAACACATTTTGCTGCTGGAGCTTGTCAAAGTAATGAATTCCCTCAGATTTATTCTGAGAGCAGACTCTTTCACAGGAAGATATGACATCTATCTAGGAATGAAACCACAGAAGTAGGTTGTTTTCCAAAACTGCCTGTGGGAATATTCAAGTTCCACTCTAAGCATTTACAGGAAATACCCTTCTTCCCAATGTGTCTGCAGAAGAATAAAATTTAGTGCCAAAGTTGTCAGTAGTATGGCAGACTTTACTGAAAAGGTGAAGTGTGTTGGATGACTTACAGTGTGCCCAGAGAAGGAAAGGGGAAGTCAGTATTGCAATGCCATCTGGAGGAGAAGTAAGGATTCTAATATAAACTATACACAGTTAGTTTGTCTGTGAGAAAAGGAGTTTTCTAATAGTACATTTTATTATCTCAGTCAATGGAGAATAGTTTGGAAGCACAGCATACTTACGCTTTCTTTCCACAGATGGCTTGCTGGTACCAGTTTCTGCAAGTGCTGAAGTATTTCTTTTTTGTTCCCATAACTTGCTGAAGAGCACACACGTTTGGGCTATGGGTGCAGTGAGAAACATTTTAAAAATAAGTTTTTGTACATGAAAAGTTCTACATGAAATAGTAGCAAATGCTTTTCCTGTTGAGTAAGAAATTAACATCTGGCTTCAGTTCCCAGGACAGGTGTGTTTTTAAGTAGCCACAGTGCAAGCTGTTGGGACTGCCCAGCTGGATTCCTTGGCAAGTCCACCCTCCCTGCAGTGACAGAAGCTTCCCCTTCGTTCTGGTTTGACCCTGTGTCTCTGATGGGCAGTGATCACCAGCTGTGCCTAAGCAAGTCTCAATATCCATTTCTCCCTTCCCCCTGTGAAGTGAATTGCCAGCCACCGGGGACCGGTGAATACCATGAGGCTCTTTTCTTTAAAGTTTTTGTCTTTTACACATCTGTGCAGCTGAAGTTCGGGGGGAGGTGGGGAAGAAAAGTGCCTTGTTCTTTATGTAGAAGGAAGCCCTGTCTTCTGTAAATCAATCAGCTATTTTGATTACCAACCATTTTGAGTACCGCAGGCACCTAAATAAACATTCTGGGAATTACTGGGGACCAAAGGGTAAATTGGCATGTAAATAAAAGGAGTCACAGACTTCAGAGGAGGAATACGTGTTCCTTAGCATGGTGGTGTACAAAGATGAATACCTTATGGTCAAATTACACGGAGCAAGGACATTTCACCCCTGATTTTTATACTTCTGCAATTAAAAAAAATATCACCAGTTCACAAGTAAGAATCTTAGTTCTAACTTAAAGTTAGTGTAAACTTTACATCACTGAGAAGCCAGTGAGCTTTTTTATTTGAAAAGTGTGTATGTGTAGCAGGCAGTGGGAAGATAGGATGGTAAACAATTCTTATTCACAGAATGTTTTTTGCTTAAGAAGAATAGAGGAAAATATCTTTAGGCACATGTGTTTCCCTGACAGCAGCTGTTCAAATTATTTCCATGTCTCCAAGCAGCCTGGCTTGTAAGCATTGCCTTTTGGAAGCCCTGCTGAGCAGCTTGCTGCATTGCTCTAGTGGGAGCAGAAGTTTCAAAAATTATTCCCACTGTATATTCCCATATTAGAAAACATTTAAATAGAGGTCATGATTTTCATCAGGATGAAATAAAGAGAGCAAATACTATATAGCTATCAACTCTGCAAAAGTTTGAAAACATACATTAAATGTTTCTGATGTCCCATTACAATACTTACGAACTGAAATTAATTTTGGTAATTCTGAATCACATTTTATCCATTGAGAAGTGGTGATTTTAGATTTATTTCCATTTTATGAAGTTTAACAGTATTCTCTCTCCTTTTGAAACTTGATTAAAAGCTTTTTATTCAGGAAAAATTCTTGTAAAATGAATTTTAAAAGAAAATTCTACTTGAATGACAGTAAAAATTCATAGTGAAAAATTACATGTAATATAATGCTAGAAGAAAGGGGAGAATAAAGATTAACAAGCTTCCTTTTAAATTAGAAATAAAAGCCAGTTACTTACCCCTGGTCGCGTGCCCTTATTCGACTGTGAGTTAAAATCTTGTCATAGTGAGCAAAAGCAGCTGCTTGTTCAAAAGCAGACAACAAAAAAGTCGAAAAGGTGAATAAGAAAAAGATCTTCATCTTTAGTCCTCTGTTGCTTCTGGCAAGTCTAGAAGAGAGAACTGGCAAAGGGTCTGGAGAGCTGACAATTTATATACATGCTAGAAGGTGGTGGGAGGGAACCACAGGATCAACCTGAAACTTTGTACCACCCCCCTTAGAACAGCAGCTTTTGCTGCCAGCTTCAGTAACCTAAATCAGTACCATAATTAACCATATAAATAATTTCTTTTAATCCCCAATTGATTAATTTCTTCCTTATTACAGAAGGCTTAACATTTTATTCTGCTGACTCAACAACAGAGAGAGTTTGAGAAGTTTAGACTTTGACTTATGGTTTAGTATTTATAGCACTGAGGCATCCAGGGGTCATGATCGCTGCGTGTGGTTTTATTCAAACCCAGAGGAAGATGTTGTCTGTTCCCATAAGAACTGCATTGCTTTCCTTTGTTTTCCATGTCCTCACAGTTATCAGCTATGAGCTGTTTAACTAGTGGAGTTGATGAAAGTTTCAAATACAGTTGCCAATAACCTGAAATAGCATTTTTGTCTTGAGAAAAAAAAAAGCTGTATTAACACACATTCTGATTATGAGGTAGTCGCTCAATCAAATGCAGTATTAGTTTAAATATTCATTTTAATTCTAATGATAACAAGTACTGTTACATAATGCTTTCATTAAAAGCTTTATGTAATATATAATTACATATCATATCAAAATCACGGAGTATCTGAAAATCTGAATGTGTACCTTTCTGTACTTAGTCAGTCCTCCAAAGCCTCTTGTACAGTAAATGGAAAATGTAATTCTGAGTTGTAACTGAGGAAACTGAGGCAGAAGTGACAGGCTCAAGCCTCCTACGAAGGGATAGTCTTAAGGCTCCAGGGGAAGTTGGTGTGTGGACTGCAACGCAGGAGTTTGAAATTTTCATGTCAAGGAGAAAATTCTGCCATTTATACAGATGTGTTTGCATAACACTTCATGGTTTCTAAGATTCAGAGCAGCGACATTTGGTTAAATGGTGTGTGGGCTTCTGTTCTATCATGACCTCTACATACCCAACTTGCAAAAACCACAAGATAGCTCGTGGCAGTGTCAGCACCTCTTGATGTATGAACTCCATGCCTGAAGCCTCACTGACAGATCCACTGATGGAGGTGATGGGTCAACTCTGTGATTTCATATTACAAGCTTTAGGAGAATATCAGTGCTGTGCTCTTATTCCTCTCAGAGCTTTTTATTTCTTTCTGGTCTTTGCAGCAAGAAACACTCTGAGAAATATCACTTCTTAAGTGCCTAGCTGTGATATTTCAAGCTGCTAATTGGCCTTAGTTGAGTAGTCTTTGCAGTTCTCAATTTAAAGGTGAAAAAATCAGAAGATACACTGTAAAATTAATTTGAAAAAATTCAGAAAGTCCCAGAACTGTCCCAGTAGCTTGTCTTCTCAGGAGTCCCTCCCTCATCTCTGAGATCTCAGCAGAGCTCAGATTCTTCTCTTCCACACTTACCATGTAGCACCAGAAACTAAGTAGCAATTAATGCTGCTGCATGCATTGAGTTCTTGTTTACAGAGCTATCCACCACATTTAATGATGGAGCAATCTGAGCAGGGTAACCATTTTTCTTTCCACAGTTTTCCAGTTTTCTGATTAGTTACCCTACCTCAAATCTCAGAGAATCCCGTTTGTTCTCCACATTGAGTACAGTAGGCTATAATCCAACACTTAATAACAAGCCTGGTGACATCATTATATTACATTTAATGAGGCAAGCATTAGCAAAAAATAGTAAATGCAGAGGTAAAGCTCACTGAAATAAAGTAGCATAAGGAAATAAAATAATGAACCCAGGCTTCATTTTCTGAAAAAATATCTAAATTCCTGAATAAGTTATTCTGGTGAGTGCTGTATAAATGCACAGATTCTAAAATGGATTCTAAAAGCTTATCTTTTAGTGGAGATTACTTTCTTGAAAATATCAACCCAAGAAAAATGGCACACTTTCAATTTAAAAACATTTAGTAATAATAAAACAAAACAAAAATCATAAAGAAGAAAAAACAGTCCAATTACATGAATCTTATTCCTCATTTATTCTTATGTTAAACTAGATATAAAAACAATATTGGAGCCAAGTTCTATTTTGCTTGTGATATAATGGCATGCTGCACTGCACACCAGAGTAACCATTTTAGAATTTGGCAACTAAAGTACTGCTCTAGTTAGCCAACACTTTATTCACTTGCACTTATTGCTACTTTATTTTAATTTGTTGTTTATTTAGAAGGCTGGCTACCCCACTAAGCTGCCACCTTAGTTTTTTGTCTTCCTTCAGCTAAATGCTTTGTGCTATTATATTTCCTAAGTGACGTGATGCTGAAGTTCTTATTATAAATGTTAAATGTCTAATTATAAAATAGATTAAAACACCTAATGGATTTGAATTATTATTGTAGTAATAAGAATCTTTATTATCCACAACAGAAGCAGTATATCCAAACAAATACCTAGAATAAGAATAGAACACGTGTTGATTTTCAACTTCCAGGACATGCAAGTAATGTCAAGAAGCAAAGTCTAAGGCATCTGCTATTCTAAAGTTTATTGTATTTCTCTGGAGACCTCTAGTGGAGAGAAGTAAAGTAATTTTCTGAAATCTGTGTTAATTGTTTACACTAAGAATCTATTATATGATTAGCAATTAATTTTATTATTCCTAAACAGGATTAGTTTAGCTATATGATACAATTTCGCTGTATTCAAGTATTTAGGGTTGTGAATAACTTCTTTTACATCAATTGAAGCAACAGAAACATCTGTCTATCAGGAATTTGTGGCCAATCCATAAAAGTGAAATCTCAACATGATAGGAATATGGTTCAAAAGAAAGCTAGTAATAACTCTGGACTTAGTTCTCTCTGGTCATTTACTTCAGGACTTAATAAAAAGGATTGTGCTCCTGAATAGAAATGATTTTTGTTTTGAAGTTTAAATTTAATTTGGCACACATTGTCAAATATTTTTTCTCCTCATATTTCCACTTTTTTTTTAATAACTAAACTTATTCTATACATTACTCTGTCTTTACAAGTTTTAGCAACACAAAGGGGTTTATCAAAATAGCTTCATATTATTTTCCCCTTGACATCACCCAGTGAGTGTGTGACATAGCATGTATATATAAACATACAGAAAACATTGCTAAATGTAGAAACAATAAGATAGCTCATAGCCATCTGAATTTAGAAGAGAAGAAATGGAAAAAGGAAGAAAGGAAGACTCAAAGTTGTCATTTTGGTGATTCAGAGCTGTAGATACTAATCAATACTTTGGTTCCTTCTTTATTGTAAGGAAACATTCATCTTGGATACCCTCAGAAGCTGTAGGTATCTGGTTTTAAGCAAGTCAACAGGAGCTGTAAAATCAACCTGATCTCTTAGAAAGTGCTATTTTATAGTGAAATTTTGATGGAAGAAGAAATATTCCTAAATTTTAAAATATCATGTACATACTCCAGGTTTTGTATATTATGAATTTATTCTATCACTTTTATGCATAATGATTAAATTTACAGTGTAGATAGTTCCTAGATGTTATTCTAAACTAAGACTTAAAGTATTTTGTATGCCAATTTGTGGATCTGTTTTTCTTTGGGAAACTTTATTTAATGGTGATTTAGAAATCCAGGGGAGGATTGCTTCTAATAAATCTCTCAAAAGTTTTTAATTGTATGGACTGATCTTTCTTAGGTGCTTTGGGAAAAACCTACAGCCCCAAACATCAAAATATTCTGCTTTCTCTGTGTCAGTGACACTAGAAATCCCAACATATGAATTGTAATGTGCACGTGGCAAAATTTTATAAAATACAGCCGTAAAGCATGAATCATATGGTCTGATTCCTCAATCCTGATCTGCACATTCAGCCCAGTTACCCTGAAAAATTAAGTGAGGATTAGCCTTACCCCTCAGGAAGAAGGAATGTTGAGTTCTCATCCAGCAGCAGGGGATGCTGTTGCCATTGGCAAACAGTTGCTTTCTTCCTTAGAGAAGGAGCCCATCTTCTGACCGGGCAGCCTGCCATAAAATCCAGCGCGCTCTCGACTTGTTGTGCTTGTAAAGCACGTGGCAAGTGTCAGTTCGACACAGAGATAAGAGCTGAGGGAGCCAATCAATAGGAGTTAAGAAGTCATTCAGGCAGCAGGAGAAAGTAGTAGAGGGTCCCAAACACGTGGTAGAAGCTACAAGGGTGTTTGCGTAGGGCACCACTAATTTTTTAAGGTTGCCCCGGAATTAGATGTTATGATAATGAACTACAGTGTGTGTACTCTCTATTCTTTACTGCTTAAAGGAAAAAGCACAGACAAGCAAACAAAGAAAAATCCTGAGAGTTTGCCAGTGCCATCCAGTTTATTTAGTTAGTTAGTGAACATGCCTCCCAAACAACTTTTTTTTTTTGGTTGAGGTTGAAATGACAGCAAATTATCAGTAATATGCATCCTAAATGGCACAATTAAATGCTTATTTACTCTGCTGGAAAGCTTTTAGAGATTTCAAAGGTCATTTAAACTACTCTAGTGCAGGTAAAATTTACCACACTTCTAGTTAATCAAAAGGTCATTTATTGCAATGTCTGTATTGTCATGAACACTAAGGACTGGTTCCCAGGACATGTATACTACAAAAAATGGTAGCTGTTTGAATTTTATGATTGCTACTGTCAAGTTAAGGCAAATTCTAAGCTTCTTGCTATTTACAGGCTGTATAATCCTGAATGTCATGAGTCTTTCCTGTAACAGCCAGACTTTGAAACCTAGAACATACAAGGGCATGAATCAAAACTGTAAGAAAGGTGCTGGAATTTATGGATGTGGTTGTATGGTGGGTGTGAGGTGTGAAAAACATGGGAATAATCATCATTTAGGATGGAAGAGATCTTTTAAGTTAGGCCTTTGAGGAATAACAATATAATAATAAAAGATCTACTTTTGCTTTACACCAAGTGTAATATAAAAACACTTAGGAGTGGCTGGAAGAGAAACAAATACTTTCAGGTTTTATAAGGTTAAACACAAGAAAGACAGCATTCTGGAAAATGTGAAAATAAGAATTACCAAAATTGAGGTGTAGTGAAATTTTAAAACTTAATTTGCTCATTTTGAGCTTGTGTATGTATGTATGGAAGGGAAATGGATTTGACATTAAAATTATTTTTCATTGTTGATTTTTTTCTCAAGTTTCAAGTGCACATGACATACCAAGGTAGAGCTTTTGTTAAGTAAAGAATGTAGTAGTGTCAGCTGAATGTGGGAAAAGAGAAGTGGTCTAGGCAACTACATGAACTTTTTTGAGAATTATCTGTCAGATTCTCAGAGATTTCAGGAAACAGAATCATTAATATTGTTAGCTGAATCTAAAATTACTTCTTGTTCAGATATTTTTTAAAATGGAAGCAATGTGAAACTCAATGATTGATCTCTGATAAAATGATAAATATTAAAATAGATAAAAGTATTAATAATTGAAAAGTATCTCTCAAAAATTACTGTAATTCTATTTACAGGTGTGACTGTAGAACACAGTTTAAAATCCTGAGTTTCAAGAGCTACCGGAAAGCCACAGCTTCCCCTCAATCTGAGCAAGGAGGGATTTGACCCTGTCTTCCCCCACTCGGTGTAAAATATCAGGCTCTCTATTTTTCTGATATTCAAGATTTTTTTTACTGCCCAGAGCTGAAATGAAAGTCAGGGAACCAATTCTAGACATGACAAGAAATATTGCCTTCCTTCTTGCATCTACATTCCTACATATCCTGTCTGGAGACAGGGCAATAGTCTGGTGTCTCTTTCCTACAAACAGCTATAGTACATGGCACAAATTTTAGGATCTTCTTTGTATGTGATTAGGCTACAGTATTGTAAATATGGGAAAAAATATGGGAACCCCAGTATGGGTTCTAAATCAAGGATTCTCTGTATAAATATTCACTACAAAAAGTAGTTTATTTGAGTTGGAGAAGCATAAGACATGTTAACTTTTCTAGGAAACAAAATACCTCTTCCAGGAATTGAAGTATTTAGGTTTTTAATTTTAAAAATATTATGAGTTCACTTAATAAGATCAATAAATAGCTCTACTAGTAAGAAGTCGACACTGATGTATTGTCTTATACCAGTGAGACCCTGCACTGTGCATAAAATAAAGGACAATGAATAAGACCTCAAATGTGGCCAGATTTTAGTTTTCATGTACAATGTGATAAGGTCAAAACTTAAATGTTTTTATGACATAAAACATGTGACTGTCTTCACCATGAATATTTCAAAATACACAGGTTGTCTTCTGAAGGGCTAAGATGGCATGAAAATATGAATGTCACCTTTCTAAAGCAGATCATACAAACCAGCCTGAAGAAAATCAAACCTGTTTTTAAATGGATTTCATATAGATTTACTCTTAAAGAAAAAGAGTGTTGCCCTAGTAGATGGATATGAATTTCGAATTTAGATTTCAAATCATCAAGTCATGTGATCACATTTATTGCATTTCAGAATTTTCAAAGCATGAACATTCAGATTTGATCTGTACCATGTGTATCTGGATGCATTTTTTTGCACATTTGCACATCAGTTTTATTTTCAGTCCTTTCTAGAATACATGACTTTTCATAAGAAGTAACACCTACTGTAGCTTTTATTATTAAACTGAAACTTTGTTTGGTTTAAAGATTATGACTTGCAAGGCAAAATTACTCAAACAAAATCATGCAGAATATAATCTCCCTTGACAAATCAGTAGATCTAATGCTGCAAGGTTGGAGAAGATTGATTTTCTCCTTGACATGGGTAGAGATTTGAGAAAAAGATTAAGGATATCAGTATTGTATTTTGGAGGGAAAATCAAACATTTATGTGTAATATCAGGCACACAATTATTATTTCACTGGTTCAGTGAGTTACCATACCAATACAATCCAGTGGCTTTTGAAACACCTTATTTATCTTAGTCACTTAGGGGAGGAGTTACTGTATTCACAATCAAGCTGAATCAAAATGAGAGAATAATTTTTTTTACCACAATTACAACAAACAACCCATAGCTCTCCAAAATAAGCTTATTGATTACAGATCCATCTTTTGAAATCAGCCTCACTTCTACAGTTACTGCACGAATGAATTGTGAAGAACCAAGAGTACATCACTTGAGTGGTCACTTTTCATGTTGTAAGGACCATGACTTTGAGTGAGTCTTAACTTATTTTGTGGTGTTTGTAGAACACTAGAAATTATAATTAAATGACACAGCACATTGGAATGGGCTGGCATTAACACTGGTGTCAAAACAGTGAGAAAAAGTGCAATAGGTAAACTCCTTCCTTGACTGATACATCTTTCAGCTTACATCTTCAGATACGGCTTACTTGTTTAGCAGGCAGCATTTATTACAAGCAAACACTTCACTATCAGATGAGCTCTTGACACATTAAAGATCAATTAATAGGAACTGGACTGTAACCCTGGGTTTTATAAGTAAAAACCATGGAATAAAACAAGCATCCATGCCCTCAGAACATCAGAGAAGTAGCAAAATAAAAATCAGGTTAATTAAAGATCATGGAAAGATCTGTGTATAAAATGACTGGATTTGTTATGCTGATGAACAGAATTACTGTTTGATTATTCTGTATCTGGAAAAAGGTAACTTTTATGATTTCTCATATCACGTAAAATAATAAAGAATAAGCCCAAATACAGTACTATAAATCTTGGATGCCATATCTGCCCTGAAGATAATTACTGCAAAAGGAAACCTGTTTTTTTTTGAGGAATTGATTTTCCTTTTCAATCATGAATAAATATTTTTACTAGGTTGTTTGAGTGATTGGTTGAATCTATACATTTTGCAGTACAGACTATACTGATAAATTACAAGCTACAGATGGTACCAATCTGTCAGATCATTAAATAAATTTTAACTTCACTAAATATGCTGAGTTTTAGTGAAATGGTATCTAATAAACTATTAGACACACAACAGCCATCTCCTTAAATACCTATACTGTGATTTTTCTCACTTCATAGCTACTAAGTGCTGTAGAGTATCAATATCAGGAAATTAAAATATTATGTGTCTGAATGATCCTGAGGTTATCCAAGCAAATAACCAGTGCCTACAGTTCGTATAAAACTCAGACTGCTAACATTGCTTAGTGCTTATGATGTGGAAAAGATTAGGATCTTAGACTCTACTAATACAAAGAGGAATCAGTTTATGGATCTAGTTATAACTGATGAGGGACAAAATAAAAACTAACATATTCCACTAACTTTCAATGGACACCCCATTTATAAATCACTGAGTGACAAGTTTGATAAACTTCTTTAGAAAATTAGAGGATGCATTCTCACACATGGGGAGAATTCCACCTACAATTCTCTGCATCTTTAAATTATTTTGAAAACCTGTCCTCAGAACTCCCCTGAAAAGGTGATAAATTTCAAAGTAAGAGCCAGGGCACCTGACAGTATGCATGGCCAAAGTTTCACTTTGAGAGGCTGAAAGAGAACTTATGGAATACAGGATGCCTTAATATGGGGTCAAACCTCTGTCTTAGTGGTATAATGGTTGTCAAGTATACCGTGCAGAAAAAATATCTTATTTAGGGAGAGGTTATCCTAGACTGAATTTCTGGGGGCTTTTTGCTTTTTTTTTTTCATTTTAGGGGAAAATTCTCTACTGAGCTATATTATCTTGATAAAGCCTGAGAAATGTAAGGATTACTTCAATCCAAGAGAACATGTGATACGCATCATGTACCCCCCTGCCCCTGGGAATGAGTCTTTGCAAGAGAACGGAACCTCTGTACTACAAATAATGTGATTGTGCAGAAGCTACTTATTGTTTAATTTACAGCCTATTTATACATTCTGAAACTACTGTTCACACAGCCATGCATTCCATGATTAGTTCCCTCTCCAGTCCACGAGGCGAGCACGAACACCTCAGCAAATACGATTGGTGAAAAGTCCACTGCTTCGTAGTGTGTTTGTTATCTTGGTTCTCACTGCCTTGGTATTTTGTTTTTCAGCATCTTCTTCTTATTATAGCACAGTTTATGCCTCCGTAGCCTTGAGAATTCCAGTGAGTCTGATAAACAGGCCTAGAGACGGTTTGGCTGGAGCACCCTTGGCCTAAGCTGTTTGAGTGTATTACAACAAGGCTTGCTGCTTTTTTTCAGACTTCTGTATTTGACATAATTATTCCTTGATGTGAACATGTCACAAAGATATATGGAGCAATACTTGGTCAATATTACATCTTATGTTACTTCAAAGTGAATAATAATCCTCAGTTCTACCTTGAGTAATACTAGATAATTCTATCATGAGTAATCGTCAGTTTCAGGGTTTCTTTTTTAGTACTAGGTTGTGTCTAAACTAATTTAGAGTTTCTTCCTATGTTCTGCTCACACAGGCCTTAATTTGGATATGATAATTCCCCCATCTGTAATTAAATCCTGGAGTTAAAGAGCGTAACAAGCAAAAAATGGGAGAACAGCCCTGGGGATATTAAGACTGATCTTTCTGTCTAACAGATGGTGTAGGCATGGAGTTTAATACTGAAAAACGTAATGCTTTAGTCTGTCATTTTTAGCAGTGCTTCCAAATGCTTTGACCTTTGTCACACCATTGCATAGAGGCACTTAAGTACTCCTTCTGTTTCATATAGCTCCCTCTGGCAGAATAAGGATGGCTGAAGTGACAAAGAAATAAACCCACATGCACTCTAGGGAAGCCTGTAAGACTTCCAGAGTAAAGTAAGAAGAAAGACATGCAATTGAGAATGAGGCTGTCAGAATAAATTATAAGCAGTCCAGGTTGTATTTAAAGTGGATAGCAGACTTTTAAACATACTGCTAAAACTTAATGAGAGCTGTGACTACATGCGGGGATTTCTGCCATTGCAGAGCAACTGCACATTCATGTTGATGCCTTACCCAGATTTTCCTTAAAGTTCTGGCTGACAACATCAAAGCTGGAGAAAAAAAACCCTGAAGTCTAGACATACGTGACACAGGGCACAACNCCCCTGAAGTCTTGAAGTGGGTCTGGACATACGTGACACAGGGCACAACCCAGCATCTGAAGCCCTGTGCACTGGGGAGCCATGTGCATACTGAGTTTAGGAAATTCCTCATTGCTGAAGTTGCCAGCAGCAATAGCTTCTGACTTTGGTCTCCTTGGAAATTCACACTGAATGGCACTGTCTGTGGAACCCCCTGCACAGCAAACAGTTCAGGCGGAGGTTTAAGAGAATTGGGTGCTGGATAACTGAGCTCACATGCAGCACGTTGCTGCCCTTCATCTCCGGAAGGAACATCCTTGAGCAGAAGCGATTAAACAACAGTGGACATCTGACCACGGGCCTGCAGGCTGGGTGGTGCCAGAGCAGCCAGGAGCTGCCTTCTGCCAATCACAGCTATTTCCGGCTGGCTCCAAACAGTTTGGCAGCAGACAAATCCCAGGCCTTAAATACCTGTTCAGCAAGGTAAAAGTTGGGATGTGTTGCGCATCCTTTTTTCTTCTTGAACATTCATGGTGAACTGTGAAAATTTGTGTTGTATTACTTGTCTAAAAAATTATGTTTAACACCATAAAAAACATCTAATTCTCCTGATAAAGTTTTAGTCTTTCTTTTAATTATTTATGTTTGATGGCAAGAGTGGTTTTGTTTGGATAAATAACAATATGTCTTATAGGTTTTTCTTCTCCATAAGATTATTTTGATTAATTTTATTTTCTTAATACAGAGGTTCTCATGAGGTATCTTTTCAGCAGCTGCCCTGGAGCTGTAATGAAAATGAAATGAAAAATAAAACAGGTCCATGTATTTCAGTAAATATATCAATCAAGATATGGTGCATATTTAGTTCCCAAACATTGCTTTATTTCTTTTCCTATCAGAAGATTTCCTTTCTGAAATGAAATCTTGAAAATAGAGAAGACAGTCTCACAAACACTCTGGGAGATATGATTAACAAAAAAGAAAATTTGGAAATAGAGTGACTACAAGCAAATGGATGAAATGACATGCATTGAAAAAAGAACTGAAACTTACCAAAATTAACTACACTGAAATCCCCAAATCAGGGAACGATATCAAATGAAAAGATAGGAGAAGAAATTGATGAAATTAAATGCTTAAAGAGAAAAAAAAAATTCTGCACTGAAGGCAACAAAATGAAATGGCATGGGATGACAAGAAGTTCAGGGAAATGGACTAAATGTTGCCAAATTAATCGCTGAAATCAAAAGATTTCACATCCTTTCATGAAATGAAGAATTCCCTTTAAAAATAAAATCTCAGAGACCAAAGTGAAACAAATTGACTGGGGTGAACATATGATGAAATGAAATTAAATGAAATGATAAAAAGGAAAACTCTGAAATGCAATCCATGTAATCATATGTAGTGAGATGACATGATGTGCTCCCCTTTGCATGCCTTTTCTAGTTTTAGTGTGCCTAGGCTTTGTGGTTTTCTGAACCATAACCCTAACCCTAGGTGGAGCTCTCAAAACAGCATTTGGCCGAGGCTGGTGCCAAGCAGAAAGACAAGGAGGTGGGTAGCAAGGTTGGGGCAGTGCCATGTACATCTTGGCATGCCTTTTGCAGTTGCAGTGTCCCTGGAGCTCTGGGATTTGTAATTTTCTTCAACCCTAATCCTAAATGTAACCTAGGAGGAGCAGTAAAAGCAGCCTTGGGCTGAGGCTGATGCCAAGCAGAGAGGTGTGAAGGGAGAAATGTTAGGGCACTGCCATGCTCCACTTGGCATTCCTATTGCAGCTGCAGCGTGCCTGGAGCTCTGGGCTTTGTGGTTTTCTTAACCCTAACTGTAAACCTAACCCTAGCTCTAAGGGTACAGTAAAAGCAACATTGCCAGATGCCGGAGAAAGGCAAAGAAAGTGCAAAGAAAAGGATCAAAACTTGCCAAAACTGTTCCCAGTGAAATCCCTAAATCAGGGAAAAAAGGTCAAGAAAGAGACAAGAGAAGCAAAAGAAGAAATGAAAACAAACAAAAAAACTTCCAAAAAACCCAACAAACAAACAAAACAAAACAACAAAAAAAACCCCAGAAAAATATTATGAAATGAAGTAAAAACAAAAAAAGCAAATAGAAGGATGAAATCTTGAAATCAGAGAACGAAGCATAATAAAACCTCTGGCAGTGATATATGATGAAATAAAAAGCAATTGCAAAAAATAATCCAACAATTTGGAAATGGAGTGACTAATACCAAATGAACTGATATGAAATGAGGTCCAGTGAAATAGACCAAAATTTGCATAAATTTTCCCCACTAAAATCACAAAATCATGGAAAAAAAGTAAATGAAAAGAGGAGGAGCAATTGAAAAACAAACGGTAAAAAGAAAAAGGAGGAAATTCTGAAATTAAGTAAAAACAAAAAAGATAAGTGCAGAAATATAGATCAAAGATTACCTTATTGATCTACATTGAAATAGCAATATTTCATTCCCTTTCCAGAAAGGAAGAATTTCCCTTCAGGAAATGGAATGAAATCTTGAAATCGGTGGACAGAGTTGAACAAACACTCCAGAAAGGAGATATGGTCAATCAAAAATGAAATTCAAAAATCCAGAAAATTTGAAATGGGGTAGCTACAACCAATTGTACTGAGATGAAATTGACTTTAGGGAAATAGACCAAAACTTGCAAAGATTATCCCCTTGGAAATCCCTAAAAGCAGGAAAGAAAGGGAAACAAAGAGCCAGAAGCGAAACAGAAGAATTGAAATTTGAAAAAAAATCCCCTAAAACCTGATACGACATGAAAACAAGAAAAGCCAATGGGATGACATGAAGTGCAGGAATAAGGACCAAAGCTCGCCCAATTGATCCTCATTGAAATCTTGAAACTGGTGGACAGAGTTGGGCAAACACTCCAGAAAGAAGAGATGGTCAATCAAATATGAAATTGAAAAAATCCAGAAAATTTGAAATGCAGTGACTACAACCAAACATACTGAGATGAATTTGGCTGTAGTGAAATAGACCAAAAGTTGCCAAAATTATTCGTACTTAAATCCCTAATATCAGGGAAAAATATAAAGAAATTGTTAAGTATGAATGTGTAGTAATGAAATGGTAAAAAAGAAAAAAAAATCTGAAACAAAGTGAAAGCAAGAAAAGAAAATGGGCTGATATGAAATTCAGGGAGATGGACCAAATCTTTCTGCATTTATATTCATTGAGATCCCCAGATTTCTATTTTTTTTCAGGAAATGAAGAATTTCCTTTCAGGCAAGGAAATGAAATTTTGAACACAGAGATGAATCTTTCAGATATGCTCTGGAAAGGAAATATTGTCAATTAAAATGCAAGTGCAAAAAAGGCAGAAAATTTAGAAGTGGCTTGACCACAACCAAATGTACTGAGAGTAAATTATGTGTAGTGAAAATTACTGAAACTTGCTAAAATTTTACTTACTGAAATCCCCAAATGAGGAAACCAACTCAAAGGAAAAGTCAGGCGAAGAAAGTGAACAAACTAAATATGCAAAAAAACCCTGCACAGAAGTGAAAACAATAAAATGGCA
>VZSE01012782.1:0-10703 GCA_013398275.1 Promerops cafer
CCCGCACCCCCGCTCCCTCCTGCCTCATCGCAGCCCTCACCCCAGCCCACGCCGCCCCGCTCCGGCCGCAGCCCCGGCAGAGGGAAGCATCGAGCCGCGCTCCGCCGCTCGCAGCCTCGGGGCCCGCGCTGGGGCAGGTCCCGGGAAAGGGGAGGGGGCTTTGCAGGGTCCCGGCTCCGCACCTTCCCTCTCGGGGGGCAGGACGGCACCCGGCTCTGGCCATGCGGGTGCCCCCGGGCTGCCCAGTTGCCCCCGGGCTGCCCAGTTGCCCCCGGGCTGCCCGTTGCCCTGGGAGGGCTCGCGCGGAGGCAGAGGCGCTCAGCCGAGCCCCCGCAGCAGCAGCACCGGGGATGTTGCTCCGGGAGCTCGGGCTGGCGCTGCCCGCCCCAGCCTGGCCACGGGGGACCTGGCGCAGGTCCCCGCCGAAGGGTTTGGGCACGAGGAGAGCCCAGAGCGCCGCTCCTCAATGCCACAGACCCAGAGGCTGTCCTGGGATCCAAGGGCTCTCCTGTGGATTTGTCTCACTCCTTCGCAGCCTGGGGAAGCCTTTGCCACCCGCGGTGTGTCCCGAGGCTCCTTCCCACGGGACGGGGCTGAGGACAGCTCTGAGGGGGAGCACAGGGGGTCTCACCTGTGGACAAGGCTCTGCCAGGATCTCCCGGGCAGAGCTTGTCTGAGATGTGGCCCTTGGGGACACGGCATTGGCAGTGCGGGGGGCTGGAATGAGATGGCCTTTAAGGTCCCTTCCAACCCAAACCTGACTGTGATTCTGTGATTCCAGGTCTAAACGGGCCAGCTGAGGAGGCTGAGCTGCAGCATGCCCTGGAAGCTCCAGCAGCCTAATTAGTGCCTGCTAATTGTGGAATGACAGCTGTTTTCCAGCAGGCTGGTGGTGCAGCCTGACCCAGGCAAACGCTCCAGGTGAAGCAGAGACAAAAGCAGGGAGGACAGAACTTGGGTCATTTTAAAGAGAAACCACCACTTCTGGTTACTGGCTGAGCCCCAAAGCCACCATCCCTACGGGTCCCTTGGCAAAGCCGGGAGCTGCTTCTGTTGTCAGCCCTGTTTGGGACACCAGCCCAGATGTGGAGGGTGACCCTGCCAGGCCCAGGCCCCTCCCCTCCTGATGACCCCCATCCAGCACCTCACGTACACCAGACCAAGTCCGGATGGCCGGGGACCAGCGTGGACTCCCTGGGGCCTGGTCCCAGGTGGCCAAAGGACCGTCCCAGAGAGCTGTGCCTGTCCTGTCCCCACAGCCACACCAGCAGTGCTCACGTGGGCAGGGCCAGCACCACCCAGCCTGTTCCTCCTCGGGGATGGTCCGGACAGGACATGGCCCTCGCCCCCTTGGTTCAGTTTGCTGTGGGGACTCTGAAGCCCCAGAGCTGACCAGAAGCCTGTCCAGATCCATGCCCAGACCCTGGGCCCCATTTGTCCACTCTCCAGCTCCAGAACTGGAGCTTTCCAGGTTCTGCTCTCCTCCCAGCCATCAGCCAGTCCTGCTGTTCCACAGACTGACCCGGGCTGCACAGAGCTGCTGACTTTAACCCGTGGGACGTTTCTCCAGCCCTCGAGAAGCTCTCCAGCAACCATCCCCCATATCACACAGAGCGGGAGGAGGAGGAGAGAGTCATCCTCAGGCAGCAGCATCAGACACGGCCAGTTAAATCAGCACAGCTCCAGTTCAGTCTCCACCCCGAGAGACAGGAACTGTCAGAGGTGCCTTTTGATTGCCCCGAACTTCTGCTGTGCCCCATCTCTTCCTCGGAGCCTGGCCCAGGCTTTGCACAGCCTGTGCTGGATGCTGCAGGGCAGCTGGGGAAGTGCCTTAATTCAGGCAGCTTTTGTCCACAGACCAGCAGCTCCCAGTTTCCGTGCGCAGGCAGGGCAGCGGTGCTGCAGCGGGCAGGGCAGAGCCACTGCAGCGGGCAGGGCAGCGGTGCTGCAGCGGGCAGGGCAGTGGTGCTGCAGCAGGCAGGGCAGAGCTGCTGCAGCAGGCAGGGCAGAGCTGCTGCAGCGGGCAGGGCAGCGGTGCTGCAGCAGACAGGGCAGTGGTGCTGCAGCAGACAGGGCAGCAGTGCTGCAGCGGGCAGGGCAGTGGTGCTGCAGCGGGCAGGGCAGCGGTGCTGCAGCAGGCAGGGCAGAGCTGCTGCAGCAGGCAGGGCAGAGCTGCTGCAGCGGGCAGGGCAGCGGTGCTGCAGCAGACAAGGCAGCAGTGCTGCAGCAGACAAGGCAGAGCTGCTGCAGCAGGCAGGGCAGCGCTGGCGCCGGGCGGGTGCAAGCACAAATCACAGAGTTATTTCCTGGGTTCCTCGCAGACACGCACCGAGCTGGGCAGGGAGGAGCTTCCCGGGGCAGTGGGGCTGGGACAGTGCAGAACAGGGGATTTGGGGCAGGGACCCTCGGGGACAGGGGTGCAGGTGCTTCCCACACCTGGAAGCTGCAGGCCCTGGGGAGCAGCTGCCCTGTGGCTCCAGCCTCATGTCCGGGACACCTCTGGAACTGAGGGGGGTAAACTGAGCCTTGTAGTGTAGGGACAGCTCGTCCCCCAGCTCTGCTCTGCTCCCTCTGCCTCTCAGCACACCAGGACCCCAGCCTAGGTTTTACCTCTGAGGGTGGATAAATCCCAAACCAGCAGAGCTCAGCACCAAACCCTGCCTGGCTGGAAAGCCCACATCCAAGACTCCTGTGCTGGAAATCCCAGTCACTGATGGGAGCAGCAGGGTCTCACAGCAGGTGGGGGTTCCCAGGAGAACAAACTGGGGCTGCCCCAGTCACTCCTTCTTTTCTTCCCTTCCCCCTTTAATCCGTGCCTCAGTTTCCCTGCCTGAAAAAAGTGGATTTGCTGCTGTTTGTGTCAACAAAAAATTGGTTGCCTTTTGCCTCACCCTGAGGGTCTGTTGGTCCTTTTGCATCCCCCAAAGGTCTGTAGTCCCCTGGGCATGAACCAGCAGAGGTTGCCCCAGGAAGGTGCCACATTCCAAGCAGAAAGGAAAAGGCACTTCCCGGGGCAGTGCTGCTGCCTCCAGACCCTCACCCAGGGCCTGCTTGGAAGGGACTTGTGAAAAACACAAGCTCCTGGGGTCACAGGAGCTCCTGGGTGAATTTTGTGCCTTTCAGTCCATGGAGCTCAGTCTGGACAGCTTCGTGCTTCCCAACAGAATCACTCTGTGCTGTGGATCACCCTAAACCACACTGGCCCCAAAGCTCCCCAGTCCCAGTGGAAGAGGCCGGGTTGGGAGCACAGGAGGAGCTTGCCTGGAGCACACCTGGCTCAGCACCCACCTCCCTGGCCTGGGGCTGGGCTGGCCAAGAGGACACTGCACCCCCACCCCCAAGCTGGCTGGGCATCATCATCCAGTGAGAACGTGGGTAAAAGCCTGGCTACGGCCACGTTGGACACGGGGGCTTGGAGCAGCCTGGCATACTGGAGGGTGTCCCTGCCATGGCAGGGGGGAAATGGATGGGCTTTAAGGTCCCTTCCAACCCAAACCAGTCTGGGATTCCACGGTTCTTAGATTCTCATTAAAGAATTCTAAACATTTTAAGGAATTCTATTCATTCTGAGGAAGCCTTTCTCTTGCTGAGTCCCTGGGTAGGAGCAGGACATGGGACAGCAAATATGCCCCTTTCCTGAAGGGGATCTGCCCCTGCCATGAGCATTTCATGTCATTTCTGGAGAGCAGCTTTGTGCCTCAGTTTGCCCACAGGGAGCCCTGCCTGTGGCCAGCACACGGGGAGCAGGGGAGCCAGGGAGAATGGATCCCCTGGGAGCCGTTCTCTGGGAGGAGGAGAAGAAATTCCCTGTGAAATTCCATCCTATGGAAACAGGAAAGGTTTCAACAGCAGCAGGCACCTTCCACACACCCTGGCCCCAAGACTTGCAGCAGGGCAGTGCAAGGGAGGATGGAGAAGAGGGGCTGGATGTCAGGACGTGTCCCACCGTCCCACCAGGAACGGAGATCTCCTGAGCCTGCCACGGGCTCTGCCCCACAGACAGAGAAGGGTCCCGAGCCCCTCCCTGACACAGGAGTGAGCAGCCCGTGCTGGGGAGTCCAGAGCTGCCCTCCTGGTTCTGCTGAGAAAAAGAAATAGCACATTTAAAAAGCTGGCTGTTTTCCCCCCGGCTGCCACTCTGGCTCAGCAGAAATGTTTTGTGCTGTGTCAGAGTCTGACTCAGCAGAACGGGGACACTGCCCTGGGGCCAGGGGCTGCCTTATCACTGCCCACAAGGCTCTTGTTTGTGCCATCCCAGTTATCACCCCTGACCACGGCCAGGCTGGGGCCGGCACCGTGACTCAGCACCCTGAGCCTCTGCAAACTCATCCCACCAGTTCATGATGGGAGAGCCCATAACACCCCATAAACTGCAGAGACTGGGCATGGGAGTGAGATCCCTGACCCTGGTCGTGGTCCTGGTCCTGACCCTGGTCCCAATCCTGACCCTGGTCCCAATCCTGACCCTGGTCCCAGTCCTGGTCCTGACCCTGGTCCTGATCCTGACCCTGGTCCCAATCCTGACCCTGGTCCCGATCCTGACCCTGGTCCCGGTCCTGCCCTGGTCTCAGAGGTCCCGCTCTGCCTGGGTGTGTGCAGAAGTCTCCCCTGGGCTGGGCTGTACCAGGGTCTGTGGGACGTGCCCTGAGCCCATCCCAGCTCAGTGGCTGTTTGGGACTCCCTGGCTGTGCCCAGTGCTTGGTGCTGGGCAGAGCTGGGCAGAACGAGTGACGGATTTCAGGCCAGCCCCCGACTCACTCACAAGCCCTGGGACCACTGAGGTGCTGGGCTGAACCCCACGGGCTCTGTCCGGGCAGTGGGAGAGGCTCTGCCAAGGGCTGCCCCAAGGACCAGATTCAGTGCCTCACTTGGGGCAGGGGAGCTTCCCCCCAGCCCCCAAACAACCAGGCAGCCTCTGCAGAGGGATTTCCCCAGGTTCCACCCCATTTTCAGAGCCCCTTTTGCTACTTGAATAAGAGGCCGGTGGCAGGTTGGGGTCAGATGTGGAGTCAGGTCAGGCCTGCCCTCCCCAAACCAGTCCCAACACGGGAACAGGTCTGGCCCTATCCACTGCCAGCTGTAAAGGCTGTAAAGGCAGAACAGGACCCATGAAACGTGTTCCTGACCCAGCTGGTCCCATGCCATGAGCAGGAGGAGAACAGTCCTTGCCTGACGTGGTGCCCTCGCACACAGGAAACCTTTTGTTAGCAAGTGCCCCAGGACTGTGAGGTGCAGGGCAGCCCTCGTGGTTCCCAGACAGCACTGGGACTTTTTGTGGAGGTCTGTGAAGAAGGGAACTTCTGCAGAGCAGCGAGAGGCAGAGCCAGCCGCGCCTGTGGCAGCTGTGGTGCTGGGAGCACGGTGACATCCCTGGGAGCTCCCCGGGGCCTGCGCAAAGTGGCTGCGGCCTCGCCGAGGGACAGCCAGGCCCGTCCCCTCAGGGGGCTCACCTGGCTGGGGGTTACCTGCTCTGCCCCCTCTGCTGCAGCACAGGCACAACCACGGCTTGGCTCGGGCTGGCCACGGAGCCCTGGGCTCCCTCGGGGGCCACAGGGGAGGGGGAGAGCGGCCCGTGGCTACAGGAGCAGAGGGAAGGGCTCGCTGAGGACAGGCCTCTCCCATCCTCCTGCTCTGTGTGTTGGCACGCGCTTTGTGCTGGTGTGAATCCTGCTTGGGGCACCAGGCAGGGATGGAGGAGACCCTGAGCCCCTGTCCTGGAACAGCTCTCACCCGCCCTGAGAGAAAAACATGGTAGGAATACTCAATGTACCCCATGGACAGGAGCAGAGAAGGCTCCAGGGAGAACTCAGAGCCCCTGGCAGGGCCTGAAGGGGCTCCAGGAGAGCTGGAGAGGGACTGGGGACAAGGGATGGAGGGACAGGACCCAGGGAATGGCTCCCAGTGCCAGAGGGCAGGGCTGGGTGGGATATTGGGAATTGGGAATTGTTCCCTGGCAGGGTGGGCAGGCCCTGGCACAGGGTGCCCAGAGCAGCTGGGGCAGGGGTGGCTCTGGGGGAGTTTTAAGGTCCCTCCCAACCCAGACCATTGCATGATTCCATAGCAGGACTGCACCTGGTGGGACTGATGTGTGGATGGAGATGTGTCCATCCGTCTGTCCCAGGAGCCCAGCCCCTGTGCTGACCCTCCCGTGGCCTCCCAGCCCGGACAGCAAACAGCCTGTGCCACCTGGCCCGGGCTTATCTGGGGCTGCAGCCCGGGGCTATCGGGGAGGGCCTCTGGGGCTGCCCGGGGCGATAGGGGGGAGCTGGGCACGGGCAGGGCGGGGGTCCGGCTGATAGCCCGCAGTGTGCCGGGGATGGGACAGCAGCCCCAGCTCTGCCGGGCCAGCACAGCTCCTCCGTGGGCACTGGGCTGGGCTGTGCTGCTGGCTCGGCTGGAAAACCCATCTGCCTCCCTCAGCCCGCTGTCCTTGCCCTCCGATCCTGCCCCCACCGGCCGCGTTCCTCCCTCGAGCTGTCCCCCCCCAGTGTCCCCTCCAGCCCAGGGCTCTGGTGGCAGCCACAGCCTGAGTCCCTCCTGGGCTGAGACATGAACCCCACAGGGGCGAGTGGGAGAGCAAACCATGGAGGAAAACCTCTGTCCTGAGTGAGCACGTCCTGCAGGCAGCTTGTCTGGAATAAAAATCCTGCTTTTGCCCGTTACTGGATGGTTTTGCCTGAGTTCTTGTGGTGAGGGATAACTCAGAAGCAGTTTCACTAAAATTTGGCTTTCCCCCAGACATCCTGGCTCTTATTCCTCACCTTGTGCCTCGTCCTGTCGCCACGCGCAGCTCTGTGGCTCTGGGGTGGCTCCAGGGCTGAGCACGTCCTGGTGGGTCCCTTTGCGGGGCCACAGGGACGGGGATGGACAAACAGGGTCGGGGCAGGTCTCCTGCTGTGCCCAGCAGGTTCTTGGGCATTTCTGCTGCACCCAGCCCCCAGCCCCCAGCACTGCCACCCAGGACCCACATGCCAGACCCAGGAGATTTCCTATAAAATTAAAGCAATACCGTGAAAGGCTCCAAGTCAGTTAAACATGTTTGTATGAGAAGTGAGGCATGTGTTGCGATTCTTAGGGTGGTCCTGTGCAGGGCCAGAAGCTGGACACCATGGTCCTTGTAGGTCCTTTTTCAGGAGCAATCTCCCCATGGAAAGGGGGCTCAGGCCTTGGCAGGGGCTGCCCAGGGAGCTTTGGAGTGCCCATCCCTGCAGGTGGCACCTGGAGGTGGCACTCAGAGCTCTGGGCTGGGGACAAGGTGGGCATGGGGCACAGCTGGGACTGCCTGGGCTGGGAGGGCTTTTCCACCTCAGGGATTTGGGGATTCTGTCCCTTTCAGCTCAGGATATTCCATGTTTCTATGATTACATGGCTTGAAGGTCAAGCTGGAGCAGTCAGAGCAAGGGGTGCTCCACACCTCTTGGAGCCAGACCTTAAAGATACCAAGGGCTAAATCTGGATCCTGAAATGAGAGAACTTTGTTAGGGGCAGAGGGGAATTCATTTTACCTCCGCTGCATTTCCCCTGATTGTTGCAGTGGAGAAACAAGCAGGAGTGTCTTTGTGCTGAGAGCAGAGTGCCTGGGGCCGAAGGAGACAGCTCTCCTTGTGGGGATGACATCCAGCTCTCTGCTCTACAATTCCAACCTGCCTGGAGCCTCCACGGTGGAGCCCCCACACCTCTGCTGTCTGTGCTGTCTCCCAGCATCCCTGTCCCTTCTAAGGAAAAAACTGCATTTCCAGAAGTTCTTTTCTACCACGTTCAGGCAATAACCAGTCCCAGCCAGGGGAAGCTGCACAAATTGTGCTGATTCAGACACTCTCCTTGCTGCATTTCCCTGGATTCAGCACTGACCACATCCTGGATGGGTTTAGAGCAGCTGCTCTGCCCCTTTCCCTAAAATCTGGGAGCATCTGGCTTTGCTCTGCTGCTCTGGGCACCCTGTGCCAGGGCCTGCCCCACTCCCAGGGAACAATTCCTAATTCCCAATATCCCATCCAGCCCTGCCCTCTGGCAGTGGGTGCCATTCCCTGGGTCCTGTCCCTCCGTGCCTTGTCCCCAGCCCCTCTGCAGTTTCTCCAGGGGTTCCTGCCATGCCCTGCTGCCCCGAGCTCCATCCTGAAGGCAGCCCTCACTGGGTGCCTGCAGGAGCAGTGTGGTGGTGGGACATCACCCTGACCTCCAGGCTAATCCCGGGCACCAGTCCCAGACTGGCCTCAGCCAAAGGGGCCGGAGGGGCCCTGCGGGGCAGGGCTGGCTGGAGCTGCAGTAGGAACGAACCGAGTGGCTGCAAAAGGCCACTGCCATGACAGACTCTCCCCGTGCCCAGGAGACAAGACCCTAATCCGATTAAGTGGCTGATTCACCTGCTGTTATTCCTCTGCTATTGTGCCCATCTGAAGGGATTTAGAGGTTAAAGAGCTGCTGTGGGGATAAAACCAACCATTAAAGGGATCAATACAGGAGAGCAGCATGGAATGGGCCTGTCTGAACGAAAATTACTTCTGCCTCTCTTCCTCCTGTTCCCTCTGCCTTTCTCCTTCCCTCTCAGCTCTTTATGGCCATCATTAACCATCCATGAAAAGTCATCCTGCTCCCACACCAGTAAAACCAGACCCTGATGGGTCACAGCGTGGGTCCAGACCTGCAGGATTCCCACCACAAGCCATGTCTCTGCCTGTTTTCAACAGGCTCCAGAACCCCAGCATTTATTAACCACAGTTTAAAAAGAATATTAATGCTGCATTTACACTCTCCTCCAGCCTCTGTGTTTGATGTTGTCCTGCCTGTCTCAGGCTCACCCTCCTGCTGCCCCTCCCTGAGCTTTTCCCTGCTGCTGGTTCAGATGCAGCAGAAAAACATTATTATCTTTTCCCTTTTAAAGCTCAGCCTTGCAGAGCTGAAAATGAACCTCCTATCAGAGCCAAGGCGAGTGCATTGCTCAGAACAGCCCCAGATGCAGCCTGGGTTTTAATTTTGATGCCAGGGAGTTCAGGCTGCAGAGAAGTAATAGATGCAGAGGCCACTGAGGCCGTTTGTTGTCATCCCCAGCTGGGCGAGCAGCTGCCAGCCCGCGCTGCCTGGCTCACGGGATGGAATGTCTGCCTGGGAATTTAGGGCTGCACCATCCCATCGCACTCCCTGTAGCTCGGCAGGATGAATTTGGACACCTTGTGCAGTCCCCAGATCTCTGCAGAAGCACGGGTGTGCCGTGTCTCTGCTGCAGGTGAGGAGCTCAGCCAGCGCCGGGCACCTGGTGATACCTTTATCTGCCCCACACAGCTGCACTGCCCCGGCTATCAGAGCCAGCCTGGGCTGCTGAGAGGGCCTCTCCCGCCGCCCAGAAAGGGGGAAACTCAACAATGTCTCACAGAACCCCGTGGTGAGGAGCTAAAATGTGATCGATGTGAATCCCCCAAGGGGATCACGGTGATGGGCTCGTGCCACCGTGACTCCGGTGAGATCACAGAATGCCAGACTGCTGCACCTTGGGAGGGACCACACAGCCCACCCAGAGCCACCCCTGCCATGGCAGGGACACCTCCCACTGTCCCAGGCTGCTCCAGCCCCAGTGTCCAGCCTGGCCTTGGGCACTGCCAGGGATCCAGGGGCAGCCCCAGCTGCTCTGGGCACCCTGTGCCAGGGCTGCTCACCCTGCCAGGGAACAATTCCCAATTCCCAATATCCCACCCAGCCCTGCCCTCTGGCACTGGGAGCCATTCCCTGGGTCCTATTTCAGCCTCCTCATGTAAAAAGTCCCTCTCCAGCCTTCTCAGATCAATGCACCAGTATCAGTCTGTAATTGGAAGATTTCAGACGTCTGGATGAGACTTCTTAAACTGCCCACAGACAGACCCCAAGCCACAGATTCAAAGAATCCTGGGATGGTTTGGGTTGGATAATCACCCAGTTCCAGCTCCCTGCTATGGGCAGGGACACGTTCTACCAGACCAGGCTGCTCCAAGCCCCATCCAGCCTGGCCTGGAACAATTCCAGCATCCATGGTTGTGTCCAGATGCCTGACAGCTCAGGCTTTGCCCTTCTGAGCCCGGGAGCACAGCCTCACTGGAGGCCTGGAAACCAGGAAAACCCCTGTGCACGTGACAGCCAGAGTCAACCAAAGGCCTGTAGCCAGGTGGGAATGGATGCTGCTGATCAGGTGTGACATGGCCCAGTCCTGCTGTCCTTGTGCCAGGTTTTTAACTGCCTGCAGGGAGAGACCACTGAAGGGCTCACACTGGCCACACATGCACAGAGCAGAGGAGCCTGTCCACAGCTGCAGCCCACCCTGGCACCCCACCCTGGTATTCCTGGAAACCCGGAGCTGAGGAGGTGACCACTGCTTCACTAACACCATCCCTGCGAGTGTCCCAGGCCAGGCTGGACAGGCCCTGGAGCACCTGGGATAGTGGAAGGTGCCCTGTCCATGGCAGGGGGTGGAACAAGCTGAGCTTTGAAGTCCTTTCCAGCCCAGACAATTCCATGATTCTAAAGCACCTCTCTGAGGGGTCTGTGCCTGTGCAGGCATGGGTGGAATGTCCATGCCCGTGCTGAACAGGCAGCCAGGCCCAAAGGAGAGGGAGATAAGAGGGTCCTGTGTTCTGGGCTGGCCTGTTAAGGGGCTCACAGGGCTTTCCTCGAAGGCCACGCCTCACTGCAGTGACCACTGCACGGACAGCCTGACCCCCGGGACCCCCGCCCGTCCC
>VZSE01012785.1:0-11250 GCA_013398275.1 Promerops cafer
TTTCTTGGGGAATGCCTAATTAAGCAAAAGCTTGTAAAAAGTGTTGACAGGTATGATCGGCTGTTTCTCCTGTGTGGACAGAGGCAAACACTGCACCTGAGAAGGTGTCCACTGACACATGGATATTTTTAAATTTTCCAAAGGAGGGGTACTTAGTGATGTCTGTCTGCCACAATTGAAGGCTTTGCAAACCCTGTGGATTGACAGCTCCTGTAGAGACAGAAAGTTGGACAAGTTGACAATCAGGGCAAGTACTAGAGATTGCTTTAGCTTCACTTTTAGAAATACGGAACATTCGCACAAGTGTTTGTGCATTTTGGTGAAAAAAGGCATGGCTCAATTTGGCTTGTTCAAAGATGTTTGGCAAAGTGTTTGAGACAACCATTGTCAGTTTATCTGCTCTTGCATATTCTTCTGCTAGAAATCCTGGAAGCGACGAGTGAGCCCTAATATGAGAAACAAAATATAAGTTAGTTCTGTGTTGCACAATTTTATGAAGACATGAAAGCCATCGATATAGGTTATCATTGTTAACATCTTTTAAAACTGATCTTTCTATCTTTTAACTACATTAGCAACATAGGCAGAATCTGTAATTAAATTGAAAGGCTGTGAAAAAAGCTGAAAAGCCCTAATGACAGCAGCCAATTCAACAATTTGAGGAGAGCTTTCTACTGTTTGAATGTCTGATTTTCATTTTTTAGTGGTTTGGTTTAACTATACAAATACTGATTTATGTGTTTTCCCTGACCTATCAGTGAAGAGAGTTATAGCACTCAATGGCTCTTCACTTAGAAAGGGCTTTTCTCTGAAGCTTAACTTTGCTTGCGACAATTTGTGACCTGGATAATGAATAGAACAAACACCTGAAAAATTCAACAAAGCATTTTGCAAATCATCTGAATTCTGCAATGCCCAATCAAGATAATCTTTTTTTCAAAGGTAAATATATAACTGCAAAATCTTGGCCTGCCAGGGCTAACATTCTTGTTCTGGCTTTAATTACAATTTGTGCTGTCATCTCCAAGGTTGTAGAAATTTTCTTTGGAGACCTGTAGGAAAGAAAAACCCATTTCATTATTAACAGAGGATCTCTTTCAGAAGGATCCCATTGAAAAATGAGACTATACAATTGCATTTTTTCCTCCAAAACTGCAAGGAAAAAGGGGTGTTCTGGGGTACAAAGATGGGCTTGTCTCCTTTGAAAGGCCTCAGTGACCTTTTCTATGGTGTCTTGAGTTTCAGCTGTTAGAGTCTTGGGAGATTTAATGTCACAGTCTCCTCTCAATAAATCAAAGAGTGGAGCAAGTTCATCCTCGGTAATTTCCAGAATAGGTCTAACTCAGTTAATTTCTGTAAGTAACTGTTGCAGATGTTGCAAAGTGTTGATGTTGTTTCGAAGTTGTATCTTCTGTGGCTATATGGTTTGTTCTGTCATCCCCCCTGCTCCAGGTGGGGTCTCACCTGGGCAGGGCAGAGGGGAATGTTAGTAAGAAACGTTAATATTTGTAGCATGGTTATTAAGTGGTTACAGTGAGCAGCAAAAAATGGTGGATTGACCTTCTGACAATGGGAGTTCCTGCCAGGCTGCATGGCCTTTTTTGGCTCTTGTTTACTGTACTTTTTCCTTTCTTGCAAGTTTAAAATAACCTAAATTGTTCTCTGGCATTGTCAGCGTTACCCCAGAGGTCTTTGGAGAAGCTAATTCCTTTGATTTCTCCTTACTGCATCACCCAGAATAATACCATAGTCTATCTTTAAGCAGCATATGATGTTTGTTTTTTATCTCTAGTTCAAACATTTGTACTGGATTGTATTTCCCTCCTCTACCTTCTTATGAAGGAATTCCAGCTGAATAGGGAATGTCTCCCTTTACTTGAGCTTGTGTTTTTCTGGATAGGAAATGAGAGGCTTAGGTTTATTAATTTTTCTTTTAGCATTATGTAACCTGTACAAGGCTGTAAGTACATGAGTTTAAGTAGCATGTTCTTTATTAGCTCATTTTACAGTCCTTGGCCTGTTCCACTTTAAAATTCTCATAAGCAGCATAAGTTGGCCAAAGTACATACTTCATGTTAATTAAGTCTCTCAAACAGTATCTAATTTTCCTTTTCCTCTTGAAGTTGGTGAGAGATTAGTAATAAAAGAAAATTAGTTTGCTGATAGCATCATGTATTTGATCAGTGCAGAGACAGGATAAGTGCCTCAGGTGTATGGTGAACTCTTCGTTCCTATGTGAACATTCAGCATATTAAAAGCTGACAACATTATTTGAACATCCATCCTGACAAGATAATATTGTAGAAGATCACAATTTGTGAACTGAGGAAGCACTAGCACATGAAACATAAACAATTTTAAGAAAAGTCTTATTTCTTTCAGTGGGTTTGTTCCTGTCACAGTTTTGTAGTTTACCTGAAAGTAGATTTGAAAGATCTGCAACTGATACTGATGAATATAAGATTTTGTTTGAGATTATTCCCTCCAAAACATAAAAAATAATTTGACTGTTGCTAATACAGGGTTTTGAGACTAAATGGTTTGTTTCCTCTCCTGACTGAGGCAACACAATTGTAGTGGACAAATCAGTAAAAACAAATTACCTTTTTTTTAATCTCTTATGATGAGGTTTTGTGTGGAGAGCAACTAAGGGCATCCTGGGAGAATAAGATGTTGAGTGTTGATGATATGTAAAGCTGCTTCTTCTTAATATTTGATGAAGTTACTGTCCTAGTTTTATTTTCATTTTGGCCTGCATATGTTTTCAAAAAGGTTTAACTTGCTCATATTCATAAGATACTTCTGACTTGCTTCTTGGTTTCTGTCTTGTTCTTGTGTGTTAACAAGAACTCGGTGTCACCAGTTGTAGCTTCCAATAGGCATGGGGGCCATTCAAAATACTCTCCATTTTCCACTGAGGTACATTCTTAAAAGAGCTCTTCCAATCCAAATAAATGGCATTTATTACTTTTTAATTGCTTAATGTGATACTTGCTCACATTTGCTGTTTTAATGTCTTTTCCTGTCTGTAAAATGAGAGTCTCAGAGGGCACATGTGTGCAGTCACTGAATTCAGTTTACACAGCTTGATGGATGTTTTGGGAAAAGCGTGTTGTGTGTATGTGCAGTTTGTCACAGATGGTGTCCCAACAAGAAAAAAGTTGTGCTAATGCTGAAGCAAAATGAAATGAAAGTAGGTGAATGAACTAGCAAAACCAAGGATGGCCTGAGAGCTTAGCGTCATGTTTTCCAGCTGCTGTGGGGAAGGCGGTCAGTGTGGCACACAATGCTTGAACTCAGCAGACATTCTCAAGTTGCGCTATGTAGGCAACAAACAATGAGCAGGAGAAATGTCTCTGGGCAATTTTGCTCCTCTGAATATTACCAGTGTCCTACTTTTAAGTCCAATGTCTTTTTTTTTGGAGCTTTTTGTGAAACCTGGTCATGAAAGTATGTAGGGAATCTTAATTTCATATTTAAGAAACAAAAAGATATATTGCTAGTCTTTGAGAGTGTAAAGAAAAGCCTTAGAAGATAAAAGAGTTTTGAAGCTTTAAAAAAGGCAAGGTAGGCAAAATGCGGACATTTCACCCCTAATAATTTAACTTAAGGTGGGCCATTTGTTTATTCATGTTTATTTTGGGGGACCAGTGAATTTTTAGAACTCTGGTCTTGGGAGTGTTTGTCTGGTGAAAATAGTATGACTCCAGTGGCCTTCTGAGAATGCAGATTTCAACTCCTTCCTCTTCTGGCATACATAAATTAGGAGAGGGCTCATTCTTCACAGTTTAGGATTGCTTGTGGAGGAGAAAAAATAGGACTTGCATATCGCTGAAAACCGAGATGTGCTTTATGGACCTGCCTTTAGAGTCTGTTTAGGTTCTGTCAAGGAGGGCCAAGCTCTATGGCAAACTGTTCTATGTACTGCTGTAAATTCAAAACATCCTTAAATGATTCTGAATTAGCTGTTCATCACCCCTCATAAATCTTTTCTGCTGGGTTTGTTCTGCTGTCTCTTGGATTGCAGCTGAACTAATAGTATGAACAGTCAGATTAACTCTGGGCCTTCCTTTGCTCTGTAGGACTCCTCAGTGGGCAGACGTCTCCAACCAACACCAAGCTGGAGAAGCTGGACCCGCAGCAGGTGCTGCAGCTGTGCCTGCGGTACCAGGACCACCTCCACCAGTGTGCAGAGGCCGTGGCCTTCGACCAGAACGCGCTGGTGAAACGCATCAAGGAGGTGCGGGGCGGGGAAGGGCCGGGACTGCGCGCTGGGGCCGCGGGGGCTGGCTGGACATGGCCCTGGGCCACCTGCAGCAGCCTGCAGAGCAGCCTGTGCAGGGCAGGGGAGCCCTGCGGGTGTGCCCTGCAAGCCCAGTGCCCGGGTTTTCACTGCACGTCCTGTCAGGCTGTGTGTTTGTTGGCTGTGCCTGAGGAGGCCTGGCTGTAAACAGCGGCTGCTCCTCTGGAATGGCAAGTGCTGCAAGCAGCTCTTGAAGGAGTAAAAGGTTACTGAAGTTTTTAAGGTAGCATTCCTTGTTTAGGTCTGTATAGCATACATTTTATTATGCCCCATGGTTAGGCTCTAATTTAAGGAAGGAAAGAGTTATCTTAACATCTTTTATGGCTGGAGAAGGTAGTACTTCAGTGGATTTGTAGAGCTAGGTTTGTTTTCAAAGCCCGTAACGTGCCATCTCATTTCTGACCTCTGTGGCAAAAAGGTCTCCTGTGCTGATGCTTTTACCACTAAGCCATCATTTGGAAACCACTGATCTGTTTAAATACTGAATGATACTGTTTGGGATTTAATTAATTCCTGGGATGAGCATCCTGCAATGGGATTGTCTTTCTCATGTGTGACTACTGATGTTGGAAGTAGTAGAATGGCTGCCAGATTCTATTTTTTTAAAATCAAGACAGACTGGCATGAAAGGGAAATGTTGCTTGAGGTGTTTTCTCAGATACTCCCAGATGTGTAAAAGAGCTGGTGAATTCTGCATATCTCAAAAGTCCTTGAGACCAAATACCTTTTCAGTGTCAAAAAAATGTTTTTGAGCATGTGGTTAATTTTTATTCACACAGTATAAACACTGACCTTGATTTGTTGTTGCTCTGTTGGCTTACGGTTAAGAAAATCCCACATGACAAACTGGGTAATAAATTTGATTCATGGGCTGTTTTGAGAGGCTGCTGTCATCATGAAGTTGTAAGTCCAAAATAATGTGGGAAGCATTAAAAAGGCCTTTTTACTTTGGTGTATCAAGATCTGAGGCCAGCTATTACACAAGATGTAAAGATATTTGCAGATGTTGGTGACTCAGATCACACAATCTCAGAAATGGGATTTAATTGCCAGCCTAATGACAGTTTACTGCATTAATCCAAGTAGATTGTAATTCTTTTGGCTGTTAAAGTGTGAGAGGGAATAGTGACATGATTTAAAGTCATGGTAGACACCACCAGTACAATCTTCATTTACTGGGTATGCCTTCTATAAGGCAAGTGGCAGACTCCCTTTCAAATTAGCTACAGTGATTTTCTTCCAGTTCATAAGGCTTGTGATTATCTTTCATCTAAAATAAATTAAATGATGATACTTATATTCTCACTAGCTTCTTTATAACAGCCTCCTCTGACAAAGTGATGGAGAAACAGGGAATCCTGTAAGTCAGGGAACTGACAAATCAGCTGTGATTTGTGTTTTTGTTTTGTTGTTTTGTTTTGTTTTTTTTTTTTGTCACAACTTTTAAGCAACTTCAGATGCTTTCAGTCCCTCTGCCAGATCTGGTGGGTTTTTACTGTTCATTTTCCTAATAATTTTTAAATGTTCTTCTTGCTTTGGCTGTTCTGCATGTGTGTTCTGGAGGATCTGGGTGGGACCCACTTGGCTTAAATCATTCTTTCCAAATTGTTTGGGCTCTCCTTGATGCACTAAATTGAACCACTGCTGACAGTTGTTGACAACACAGGGTGCAGCTGAACCAGAGCAGGGGATGTCTCTTCTTACAAGTGTAGACAAATGAAATCGCCTTTGGCTTCACTGATTTGTCAGCAATGATTTTGTTTTGCCATGCACACAAAACTTTACCCTTAGTAGAGCATAAAAATGAAGGAGAAAATCAAGTGTATTGTGAAAAGCAGAATGTATGCACAAGCTGGGACAGTAAATTCTTTTATCCTCATTTTGGTAGCCAGTATTTCCCTTTCCCTTTCTTTAACCCTGTAAGTACTGAAGTGTTTTTCTTCTGATAATAGACTTGTGAAGTGACTGATGTTTTTAACTTTCTATAACATGTTGATGAGCTTCAGTCTTTGATTTCCTACCATTTGTCTGAGGTATGTTCACTTCTCAGACTCTAACTGTACTAATAGTCCTGCTGTATAATACGCTACACTCACACTGCCTGCAGCCAGGATTTTTTTTTAGTCTTTCCTTGACAAAATGTCCCAGAGCAAGTATCTTTTGTTCATTGTCTGTGTCACCAGGAAAGAAGTTTCCTGGATTCTGTCAAAACTCAGAAGTACTGCTATAAATTAATTGGTCCTCAATAACTCAAAATTGACTGTGGTGGTTTGCAAATGAGCACACAGTCTGAATTACAATGGTTCTGAATAGGAAAGAGAACAAGCTAAAGAAAAAAAAACCCTACTTGCATGACAGTAGCAACTGCAGGTCTGAGCAGACCCATCTGCCTTCAGGGAGCAGTACAGTCTAGCTTTGCTCTCCATCCCATTTCCCAGTGTAGCCAAAATTTCTTTGCAGTATTGGGTGGATGTGTATCTGCTCCTAAATGTAGAACCTGTGCAGCTTCCAGGTGGCTGTGACAGTTCACTCTGGAGCAGAAACACATTTATCCAACAGATTCCTTGAAGGGGAAAGAATTGAAGATGTGATGTGAGGTGGTTGACTCAGGTGTCTCTTTTCATACCAGCAGTTGTTCATACCAGAATGAGTTTTGGTTTTGGGAGGGAGTGATTTACATATAACAAGAGTTTTTGTCTTCACTGTCAAGGAAAAAAAAAGGAGGATGTGGTCGCATCTTTTTAGGGAAAATACTATAGATTTGCATTGCAACTCATTTGAAGTTTTGAGGAACTCCAGCTGTTGTGGATTTGATAGAGCCACATGTGCTCTCTTCACCAGAAGTGTCTGCTCCAGTTTTGTGATCTGCAAAACAGAGGGTTTCTGACAAGATTAGCTTGAAGGCCAATGTTGACCAGCTCTAAAGGTATGAATGGGGGAAAGCAGCAAGCAAGTGGGGAGAGGACTACTTTACATAAAGTCCTTACCAGTGGAGGATATCTGTTTTGAGTGCCAGGGAGAGAATTTCAAGAGTCATGTGGTAGGGGATGGTGAATACCAGGGAATGGGAAAGAAGCAGAATAGGTAAAGCTGGGGAACAAAGCTAAGTTTTCAGAAAGGGCCCATGATTTTGTGTGCCTTCAAAATAGTCTAGTTTTAGTGCCTTAAAAAAGGATTATTGTGTGCACAAGGTACTAAGCTTCTCAAAAGTCACATCTTACAAAATACCTGAAGGTAAGCATCCAAAAATTACTAGTCATGTGAAAATAGAGGCCTATCTTCTTTCTATTAAAGCAAAAGGAAACTGAAAGCCCTCTAAGCTCCTTTCAAAGAAGCTTTGACTCAGAGGATCTTCAGCATTTCTTACTAGACTTCCAGCATTGTCAATAGGGATGTGCTTTTGAAGTATCTGATGTACCCTTAAAGGCAAATGTAGTTTCTAGATACACTGTGCTTAAAATGTATTTGGAAATAGGTTACTGGGGGTGCTCTGGTGCTTTGCCTTGAAAACAGAAGTTAATGCAGTGTTATTTGTAGCTTTTATTACCATAGGAATCCCAGACTGCCAATAATTTTGAAAACAGAGCAGTTTATACAATACAAGATGAAATTTCAAATGTCTCAGTCTAAGCTGGCACGCATCTATGGGGGAGAGTTGGGGGAAACCCCTCACATTTTCCAATATAATAAATATTACTTTTATATTCTCAATAGTTAAATGAATTTTGTCCAGGCAAGCATTAATGTCAGTAATTGGTTTGCCATGCAGCAAATTGCAGTGTATGGCTTGTTTCATACCTATAAATTCTTCTATGAGAATAGCTCATTATTTTGAACAAGTACTCCAGAATAGCATGTATATGGCTTTGACTTGTTTTGATTTCTTTTTTTTTTGTTTGTTTTTTACTTTACCAGCTTGCTGCAAAAAAGTAAATTTAATAGGCTTCTCTAGTATTAAGTTGTCCAGAAATATATCCCTTAATATTTGGGAAATAAATAACTTTTGCAGCCACACAAACACAACATCATGTCTCCCGATGTATTTCAGCTTTTTAAAATTAGGACCAGAAGTTCAGTCATTATTTCCTATAAACAGCGAGTTTAATGCATTTGACAAGAAAATCACTTTTATATACAAGCATGTTGCAGCTTATCTCATGCATTTAAGACTCCTAAATTGTGATTCAGCCATTCATGTCACTGTGTATGCCCAACAATTTGGGGTTTTAGGGATTTCAATTTATCTTTTTTGTGAATGCTGTGTGGCCTTTTGACCTTTATTTGCAATCACGTTGTTTCTGTGGTTTTTAAAAGTGGGTTTTTATCAGAAATACCCCATCATCCTGTGGCAAAACCTGCTGGGTAATGTGGTATGCAGAAGTCATGGACATGGTTTTGTTCACCCTGAGGGAAGAACGGGCTTGCTGTGGGCATGGCCCTTTAAACCCCTCTCCATAGGGGTGGGAGGGCTGGATGTGGTAGGGACACTGCTTGTAGCAGTCTGATGTTCCCTGCTGGAAATTTAAGGGTAAGGTCCCTTAAGGTGGTGATAAAGGGAAAGGCTGTCCTAAGTGCAGGAAGCTGCTCCATCACCAGGAATTAATGAGATCTGGGCCAGTAACTTTGGCAGGACATTGCCTGGCTGGGGACTATGTCAGCCACAGCTGCAGTGAGACTGAAGGTGCACATCTGCTGTAAGCACACAGAGCTTCTAGTGTGTGAAACACCACAGGCACAAGGTAACTAACTCCATCCCTCCATGGGCAGAAAGATCTGAAGAGCCTGGATCTGAAGATCTGAATCCCATGCTCCAGTCACAGCTGAGCAGTGTCCCTTCAGGGAATAGACTTAAATGAAGAGGAAGTTTCAGGGAGGTGTTTTTTGCCTGGTCTTTGGTTTGGTTTGTTTCAGGACTCATCTGAGTGAGGTGTTTATTACCATTTCCTCTTAGTTATGGTTTCCCTGTAGGTGGTTTCAGACCTGAGTTTCCAAGACTGTTTGTGAAATCTGTTTTCAGCAGACATGCCCTGAGAGTGGTGCACCTTCTGACTAAACTGAATTAGGCCAGCAAAAGATGAATGGCCTTACTAAGTCCAAAATGCATCTTCAGCTTCAGGCCTTTGCTTTAAGGCCCATATGGACCAGCCCATGAAGTTACCTTTCAGCTCATTACAGGGGGAAGGCTCAGGGAATCAAAAGTAAGCCTGTTAAAAGAAGCCTAGCAAAAGTGAAAATGGAGATGTATTTGATTTTGACACAACATTTAAAGATGTTCTAGATGAGGCTGTGTTAATTTGCAAGCAAAATTTAGCCTTTTGGTTCACAGACTTAAATTATCAATGCCCCAGATCCAGGGAAAGGGGCCTGAGAATTTCTTACGCTGTAATATTTCTGAAAAGGAGAAGAACCTCGGTTGAAATGCCACTTGTATTTTCAAGGGATTTAATGTCACACTGCCCTTTAGAAAAAAATTATGGAACTGTGTTCTGTAAGAAATAAATACCTTAAATTTAGTCTTTGGCATCTTGGAAGTTGATGGATGAGGACTGTAGCAATCTATCCAGCTCTTTATTTCTCCTCTCATCAGCAATGAAGTGTTGTTTATAAAGACTGGAATCTCAACAGGCACCATCATGCAGAAAAAAATGCACGGGATTATTAAGCTGGAAACATGTTTATCTTCATGTCCTTTAGCTGATCTTGCTCATTTTTCTCCAGTCTGCTGTGCAAGTAGCTTGAATACCTAAGTGGTGGGGTGGTGTCTTAACCAGCCAGCACCAAAATGTGCAAATGCTCTTGAAAAGGCTTCACAATTGTTACTTTTAATATAGAGAATTAATGTCTAGCAGTGCATACCTGAGGGAGGTGGCCAGTGCTCTGTTGTACATGAACTTTATGAAAGGATCTAGCAGTTATAAAGGAAGAGGAAAGATTGTTTGCACTGGTGTCAGTCTGAAATCTGTTTTGATTACATGCACTGCTTTGTCTGGTGTCATAAAAACAACCCTTGCTCCTAGAATATATGTCTGTAATCAGTTCCAGCATGTTCCCTTGTGTTTTATGGCTTTTGAGGAAAGATCTAAACTGGAACCCTTTCCACAACTGAATTTCCAAGGAAGAAAATTAAGATTGAACAAGCATCTAACAGAAAGGTTTGTATTATTACAGAGCTTAGGGGCTTAAGAAACTGTCACTGAAGATCCCAAGTCTAGCATGCAAAGCTTTTTAATAACACTTTCATCGGGATTAGTGCATGGAGTTTAATGATCATCAGGTACCTGAAGGAATATAATTCAGTTCCTTCTCACAGCTTGCTTGAACTAGGGAACTGGATTTCTTATTCTAGCCTTTTTTCCCCACGTGGAAAAAACCTCCGACAACCCCCTGCCTCAACACTGTAGAACTTCAAATAGGAATAAGAAGTGCTAGATTTCATTACAGAGCTGGCAGACTTGATGATGGATTTGGGCATGAAAGAGATTTTAGATAGGAAGAAAGCAAGTATCAACCTGGGGTGTTGTGGTGGATTTTGCCCAGGGGGGCATTTTTGGAAGTAGTGCAGGAGAAGCTCTTAGCAAGTTCCTCCAGGTCTGACGAAAACAACCAATCAGTAATTAGCTTTGAGGATTGACACTTTGTTACACCAGTGAGACGGTCTATGCGCTTCTGCGAACACCCATGTTAAAAACGAAAAAAATCCCGGGAAAAGCTCTCTTGATTTCCGGCCGCGAAAGAGGTAACAGGGCGGGGGGGTGGTGTCAGGCCGGGCGGCCCTGCCGCAGGGCCGGGCCCCCCTCTCCCTCCCTCCATCGGTTCCTGGGAAGGGGCACGGGGCTGCGCGGAGAGAGACAGACCGGGCCGCTGCCATTGCTGACATCTTAGCCCCCTCCCTGCCGCCAGCCCGAGCCCAGCCCGTGCGGCCCGGCAGGGCCGGGCCTGGCCTGGCC
>VZSE01012785.1:11414-30692 GCA_013398275.1 Promerops cafer
TGAGAACTTTGAACAAATAGAGGGAGAGAGTGAAAGAGAAGAGTGATGAGGATTCTGTGCTCCCAGAGACAAAGGAGATGACTCCTGCTCCCAGCAATGAAGATGAGTTGAAGATAGATGCAGAGAACTTTTGCTTTGGAATAGTTCACCTTTAAACTGGTACCCCATAAGCTGACATGGCCCATACACACAGCTGTGGGAAAGCTGTGTGAAAATGGGAGGGACTTCACAACTGCAGGTTTCCCCGGGCAGCTGCTATCTTGTGAGAGTTGAAAATCACAAGAGAACTTTTTTTTCCTTGTGGAAAGTCTCCATGACAATTTGGAAGAGGGACTTCTCTCCCCAAGCAAACCAATGAAAGACTACTTTAAAGGGTGGTAAACTGACTGAAAATATAGAGTTTTGTTTCTTTACATTGACAGTGGGAGAGAAAAAGGTTGTGGGGAGGGGAAGAGTCTGAAGGGGTTTTGTTTGTTTGTTTTCTCATTTTTTTCCCTTCCTTTAGTTATTGTCAATAAACCTCTCTTTGTACCCTTTTAAGTTTTGAGCCTGTTTTGCCTTTTCTCCTAATCCCATCTCACAGCAAGAAATGAGTAAGTACACCCTAGTGAGTGCACCTGTGATTGGCAAACCTAAACCACTACACGAATTGGTGTTTCTGCCTGGTTTCAAACTGAAACCACTACAGGTGTATCACAGCTTGTACTTCCAGGAGAAATGAGAGTATGTTGATTGTCTTGCACAAAGCTGAGGGATCTCATCTGACACACTGTGTGCAGCTCTCATAATGCTCATAACACAAGAAGAAGGCTGTAAAGATGTGTGGGGAGTGGAGAACCTTGGGGAGGAAACTGGAAAAGCTTTGTGTGTTTGGCTTAGTCAAGTGAAGACAGAAAATGATATGATTTCTCTTTCTAAATTGGTTTGGCATTAATGTAGACTAAAAATGGCCTTCTCCCTCCCTGAAGGATTGTGTTGATATGGGAAAAGTCGATGCACAAGCTTTCATTCTTAACTATTACCTCCCTTTTCAGTGTTGAACTGAAATTTTCAAGGTGTCAACTCTGCCCTTAAGTGAGAATTGGGGTGGGGTGTGGAGGTGCCAGGAATATTGGCTAGAAGCTTTTCAGCAGTTTAATCTTCATTTTAGACAGGTTAGCCAGCCTTACCTGCAAATATTTGGAGTTGCATTGATGACTTTAAGATGGTAGTTGCTAGACTTGAGGGAGCAGGGTGGACCTTGTGTTAGCAGCCCCATAATTAGTACTGTGGTAATAATCAGATGTGATCTGCAGAGATGACTTCATGTTGAAAGCATTACAAAGCCTTAGTGCAAGTAATCTGCCCAACTCGCTTTTTATGAAGGGTAGGGTTTCCTAAATGTTTCTGTGCCACTGGGGCATGAATGCCTCTACATGAGAACATTTATTAGCCATTATTGCAACACTGCTCTGAGGTATGAAATGTATGATTTGCTATGAATTAATTCATGTGGGCATTGCTCCTGACTGGATGTGTCATCTACCTCTAGAAGCCTGGATAAAATGCTGAACTATAGTATAGTAGAATTCCCTGTAATCACGTGTATGAACTGTGCCAAAGCTGTAGTGAACTGGACAAAAAATAAGAGTTCTAAACTTTTTTTTTAACCTATAACAGCAAGTGATGCATTTGAAGAGGGACTTGCTGCAAATTGTCTGAAAGACAAAACCCCAAATCAGGTGAGTTCCAGCTGAAAAAGAGGCTCAGGTAGCAGTTGTAAAAGAAATCAATGTAACAGCGGTATATGGTAAAGAATTTATAAGAGTTTTTAAGGTCAGAAAGGATTCTTGGGTCATAGCTTTTCCTTTTGCTTAATCCAGTCCATAGAATTTAATTCTTCCTTATGCCTAACCTAAGGCTACACAGAAATTGAACTACTTACTTCTTAATTATAAGTTCTTCTACCAGATTGTTGTACAAATTTTCAAATGCCTTCTTGCATTTGATCAATTTATTCTAGAGATTCATTAGCAGATAAAAAAAGAAGAGGTACTCAGCTTTCTGTGAATCTTGAGGCCACTGCAGCTGAAAACAATAAAAATGAATGCTCAGCATGGATCAGAGCTGGCACTACTGCCATACTGAACTTTGTGGGGATCACTGATCTCTGATGGTTTGTACTCGTTACTGTATTTTGAACAATAGTCTACAGTCTCAGAAGAGCTTGGTCTGTAAACAATCTACAGTGCTCAAGATTTCCTTGAGGCTTTCCTGAAGTCAAAGATTTACTGTTCAGATATTGTGACCTCCAGAAAATTGCTGGGATGTCTTGAGCTTCAGCACTGTGGAAGTATGGTGGAGTCAGCCTTGAAAGTCTCTCTCCTGGGAATGAAGGAGTAGATCCTCCCCGTAACATCAATGGGGTGTTCTTGGCTCATTTCATGTGCTTTCAAACATGGAAGGAAGAGCTGATGTAGAGCTACAGATAAATATTTCAGGAGTTTTTCAGGTTATCAGTGACTGACTTTGTTAGAACTGACATGCCTTTAAGTTTCCCTGGTGAAGGGAAGTTGGTTTGGACTTTCATATGAGAAATGCAGCTGGCAGGAAAGAAGCAAAAGCTTCACCAGGGCTCTCAGATGTCCAGAAATCCCCAAATCCTGACTGCTAGGCTCATGTCCGTGCTCATCTAACACTTCAGCCTTCTTGCATGTATCCAAGGTATGTGCAGAGCACATGGAGGGAGGTCTGATGCACCCAGATGTGTTGCTGGCAGCGCAAGTGTACCAGGGTGTGTGAACCCAGCTTTGTCTGCAGTTCCCCAGAGAAAAAAGAGGCAGTCTTAGATAATCCTTCTAGCACTTCACACACAGTAGGAAATTGTTAAAACTTGCCTCCTTTGCAGTCTCTGAGAACAGATCTAAGAGCATTTTCTACTTAAATACAATTTTCTTTTAGTGTGTCTAACCCTGACTAAACACAGCAATAGCATTCCCTTCTGAAAGACTTCTGTAGGACATGTGGAAAGGAAGACCTACAGCTATCAGGTCCCATCTGTGAAGCTGAGAATAAATAGCAGATGTCTTGCAAATGTCATGATGCTGACTATTTTCACTGTGAAATGAGAATGGTGGTGTTTTCTGAGCAACATCTCGTTAATGATAGTGGTCATCTCTTTTCAAATCAAAACTTACTCGTAATGGGGAAGCCAACTTGCTTAGAGCTAGTCATTCTGACATGTTGAAAGTAAAAAACTGAAATTTATTATAAAATAACCCCCTAAGGGTAAATAACATTTGTAATTGCCGTTGTCCTGTAACATTCAAGCTCTGGCTGAGTACAGGAGTGTTGTGGGCAAGTAATGTGTCAGCAGCGTAAAATCAGGAAATGAGGAGATTGAAGGTTGTGTTTTCTGGCAGAATTATTAGGTAGCCTGAAATAAGATTTGTGCAAGTTATCATTTAGGCAACAGATCTGTAACAGATATATATTTTTTCTTTTCCAGGAACAGCTAATTGAAGACAGATCAGGAATGTGTTATTAATTACTGTGGAATTGTATTCCACAAAAGAGAGGTTTTGTGAGAATGTTGCACACACAGGTGCAATAATCTTGTTTGGGTGGGGTATTTGTATTTATTTTTATTAAACTTGGTTATTTAGAATAGGTATGGAAGCATTTCTAATACTCAGGATGTAACTCAACATTTTTAGCCATGATAAATTTTAGAGGTGACTTCTTAGATGGATGCAGATTGGTCTACAAAAGCAGCAAATGAAAGCTATAAAAAGGTGTTCTTATTAATCAGAGACAATGAGCTAGAAATTACTATGACCTTTTCTTGGTGACAGTTTAGAAAGCTTACTGGTAAAATCGGATCTTTTTGGGTTTTTTTTCCTTTCTGCTTTTTCAGGAATCTTGTGCATTTAAGTCTCAAACAGCCACAGCAAACGCTGAGCTCGAACCCAGGATCACATGCAGGGGAAGAGATGGTGCTTTTCACCCTGTGATCCTGCTGGTTTGTGACTCTCAGGCTGGTAGTCGGGCAAGCTCATGGGCCAGAAGACCAAACCACTGAAGAAGAGAAAGGCTGGGAAGACTCAGTTTGTTTCGAGGACTTAGGTGCAGAACTAAGCTTGTGGTTAGTCAGCTGCTTTGAAGGAGGATGGTGTGACTACTGCTTTGCAGTGCCCTTGCTTTTGTGAAAATAGTTTAGCTGTTTTGAAAGACAAAGATGATGGGTATCTGTGGTGTTGAGGGAAATACAAGTAAAGACAGATCAGTAGAATTGGGACTGTGTTAGGAGATGTGTCCAAACTGGAGAGCTGGCTGTCAGGTTTTGCTGCCCATCTTCTCCCACCTCTGTTAAGTGGGGCCCTGCCTTTTTAAAGTCTGTGGGTGCATTAGGTCTGGGCAAGAGGTATGTATTGTTTCAGTCATAGCTTTGGGACTCTTTTTTTAGCACCAGTCAGTGATAGCAGCCATAAATTAATCTTGGGGGCCTGCCAGTTGGCAGAGGGATGCTGGTGGCTCTCAGGCAGGGAGGGCTTCAGTTGGAGGTATGGGCTGAGGAGGCCACACTGTGTGGGAGTGACAAGAACATCCTGTCCAATAACACTATAGGCAGGGAAAGACTGACCTAAAGGTGGAAAAGCTTATTTCAAGAATAAACCTTCTTATTCATTGGAATTTTGAATGCTTTTGTATGTCCCAAGGCCTCCCAGAATAAATAAATCTACAGGTGCAGCAGCTTATGTTGATACATGTATCTACTATAGAACTAAGGGACTAAGCATGGGTTTAATTTAAATCTTTAGGATAAAGGCCTTGATGTACCTTGATGTATTAATATTGCTACAATTCAGTTCCAGAGCCAGTTAAAATGGCTACTCTTCATTCTCTAACTTGACTGTGATCTGTGCAATGCTTAGGCAGAATAACCCTTAGCAATTGTTTACAGCAGCGACAGATCAGAGGGAGCAAAAGGAATATTTTGGCAGTGGATTCGATCTCAGATGTGGTAAGGAAAACCTAAACACAAACTATAGTTGTTTACCTGGCAGTGGGGCAGAGGAAGGGTACAGCTCCATGAGAGCTGTACTCGTGGCTGGAGCTGAAGAGAAGGGTGTGGGATCCATGGCTGGGCATCTCTCTTCTGTACCCTAGCACAGAAGCTGCCCAGTCAGTTTATCACTTACCAGTGTGTGCTGAGTGGGAGAAACAGGGACTGTTCTCAGCATCAGGAAGCCATCGCGATCTATTGTGCTGACGTTGCGTGACTTTATCAAAGAGAAATGGGAAGAGAAAAAAAAGCCATTCATTGAGCACATTTGTTTTCAGGCAGTACAGAAAGAGGAGCTGTCTTCAGTTTTAAGTGTGTTGATTGAAAAGTATTTTCACACCAGCACATCGTGACTAATATTCCATGCAGTCATGTTCCCGCCTGCCACTTTCTGATGTGGTTTGTGTGCAGCTGCAGGAAGATGTTCATTTAACCCCAGTCAAGCACCTGACAATGTGAAGGAAAGGCTGCTTGAAGTGCTGTTCTAGTGAAAGAACTTTCTGGAATAAGGATTGCACCTTAAGAACAATGTGTATTTTGGAGGGGCAGCCATAGGGGATGGGAGTGGAGATGAAATTATTGAGACAGAAGGACACAGGACAAATGCATGTCTGGCTGAGCTCTTGAAGGCTGTTACTAAATGTGGGGGGAAACAAAAACATCTTCTTGCCTTATTGGCATTTTAGGAGGGACTGGAGAAGCTGGGAATGTCCGAACATCCTCTTATGAGATGTATTTGTTTTGTTACGAACGTCAGCAGTGCCTAGCAGCTCTAGAAATTTGATTCCAAGTTTAATGAACTTCTGATTGCATTTGCATGTTCTGCAATGAGGGAAAATGTGTCTAGCTGCAGTTTTCAGTCTCTCAGTCATTGAACTGACAAGATGTGACCTCTGTTTCTGAGAGCTTAGGACACTCACGTGCCCATGACAGGGGTACTATGCCAGGTAAGAAGTGTGTGTGTGTGTGTGTGTGTGTGTGTGTGTGTGTATGGGCACCAGTTTGTTTTCAGTGTGGTCTCTTGAAAAGAATTGGGCATTGGCCAGTGCTGACCTCAGTCTTTTTCTGGGCTAAATTAATGTCTTTATTCTGCTTGGCAGTGTGGGCCATGAAGAATTTTTAAATGAATGCAAGAATTTATGGCGTGCAAGATGTGTGACAGTATTCTCAGTTGTTTTTGTGTTTCATCAGTGTGGTGTTACAAATGGACCTGTGTAATGCAGAGGAGATTCTAGGCTGACAATGTGAATGGTGTAGTAGGAGGGGCTATGCTGGGGCCCTTTTAAGTGAGGAAATATCCATCTTGCAGTGTTGTTGGAAGTAATTATTAATCTGTTTTCATTTGACAAAAGAAAAGCCCAGTAGATGTCATTTCATGTTTAAATGTGAAGCTGAGGCATAAATTAGTGTCCTGCTGATGGTAATCCACAGAGGAGGCATGAGTTTTGAAACAGACACAAATTCTGAATGTCACTGGACGTACAAAAAAAGTGTGTCGTGCTGGAGGTGAGTTTTAGGCTTGTCCATTTTTATGATCCTATGCTTCTGAAAGAAAAACCGAAGAAACGCCTCCATCCTTTTTGATGTAGGAAGGGGAGAAAGATCCTGTCATCTACTCTGGGCATTTCCAGCCTCAGGTTTGCTGCTTTGACAGGAGGAATGATTTTTGGAAAGAAATAACATATGCATTAGGAGCTCTCACCTCTTCATTGAGAACACATCTTTTTTTCTCAACTCCAGATGGGGCAGAACCTCTTGCTTTGATGAAAATTAGGATTCTGACATCACATGCTGGGCTCTGCCCTCTGCTTTGTTCTCTTGCTTCTTAACAGGCTTCTCCAGAAACTTTTCTGTACGACTAGGCTGGGGATGTTTGTAGCTTACTGAGTGGTGATGTTTGAAGGAAGGATTGGTGACAGTGAGGTTGTCAGGGGCTGGTGACAATGCTGCTTCACATCTGTCATATCTGATGGGTTCAGGGTGATAGGGAGTTGTCTGCAGCTCTGGTGGCCTGGCGTCATAGGAAGCTTGAAGCAACCAGAGCAGAAACAATGGCTCAAATAAACACTCTCAGATGGTTTTAGGACAGTGAAGAACTACTGGCTCTGGGGTGTCTTGCTGGGCTTCCCAGAGAGCTTCGTAGTCTGGGATAGGCAAGAAGGCTGAGTCGTGAATGTTTTCCAGATGAGAATGTGGCAGGGCTTTGTGTCAGGGATGCGGGAGTCAATGGACACTGTTCAGAGAAGGCAAATTCACTCATTGACTCTCGAGGGTGTCTTGGACTGCCTTGGCTGTAGGCAAGGGACCAGACTCTACCTCAGCTCCCCTTTTCCAGATTTTTATCTGCTTTTTATTGCTATTGTATGATGTATGAAATCGAATAGATAGGAATGAGGTGGATTCCTGTGCATGTTCCCTGCTCATTATGGATTCCTGCAGGCCAGTGTTAGTTCTGTGGTGGATAAATAGGGCTGACCCTCAGAATCTGAAGGCCCCACCTGAGTGCCAGAGGAATGGGACTGCATGCCAGGAGAGGTAAAAGCACAAGGTCTGGCACTGGAAGAGCTTGCTTGAAAGGGGAGGAGGCAGGAAGGATATGAGTGTGTACTTAGGCCTGCTTCAAGGAAAGCTGAGAGACATTGGCATTTATCTCCAGGAATTAACATGTAGTTGTCTTTTTTTCTTAATAGTTAAAAAAAGACCAGGTTGAGACTGAGTAAAAATTGACCTTTCCTCACAATTGCTCCACTTCAGTTCTCCCTGTCTTGTCTCGGGCTGTGCAGCTGCTGTGGTCTCCCTCAGCATGCAAACTTGGATGGTAGGTGTAAGGAAACACTCACTTCCACCCTTTTTCCTTCTTGTGAGGCAGCTTTTTTTATGGCTGTTGTGAATGTGTCCAAAGGTAGGAAAGTGCTTGGAGGCCACTCTGTGTTTCTTCTTCCTATTGCAGGTCAGCATGAGCTTCTCCCCTTGTTCCCCATCAGTAAGTGGATGTTACTCATACTTACAAGGAGCCTATAAGTCAGCAGATGGAAATTATTGGAATGGAGAGAAAGGGGGGCCTTGGGTGTTTTTTCCTTGAAAGCTTGGTAGGTGCCAGCTTTGCTTCTTGTTCAGTGCTGTGAGAAAACCTGCCGGTGGAGGAGAACTTCAGAACCAGAGGAGATTTCTGCCTGGGTCCCCGTGCTGCTGTGTTTAATGAGGTGTGCTGGCTTTTGGCAGGTTTCCCACTGGCTGCCCCTCCAGGCCACTGTCTCTCATTAGGTAGGATGTTTTTAGGCACTGGATTGAACTTGCTGGTTGGTGGTGGTCTGCTTTTTACACACTCCGCTTTACAGAGCTAGTGCCAAGCTACTAAATTATTTAGCTGGGGTTTTAATAGAAACCCCTGTGTAGGCTTAAATTGTTTCCACTCTATTTGGAGTTTCCTGCTCTGCTGGTTTTTATTTTGTCCCGTGCATGAAGGCATGGAGGAGGGAATTCACAGGAAAGCACAGAGGCAAAGAGGAAGAATTCAGCCTGAGAGCAGTAGAAAGTGCAGGCAAAATAAAAGGTCAATCGGTACTGTATGCAGCTCTGATGGAGGTGATGGGGGGGAAAATGCCCCCTAATCCCCGTGACAGTTCAGCAGAAACTTGTGTGTTTGTTTTCAATGCTGTTTGTAACTTAGGTTTCTCAATAAAGTATTTCCTTGCACAACTGTTTTTGACTTGACCTCTTCCCCAGGGCTTGAAAGGGATGTTTGTCAGCACATACAGATACAGAAATTTATCCCCAGCAGGTCAAACCCTGCTGCCACCAGTGGGATGGCAGAATTCTCTCTGCTGGGCCCTCCCTCCTCAGCAGGGCCTTCTCGTGTTGCACCATTTCCACCCAGTCCTCCCTTGCTGCAGGCTGTCTGCTGCAGACCCACAGCACTGGACACGGGGTGAGGATTGCACCTGCCTGTTCAGTGCTCTGAGTCAGGTCAGGTCAGCACCTTGTTTTCTGCACTGATAAATGTGTGTTGTCCCTGGTGACAGGTATGGTCACTGTCCTCCACCAGATGGGTTGCCTCTGTCACACAGTTCAGGAGAGGGATGTTGTTTGAACCTGTACTTCTTGGTAGACCAGGAGTTCTCAGCATCGATTCCCTGAGGCTGCTTCATCGTGAGCAGTGACCTCCTTCCTCTGGGAGCAATTAGATGGGAAAGGTTTGGGAAAACAGTGGTAAGAGGTGGCAATGGGCTAAAACTGCTTAGTGTGTGTCTTCTCCTGCCTTTCACTCCCAGCACTGTGGGCTTGTGCTGAGTCCCAAGCCAAGGGACTGCCTTTCACAAAGACATCCCAGTTCGAAGAACCAGTGCACTGGGGTCACTGGGATTGTTAAATACAGCTGCAGTGAGCCAAAACAACTGAGCTTCGAGTGTGCACTTGAGGGCTTGGAACAACCCTGTTACTGAGCTCTTGGAACATGTGGTACATATCTTAGGATATGTAAAACAGCTTAAACCATCTGACTGGGCTTGTGTGTAAGGTACTGGCAGCTACTGGCTGAATCCTGCCTGGAGATAGCAGGTCTGGCTGAAAAGAAAAATGGGCTGTGAATTATAAAGGCTGCCTTCATCACTCAATGGCAGGAACAGCACTGCAGTTCCTGTCATTGTCATCATGCTCGAGCCATGTTTGGGTACTGACTGTGTTTAATTGCGTGGCTAATTTACTTAATGTCTCTCCTGGGGTCACTTATAACACTCTTATTTTTGGGTTTCAGGGAAATTAGGGACACAAGCAATCCATTGTGGTTCTCTCAAGGCGGGAGTTTTCCAGATGACAATGGTAATAACAGCTGTGGCTTAGTTGCAGAGTAACCTGGCTAAACTGAGAAAAATTAGCACTGGCAACTGTGGTAGAGCTTAGCGCTTGCAAATAAACAATCCCCAGTGAAAATATAGTTCAGGTGCAGGCAGAGGCCACGGGTTCCCTGGGTTAGGATAACTTGGAGGATGTGTGCGTTGGTTTACTGGGAAATCCCTGGCAGCGCCTATTGGCTTTCAGTCCTCCAAATGAAGAATTTTCTGATCAGATATTTAGGTATTTGGGTGGAGAACTGAGGTCCTCCCTGGTATACAACTATGAATAATCCCATTCCATAACAGACTAGTTATGTAGCTTCTGAGGAGCTCCTCTGTACCTGTCTGTTACCTCCTATTAGTGGAGCATCCAGGGTGGTTGCTTTTGGGAAGGACAAATGTGCTGAAAGGTCTGTGGCAACAGTTGGCCTAATGAGCCTTGCTCTGCTTGTTGTTTTCACACAGATGGACCTCTCTGTGGAAACTCTTTACAGCCTCATGCAGGAGCGCCAGAAGAAGTACGCCAAGTATGCAGAGCAGATCCAGAAGGTCAATGAGATGTCTGCCATCCTGCGCCGGATCCAGATGGGCATCGACCAGACGGTGCCGCTGATGGAGCGGCTGAACAGCCTCCTGCCAGAGGGGGAGCGGCTGGAGCCCTTCTCCATGAAACCCGACCGGGAGCTGAGGTCGTAGCACTCCAGCAGCTCCCCCTCCTCACCCTCCACGCTCCACGTTCGGCACGAACGTGCTTCCAGCAGGCTGCATTGGCAGGTGTTTGGAGTGGGCAGCGCTGCTGCTGGACTCTCTGCCATGGCACCGGAGGGAGAGCGGCGTCAGCTGCCGGAGCCACACAGCCAGGAATCCAGGAGCTCCCCGGAGGAGATGATTAACCGTTCTCTCATCTCCCTCCTCTTGCCCTCCTGTCTCCTTAGCCACTACACCACCTGTGCAGACACATTTGTTTCATTGCTGTGACTAGTTGGGGTTTACAGAGGAGGAATTTTCTTTCATCTGATTTATTTTCTTTTTTTTTACTAAAAAAAATTCAAAGGGATATGGGGTGTGATGAACCCTCTAACATGTTTTTTGTGCCACTGGGGTTTAGACAATTAGATGTCTGGAACGTATTTCTGAGATCCCCTGGCATTGGAAGTATGTGTGTTTTATAGGTGAAAGTATGGGAGCCAGGAACTGGCTTATTAAAATTTGGTCATTATCATAATTAACATGGTTTGCACGGCAGGGTTTTGGCATGTCCTTGAGGCTCCTGTTTCTATCGGCTCACTAATTTATGAGGTTGTAAAGAAGTAACTGTTCTAGATATGTATGTCTGTTAATGTAAAGCAAACCTTAGTGTTCCTCTTCCCCTTGCCCTGGCAATGTCCCCATGCCCCAGCTGGTGGCATTTCGTGTCCCTCTGACAGGCAGCGGTACCAACCTGCTCACTTTGCATCCCAAAGTTGGACACAAGGTGTCTTTTTTTGTTACCTTGGTGCTGTCTTTTTTACCATTGGGGTGCAGCTGCTTCTTCAAGTGTATGAGGGTGGAGGGGAGAGACACGAGAAGTCCTTTGGCTCTTTGTGTTGGTTTAGCCGCCCTTGTGGCGGGAGCTGGCGGTGGCACGCTGCTGAACGACTGAAACCATGGAGCCCTTCTCAGCCACCTGCTCCAAAGGCAATGGGATGTTCTTGCCTCCTCCCAGGTGGGCCAAGGCTGAAGAGCCCATGAACCCCAAGGGTGTGTCAGGAGTGCAGTTCCAGCAGTGAGGACAGTTAGGGACAACCCAGCTTCCAGTACAGCACAAGGTAGGGTCACTTGCAACTTGCTTCAATGCATCTTAGTACTTAAGAGCATTTATTAAGTAGAGGTTGTCTCTGAGCATTTGGAAGTAAAAGTGCAGTAGGTTTTTGATTGTAATAATTACTGCCTGGTGGCAAGAAGCAACAGGCTGTTCTCTTGTTGCATTCCCAAAGGTCATGTAGCGTGAATTTTTGTCATGCAGACTGCAGCCAACTTTGATGTACATCTAAACCACGGTGGTGGTTGGATCCCAGGGCCTGCTGAGCACTATCTAGAAGCAGAGTCCTGTAAAAATGAAGCCCCCTGAAATGATGCCCTGGGAAGTGGGACTGACTGCTTCAGGGAGGGCAGGGAACTAAGCAGGAGGGGTTTTAGCAAAGGCAGCAGGTCTCCTTGCCTGCTGCTCCCACCCCAGAGCTTTTACACAGTTGTATGTACATAGGCATACGCTGTGTGTTGCCCAGGATAAAACATCAGAATTCCATCATTGTTCAAGTTTCCTGCCATGTTTTACGCTTGGATTGTTTAAAGCTTACATGAGACTTAACCCAGGAAAAGCTGCTTGTCTTGGCCATGCCTTTGTGGGTCCTCGTTGTCCATCATGGAATATGTCTCTGCCTCCCACCATCAGACACACAAGAACATTGAGCTGCTTTAAATAGTGGCTGCAGCCATTTTTGTCCTCTTTGTCCAGATGATGCTGTCCGGATGTTTAAAATGTGTGACATTCAGCTGTCTGCCAGATGGAATCATGAGTGTCCCACACCGTGGTGCACTGGAAGGCTGTACCAGTGGGAAGATCCTGATACTGGATCTCAAGGCAGATGCTCTGTCCTGTAAGACACTTCTCTGAGGCTTGTAGACCTTTGGCCTCAGGCCTTTAAGTATCAGATCAAAGCACTGCTCCCTGCAGTGCTAATGAGGGCAAAGGAATAGTATTCCCAACTGAAGGCTGCAGTAGCAAGCATTGCAAATCAGTTCCTTCCTCATTTGCCAGAAAACACCAAGGCATTGGGCTGAGAATGGGAGAAAATGTTTGTTCCTAGGAACACTGGTCTTTAAGCTTGTGGCTGTGCTGCTGGGCCTCACAGACAGAGCTTCTTGAACAGCAAGGGCAGGTTGTAGAAGGCATAATAACTGAACCAGAAAGAAATTAGAGCTGAAATGTGAAGGCCAACCTTTTCCAATGCTCACGTCATCACCTTCATTCCACAGGTGATAGTCTCTCGTATGGGTACTGTAAGAAGCATGCACCCTCTAATTGCCCTTGAACGATGGTTTACAGTTTTATTTAAAACATTGTCACTGCCTTCAGGAACTGTAAGTCTTTGGCCCTCTTGCTGAGGGGGAGAAGTGTCCTGCCACATCTTCTTGAGCTGCTCTTTGTTGCTTGACTGCTCCTTGTTGGCTTTGTTCCCCATGCTGCTTTCAGCTTCAGCTCAGATGCAAGTGATGCTCAGGGTAAGACTGACGCTTCCCTCACACGCTGCTTAGCAGGAGCTTGGAGATGTGACTGGAATCACCTTTCTGCTTAAGAATTTCCTCTTCCAAGCCAAACGCTCTTGGAGGAGGCCTCAGGTATCTTTTTGAATGTACCAGCTGTTACTTCTACCACAAATTTAGTGCTATGAACAGGGAATAATCTGGTGTGCTCCCCTGAAACCAGACACTGCTGCCCTTTTCTGCTTTCTGGTGGTGTGTGGTCTGGGGTACAGGCTAAGCTTCTTGATATCTGATCTTGTGAAAAGCTGGGGAGCAGGATGAGTCACTGGGGCTGTGGTTCCCTCTGGCCTGAGCTGCTCTGGCTCTTCCCCTGACTCTGCTGTTGCAACTCCTTTGTTGTGCTGCCACTGGTGCTCCTTGTGTCTCTCACTGGTCACTGGGCTGACCATGCATTGATTGGTTTGCTATGTTGTTTCTGTTGTTTTTGTCACTGAATGCATTGACAGGGTGCTAAAGGGCTGGCCTACCTGCAGGGCAATTCCTGTGAAGATCTGCTGAAGGGGAGATAAAATAGTTTTTTTGATTTTTTTTTTGTTTTTTTAAAAATATATGTATCTTAAATTAAATATATTTAAATATGCTTTAATATTTAAAGTGTGTTTTCCTCTCCTCCAAGCTTTTACACAGAGAGAGTAGAAATACATGTTTTCACAGGCCCATTGCTTGCATGAGCCAGCCCCTCTCTCAGACTGTGTGCCAGTAGTTTCCCAAAGTACAGCTGTAACGTCCCTCCTGTTCCCAAGCTGCCAGAGGGTATTTTGATTGCCAGCCTTGTGGCTGAGCACTCCATGGTTTATGGGTGGTTCTGTTCTGCTTCCTACATGCTCTGTGCTTCACAGCTCCAGCATTAAAACCTTTGGTGTGGCGCTTTTCCAATTGCCTTATTGCTCATTCTTCATTCCCACTTCCCACCGCGGTGTCTGGGCAGTGCAGGCATATCTCAGCTTTAGTTTGCATCCAGTCTGTGCCATGGAGGTGGCTGATTTCAGCTGCCCTGGGGCTGCCTCTGCCATGGGATTAAGAGGAAACATGTCCCCAGAATGAAAATAAATGCTGGTTGTTTTTTTTTTCCCCCAGTGCTGTCCCAATTCTGGTTGGCACTGATGTCCAGTTTGAATACAAGATGTGAGTAGCAATGCTTGGGACTTGGCATTGGGAAAGCGGAATGGTGGTGGAACTCTCATCTGCACAGGTGATACTGAATAAAGAAAAAGATGCAAATTTACAGGGTTTCTTTTTGTTTTGCTGCTGTTTTTTTTTTTTTAATGGCCTGATGCCCCAGCCTCATTGTTGCCTGTAGTGTCACACTTTGGCTTTGTACAGCAGTGGAGCATGGTGAGAGTCCCTGGAAACAGCAGCTGAAATCCACTCCTCAAAGTGGGCAATCCCTTGCAGCAGGACAAGGCTCCAGAAGTGTTTGGCAGCATTTTACATGCCAGGAAAGCAGCCCCTTCCCAGACGGATGGGTGTTGCAGAAGGCAAGAAATAGCTCCCTTTCCTTTTCTATTTGTAGTGACTCTTATTAATATTCTTGGAAGTGCAGAATTAGCTGAAGAAACACTTGTTTGCCTCAGAGAAACCATTTGGACCTGAGGGCCAAGAAGTCCTTTGCAGGCAGGGTTCAGAGGGCAAGTGCTGTTGCCAGGCAAAGCTGATGTATAAGGGACACTGTTCTACCTGAATTCTCAGTTGTGGGTTTGTGTGTACAATGTAGTTGTGGTACTGTGTATGTTACACTGTCTAAAAGTGCTACAATAACTACTTTTTAAACAGATTAGTAACAAATACAGACTAGCTAGATGTATGGCTGGCTAATTTTCTGGCTAGGTAAGTTTGGTTGAATCACAGTGATTTTGGATTTAAAAAGTAACAGTCTTATTAGGACCCTAGTGCTGTCCCCCTTGTTCTGGGATTTTCATGCCCCGACTTTCTGGTAGAAGTTAGTTTATAACTTGTGCTGTGAGTCACAGCGTATTGAGCACCTAGCTGATGAATACAGTTAGTGAAGACAATAGTTCACCTAATTACTGCATTTCTACTCTCTTATCCTCTCCAGCCCCCTCAAAAGCAGGGCTACCTGATCCCTGCTGGGGGGAGGTCTGCTCTGTTTTCAGTTCACTTCATTCTAGGAATGTCACTGTGATGGTTACATCAGGAGCCCGGTGACCTCGGGGACCTCTTCTCAGTAATGCCAGGCAGTGAAATGAAAATTAGGTGTTGATGACATGCATGAGGCATATTTCAGTTGCCTCCTGGGGTTTTGACTGGAGATGGAGTTAGACTGTCTCTTCCTAGAGCTGTCTGGTGGCAGGGCCAGGGATGGAGGGAACAGGAGCACAGCAAGTCATGCAAAGCAGGCAGAAGGAGTGGTGAAAGCTGAAGTGAATGCTTCAAAAAACAGAACCTGAGGGAACAAACAGAGCTACTGCAATCAGAAGTGGACTTTGGAGTGGGGTGAAAAGCTAAATCTTAGAAGATTGTCATGTCAACCTGTTGTGTAGGCTAAGCAGCTGATGATGCCATTGAATTTGCATGGTTCTTGTTTTCTTCTCTAGGAGCTGCTACATCTTGTTTGTAGAAAGTAAGCACAGAAACTCTCACAGGTTGTTACTTGTGCTCTGATGGTTCATTTTCTTTTAGAGAGGCTGAATATTTTGCATTTCCCTTTCTGGGATTGTGCTTTGAAATTCTCAAAAGTAAAGGCTTCTGTTACTGCACCTGAGTTTGAAGATGCTGTTACATAAACTCACAGCTTTCCCCTCTAAGGATACTACTGTGGCAGCCATCTTTAATACTAATCCATGCTGTATTTGTGTGAGCTATTCTCTGAAGCAGCAGTGAGGGGTGTGCTCCAGTCTCAGCCAGTGGAACTTGCTCTGAATGCTTCAAGACTGACAGCATCAGTCAAAACAAGTATTTAAACGAGTAATTAAATTATTCTTCAAATAAGTAGTATAGGAGGGAGGCAAGAAGAAAGCATGGGGTTTGTTCTGGGTAGCTTCAACAATTTGAAATACTTGCTTCACCAAGACCACCCCAGCTGCCTGAGGAACAGTTTACTCACACCTGGATTAGACAGTGGAAGGTGTTAATGCAGCCAAGTGCCACTGCTGCTCATCAACAGAGCAGAAGAAGGGGAATAATCAGGGACAGGTAAGAGGCCCTAAATGGTTACTGGTGCTGTAAAATCACCACTGCTAATGAGAAGTGGTCTAAAGCTGCTCCTGTCATTCATGAACACACCTGCAGGGAAGGGGGTGTCCCATAAAGGACAAGGCCCTTGCTCTCCTGGCTGCTGGGGGGAGCAGGTCCTGCTGCAGGTAAAACACTCCACAACTCCTTCCTCAGCCTTCTGTATAAACAGGTACCATTTCTGATTTTATTTCATCATAACATACAGGTAATGCTCATGACACAACGAGATGAGAAACTCACATCTCTCTGAACCATTTCACCAGCTTGCCGTACACCAAACATGCCAAGTATGCCACACACCAACTGCCATACATTATATTCATATTGAACATGTACACATCTTTCCCTCTCACATCCTCCACTTTGCTTTCCAGACTTCTGCAAACCATTTCCAGTATTGTTCAGGGACAGGACTCTAGTTCAGGTATGAGCCAGGGCACCACCCTGTGCAGGACATGGGGTTAAGGCTTCCTCCTATGGGAACCTGCCCCCTCTAAGTACTGAGCCTACACCTTGAGTTCTTCCAGAACACACTGGGAATCACGAGGAGCCACAAGACCAGATTTCAGTTCCTCAGAAGGCAATCAAGCAAACCAACCCCAGACATACAAAGAAGGGGAGAACACACATGTCTGAAGGAGCACAAAAGAGGAAGAATCTGTTTCTGCCTCTAGGGATTGATATGTGTTAACTCCCATTAACTGGTTTTAATCAAAGCCACGGGCTTTTCCTGAAAGGTTGCTGAGAGGAGCCCTGTTCGACTGTTTACATAGGCAAATACACACACAGCTGAAAATAGTTGTGATGTAATCACTTTCACTGGAGATGTAAACAGAGACAAGTGGCAGCACGTTCAATGAACAGCCAGCACCTGACACAGTGTCCAGGGTGGTGTCAGCCTCTCCCTTGCCCAAGCCCTCTGTCCAGCCTCTTGCACATGCAGCTCAAAGAGCCTCTGGGCTCAGTGACTCCTGGTGCCTCCTCTCTCTGTGCCTTTTGCACTTCTTAGGATCAAGTTAATCAATGCTGTAGCTTTCAGTGCTATTTTCAACAGTCCATTGTAGGAAATTAAAGTCACATCCTAGCCACAAAACAATGACAAAAGTCTTCTCCACTTTTCAATATAGTAAAACCTGAGATTTGAGTCACAAACTAGCTAAACTTACAGTAAAAAAACCCCAAACATAACCCAAGCTGCTGACTTGAATTAGGGCTTCAGTTTGCTGCTGACAATTTTTTTTTTAAAGCTGTTGGCCAGGGTTAATTATTTGTTACTACAATTTTCAGCTGCCTGCACTGAAATGGGACAAAACAATATAGTTTACCCTCAACACTCATGTTCTGAGGGCTGCTGGGTTGCTGTCAAAAACATGGGAAGGGCTGTGCCTCATCTCCTGTGAAACCAGGGCTGTGACACCACCTCAAGCTGGAGGTGTCTGCCCTGGGGTGCTGAGGGTGAGGACATGGTAGAGCCTTGTGCATCTGCAGTTCCACCCTGCAACTGCTCTGTTAAGGACAAAAGCCCACCCCAGCTCATTTTTACCTTAAAAAATCCCCAAACATTTGAATTGTTTTTCAGCAATTGAATTGTTAATGGGCAAGAGATCCATAGTTCTGCAAGAACAATTGTTAATGGGCAAGAGAACCGTGTTGTGGCCACTTGTACCAGCCACTTCTCTTGCATGTAGCTCTACCTATCAACCACTCTATAGCTTAGAGGCCACAGCAGCTTCTGTCTCCCAGAGACCAAGCACCCATCTCCCAGAAGCCAGCTTAATATCAAAAGACTGGGGGAAACAGTCCTAAGTATGGTTTGTTCATCTTCTTTTAAGAATTGCTGCTGTGCCAACTGAAACACTTGTGCGTAGACAGCTTTAAAAAAAAAAAATCAAACGTGGCCTGTCATTACTTGTTCACATTGCTTATGAACTGACTACCAGCATGTGGCAGCCATAAAGCCCTAGTTTATTTTGTGTATTTTTGAGGTACTGGTTTGTTTTTTTTTTTCTGTGAAGCAGCTCTCTAGTGAATCACCTAAAGCCTATCTATTAGAACAATAGTTACACCAGTCTGTTACACGTTTGTCTGAACAGTGTGTTCAGACCAGCCTTGCAGAAACCGGTCCCTATGGCCTTTGGAATCACTCCCAGACTCCTTTTCTTACAGGAAAAAGGTCTCCCTCCAGAGGTTGGCTCAGTGTCAGGGCTAAGGTGCACTTGTGAAGACGTGGGGCACGGGGAGGGGAGAACAAAACTAGTTCTGACAGGCAGGAGCGTGGTTCAGTGGAACCAGAGAAAGGGTCTGACACCAAGAGAGCTTCCTGGATAAAAGCCACTAAAAGGATGTGCAATCCATTGCATAGAATTGCTTCCTCTGACAGAGAAAGGTCTGCGAAATGTTCTGCCCTTCTCCGGGAGAGGGGAGGAGAAAAGCCCAGCAGCACACTTGGTCTCCTCGGGCAGAGGCCGTGGGCACTTCCCTGCACTACCGACCTTTCCCTGGCTCACAGCAAAGCCTCTGTTTCTTCCCCCACCTTTTTACTCAAAGTTTCAGATTTACAGGGACCTCTCACACAATGGGGGAGCGGCTCTGCCAGTCACACGAGCCTCCGCCCCTCAGGACACTTCAATGATTTCCATGCTGCCTGAAAAACTTGACTGACTGCCTACTTTGCCCAGTTCCTCTCTGGATCTGTTGTCCGACAGGATGCTCTCCCCGAACTCCATCTGGCAGCTCCTGCGCTTGAACTGCTTCTCGAAGGAGCTCTCCTCATGCCAGCTGCGCCGGGAGTCGCCGCGGTCGGCCTGGCGGGGCCGGCGGCGCACGGCGCTGGGCTGCTCGCAGCCCGAGGGCAGCTGGCTGCAGCTGTAGGCTGGGAAGGCGCCGCCGCCCCCGAACACC
>VZSE01012804.1:9198-33134 GCA_013398275.1 Promerops cafer
CGGCGAGCCCGGCCCGGGCGGCGCCGCCTCGCCCGGCACCATCTCCGCTGCTGCGGCGGGAAGCGCCCGCTCTCCCTCTCCTTGTCCCTGCCCCGGAAGTGCTCGTTCTCCTCGGGGAAGTGGGCGGGGGCGGCCGTGCCCGCCCCGGATATAGTGCGGCCGCGGGCGGGGAAGCAGCGCGCTTGCTCGGCCCGCGCGAGGCGTCTCGGCCCAGTGCTTCCCGGAGCTCCGCAGAGCTCCTCACAGCTCCTCACCGCTCGTCCCGGCTGCTCCCCTCCGCCGCTTTCCGCCATGTCGCGGCGGCGGCACAGCGACGACAGCGATGGTGAGCCCCGCGTCCCCCCCGAGGTGGCCCGGCAGGGAGGGTGGATTGGGCGGGATGGAGGAGCGGCAGGGGTTCTGCGGTGTCGGTACCGCTGTGCTTGGTGTGTTGTTGGAGCAGGGCAGCCCCACAAGAGGAGGAGGACGTCCGAGCCGTCGGAGATCGAGGAGAGGCTCGAGTCGCTCATCTGCAGGGTGGGAGAGAAGGTAGGCGGGCCGGTGGCTCGGGAGAGTTAAAGCCTTGTTCCCGTCGCCCTCTCTCCGTCCCGTGCGTGGTGTGGGAGCACTTCGTCTGTAGTAGCGACCCTTAGAAAAAATACTTATTTTATGAGATGGATGGAAAGTTGCCGTTTTTTGCTAAGCCACGTGCTGTGGCGGGCAAGTGCTTAAATGGTAGCGTGATGTTTCCCAGTGACCGATAAACGGCCGGAGAATAGTTACTATTGTATCTAAAAAGGGTGTTGCTGATTATAGTGTGCGAAGGATGTGAAAGAATTAACTGGCCTGCCTGCGGCACAAGTTTTCGGTGCCGACAATGGGGCTGGATGGAAGAGGGGGTGGCAGAACAAAAGGTGACGGTGCTCTGAAAATCAAGGTGTTTTGCTTCGCGCTGAGTTGTTAATCAATGCTCGGCCGCTACCGATAGAATGGATGCCCCTGAGATGATGCCGGATCTTGCATCCCTGGGGAACGCTGAAGCTCCTAACAGGGGAGCTTGGCGGTTGGGTACAGCTCTTCTGAGGAGCAGCTGCTCCTCTCAGGCAAGCTAGAACAGATCTTCGCTGCTGATGGAACCGGATTGTTGCCCTGAAAAATGAGGGGACATGAAAGGATGCTCTTCTCCGACTTCATTGTCTTACATGTGAGAGTTGGACTAGTTCGTTTTGCCTGGTTGATGATTAAACTTTTTTTTTTTTTTTTTTTTTTTTTTTTTTTCCATTTTAGAGTAATTCATCTTTGGAGAGCAACTTGGAGGGCCTAGCTGGTGTTTTGGAAGCTGATCTGCCAAATTACAAAAGCAAGATACTAAGAATACTGTGTACTGTGTATGTATTGAGGAGGTCTGGGAATATGGGATGTGCTCTCTTTGTGTATAAATTCAATGTTTAAGGTCGTTTAAAGGCCATGAATAGCTTTAGTTCCTGATTGCTGTCATAGCGTAGAGTTTGTCTTATGACAAATGAAAGAAATAGAGGACCAAACTCATTACATACTGGGTATAATTCAAGAGAAATACCTCTTTACATTGCTTTGACTTTAAATGTGTATAAAGGCTCGAAGCAGGTAGAAGAAACATCAGAGCTGGTCTGCAGTAGCTGTAGGAACACAGCAGTGCCAGGCAAAATCCTGTTTCCACATGAAATGCTCAAGACCACCAAAGTTACTGGCTGCTAACAGTTACCTGCCGTTATCTGTGATGTTTTCTCACTGTATTCTCTTCCCTGGCAGCAATGTGCTTGTGTCTTTGTAAGCCCATTTGCTAGAGGAGAGGAACTGGGAACGTGAGGAGCAGAAACCAGGCTCTCTGGTGGCTGCCAGCTCCCCTTCCTCTCCCTAACGAAGTGCGAAGTGCAGGAGCTGAGGTGCCAAGTCAGGGTCACTGAGTGGTGTTGATGGAGGGGTTGTGCACGGTCTGTTTCAGGAGGTCAGGCAAGGCTGAATGAAGGGTGTGGTGCAGAGTCTGGTGCAGGAGGTAACACAAGTGTGAATGAAGGGTGTGGTGCAGACCATATAGCCTCTGCTAAGGTTTTGCAGATACTTAAAGTCTATTTTGTAGCAATATGTTTAATGAAAGGTGAGTAGTGTGCTTTCTTCCCCTGTAGCAGAAAGACACTCCTGAAAGTATAGTTACGTGCACACAAAAATAGTAGATGAAATTTACTTTTATGCAGTAGGACCTGGCCTTCCCTATGCTGCGTAATAACATTACTTCTTAACTGTGGGCTTAAAACAGCTTCTTGCATTCTTGCAATCAATTCTGTCACTGATATTATTTGTCCAACCCTCTGGAACACTCATCAATTAGATATAAATGAAAATCAAACATTTTAGGTGTACTGGAAGGTGGTAACTGCCTTTCTGAGTGTCTGTGGTTAAAACAAAATAATATTATCTGTAGATACTAACTGTGGGATAAAACTGTAAGATCATGTTTAACTGTCTTTCCTCATTTCCTTGTGAGGCAAGTTTAACTTACAACAAGCTGATTCTAAGATGCTATGCAGTGGCCGATTGGCACATGATGAATAAACAACTAACACAGTGTTTCTTTTTCTGTGCCAGCGCACGTCTGCTACCAGAAAAGCTTACTGTTTACACGACATTGGTGGGCTTGCTGAATGCCAGGAACTACAATTTTGGTGGGGAATTTGTAGAAGCCATGATTCGTCAGCTTAAAGAATGTCTGAAAGTAAACATGTATAATGAAGCTGTGCATTTAGTAAGTGGAGTTTTGTTTGTCTGTTTGTTTCACATCCTTTTTTTTCCCTCCTTTCATCTTTTGTTACAGGAGAGCTGGACCTTGCAGTGTGTGTTTCAGTGTCTTTTGCTATCAATGTGCAGTGTTCTGTAAATATTCCAAGAGTAAATGTGTGTTATGTGAGAAGTATTTTCAGGGGCGAGTAGTCATATTGCACTTGCAAAATTTACTTCCAGCTGTATCTTTTTCACAGTGAAAAATTAAATTTGCATTAAACAGACATGCTTCTCACTGCTTGTTCTTCAGTCAAATATAAAAGATAAAAGAAAGTCAATGCACTTTCCTTGTATTCAGAGATAGAAGACAATCTTGTGGCTCCCGTGGAAAAAAAAATTTTAAAAAAATGAACACTGTAGTTCTTAAAAGCTATTTTTGATGGCTTATTTCATTCTACTGATGAGGGGTGAAGATCAAGCAGTCAGTTTTAAGTGCTGTCTGTCTTTGAACCATTTGTTCTATCCTTGCTGCTTATAGATTTTGTCTGCTGAAAGGTATTAGAACTTTGGCAGTGTCTGATTTAGAAGCTCTCTGCCAAGTTCCCCACCTTCTTCTGAAACCCACTGGTGAAAATTAAGATTCTAGTTAAGAGACTGATGTTCAGTCAACTGTAGGACACTTTTGCTAATTAGATCTAATTGCTAGAATTTCTGTTATTTTAGTAATCTGATACTGTATAGAATAGATAGAGGTACAAGGGTTTTCTTCTGTAGTATCAGTTTGTGTTTCCCACCATTCCTTAATTAGGAATGTTATCCTTATGATGTTACTGCAGTGGGAGGGATTAAGGATATTGTAATAAACAATATATTAGGTAGCACGTATGATGCTTGTCATTTAAAAGTGAGTCTGTACAGTGTGCATTCATTTAGAATGTTTTTTCTTTTCTTTAGGTACGTTTTCTGTCCGATCTTGTGAATTGCCATGTAATAGCTGCACCTTCAATGGTAGCTATGTTTGAGAACTTTGTGAGTGTGACACAGGAGGAGGACGTACCCCAAGTAAGCAAAAGATCTGTAGGCTCCCTGGGCCTGTTCCACAATTTGTCTGTACTGTTTGTTCTGTCCTTATGCTTAGAAGAGGGTTGTTTTAGGGAGAGCAGCCTAAATGCATTGACACATACGATTTCCTGAGCATTAGTAGAAGGAGCCTGTGGCAGTTGGGAAATATGTATACAGTAAGAAAGTATGGTCCTTTATGGTGAAGTGGCCAAATTGAATTTATTTTACCTTAATCTGGCAATTGCAGAGTGCCTAGCTTTTCTACTATACTGGCAATATCCAGGAGAACTTTGAAAGTGATGCTATTTATCCCATTTTTTAAGTCTGCCTAACACAGTTCAAATGAAAAATTATACTTTTCAAGCATTAATATTTTTTCTCGTGCCTTGCCTATCCAATCTGCAAGTGCTGGTGTTTACATTCCCCAAAACAACTTGCTGATGTTTTAAATTAAAATGTGTGTGTACAAAATCTGCTGGAGCTTACTTGTATACTCAAGTTTTGGTATATTACCTTCCTGTAGGTGCGATGTGACTGGTATATGTTTGCATTTCTGTCATCTTTGCCTTGGGTTGGAAAGGAGTTATATGAGAAAAAGGATGCTGAAATGGATCGTCTCTTGTCTCAGGCAGAAAGTTATCTGAAGTAAGTTGTAACTGGCTGGAAACACTCTCTTTGGTATCTATTTATGTGTGAAGTAATGGTGTTGATTATTGTTCACTTTAGGTGTGAACCATTTTATGGGGGGAACAAAGCCCTAAAAATGCAGTGGGTGGAGAGATTTTTGAATTTGAAAAGTTTTATGGTCTTGTCTAGTTCTAGGTTATGCTTAAGGTCTTATTCTGCTCATGCTGAAGCAGCTGGAGTTGTGAGTGTGCTGTTAATATTGATAGATCATTGCATTAGTGCTGTGCAGTGTCACTGCTTTCTGTCTAGGTGCTTCAAGTTAATGTTGTCAAGATACTATAACAGAGATACTTCAGGTATTCACAAACCTGGTTTTTATCTACTAGACTTCATCAGCGAAGAGAGCGAATAGTAGCACACTCAGAATAAAAACAAAACTGCTGCCCTGAATTAATCTATTAAAGGTCAGATTTTCTCTCCTGTTTAAACAGACGCCGCCAGAAGATTCATGTACCCATGCTGCAAGTGTGGACTGCTGACAAACCACATCCACAAGAAGAGGTGATTGGACTTTACACTGCATTCCTTCAGAAAGTTGGAAAAATAATTTTTTACTAGGGTGTCATTTAATCATGAAATTAGGAGGCATCTCTAAGAGTATGAGTGCTTTGATTTGTCTGCCATTTGCCATTGATTCCAACGAGTTCTGTGTGGAGAATTCTTTTCCAAGTATTAGGCTGAAATAAGAGGTTGAGTTGAGTAACAAGGAGGGGATTCTGTTGTTTGCTGCAAGCCCCTGAGGAAATGTTATGAAGTAAATGGTAGTGTTTGATTTTGAACTGCACGTTACAGGGCTTCATGTTAAAAGAACTTTCTGTGTGAAACAGAATATATGTAATTCCTTACTTACCCTTAAATGTTTTCCCTTTGCAAGAAAAAAAGCCTTTGTGGTGGCTTTGGTTTTTTGGGAAAATGCTAAAGAAATACTCAGAAACTGTATGCAGAAGTTACCGTGCTATTTTTCTTTACAATTAAACGAAAAATACTGGAGAGGAGAGGTGGCATCTGGCTAGCTTAGGGTGGGATTTGCCTTTTTGGATATTCTTGAGGTTTTCTCTTTCCTCTGACTTCTAGGACAAATGTTGGAAAGTGGGATCTGAATTGATTTTCTGGGATATTTTGCAACTTGGTCCTTTTAGATTGTGTTCACTGTTCTAATTAAGTCACGGTCTTACAAATTATCTTGTTAAACATAGTTTGGAGGGATGGGCTTTCTGATTATGATCAGTATGTCTACATGAGTTTTTTGGCTGCCCAGTATCTGAATTTTGTTATTTAGTTCAGTAGAGAAGAGATTAGCTGACTCTGTTTGAGACCCACAGTACTTGCAGACATGACTGTTCACGTCAGGTGCTAGTTGTTGCTAGTTTTGTTCATGTTTTGTAGTGTCATAATTTTAGTGAATGCAAAACCCTTCCATGTAAAAACATTTCTTGCAAATGTTATAACTTGAAACTTGCATTCAGTAAGGCCACAGGCCTCCAGACTTCTTGGAATAATTAAACAAAGCAAGAGTACTGCTAGCTGCACAGGTGTCAGTGCCATTTCTGTGAGCATGCTGGGATATTATGACTTTTAATGCCACCAAAGAGTAGTGACTGTTCACTACTGTAGTTTCTCTGGGACTCCTGGGGTGCCTGTTGGTGTTTAAAAAATTGCCAGCAGTTAAATTTTACTGACACAAAGCTGTATGGACTTAGGAATAGTCCTGGCATTTAGAATTCTTAAATTATTTGTTGGTTTACTGAATCGGCAGTTCAAGAAACTTTGGTTTTTTTTTTTCTGAATGTAGTATGGAATGTATACATTTCAGTTCAAGAAACTGCCCTTTTTGTTCAGAGATTCAGCAGATCTAATGTTTCTCACCTTTTCCTTCAGTATTTAGACTGCCTTTGGTCTCAGATTCAGAAATTGAAAAAAGACCGTTGGCAAGAGCGGCACATCCTGAGGCCCTACTTGGCTTTTGACAGCGTTCTCTGTGAGGCACTGCAACACAATCTGCCTCCCTTCACACCCCCACCTCACACTGAAGATTCTGTATACCCGATGCCAAGGGTTATTTTTAGGATGTTTGACTACACGGATGACCCTGAGGTACGTGATTGCTGTGGGGAATGGTGAGTGGATTTCACTGTGGTTCCTGGGGCAGTATTGGTGAAAATGTGATGGCCTCTCTCCCAGGACAGTGGGTGGTTGGCAGGACAGCAGCAAAACTGAGTCTGCTGCCTTTTACTTTTGTTTACTGGCCTCTGTTTTTTGCAGTGAAGAAGACCATGAGTGTGTATTCTTTCCATGCTATAGCTTTATTATAGTCTAGCTCAGCTGTGCTTTTTTTCCCAGTGACTCCACAAAGCAAAGGAAGAAGCAGATGCTTTGTGAACTTAGAATCATGTTCTCTAATTTTGTTCTTATCTCTTCTTGTAATGAGTCCTAGTATTCATTTTGTTTTAAACATGAGTGACTCTGAGGTTTGTGTGGAAATGTGTCAAACCAGCTTTTCAGTCCTGAAGGATATAGGGCAGTTGAGACCTCATGGTGTTTTTATATGGAAGTTGGACTACTTTTTCTACCTGTAAATGTATCTAAGAAAGTTTGCTGCCTGTGGTACCAGTGCATTAGCAGTGATCTTCATGAGTCTTCACTCTTTGTTACCAGGGTCCTGTCATGCCTGGCAGCCACTCCGTTGAGAGATTTGTAATAGAGGAGAACCTCCACTGCATCATCAAATCCCACTGGAAAGAGAGAAAGACTTGGTAGGAGGAGCTTAGTACTGGGGGGCAGTGGCACTTTTTAAATGCTATGGTGGCGTTGGTGCCAGCGGGGGTATGTCTTGCACTCCTTAGGCAAGAGCTCCAGATCAAATGTTTCCTGAAGCTGGTGGTGAAAGTTTATTTACTACGTTTATCTGTGCTGAAACTGTTGCCTGGAATACTGTGTATCCATAACATCCAGATAACAGAGTTGGTGTAATCCAGAGGGCAGTGGTTTCTTGGGAAGGGAATCCCTTGATAATACGGAATGTGCTGCAAAAAGTATGCAGACACGCCTTATTCCTCATGGGACCTCTGTGGAAAATGTGGTTGTGTTGTGCTTCCTGGAATGCTGATTAGTTGAGGCCGTGAGCATGGAGCTGGTTCATCTGCAGCTGACTGAGCATTGGTGTTTATGGATACCTCCTTGTTGTGCTTCCTGTGGGAATTACATGCCATAGATAATTGAGTTCACTCGGGGGAGTCACTGCAGGGCCAGATTTCGTCAGTTTCAATTCAGCTGTGCTAGGAGGCAGTCAGGGCACTTTTCATTTCTGCCCGAACACTATCTGCTGTAATTGATAACCAAGATGGTTTGCCACAGCTGTCACATTTCTGTATGAAAACTAGCAAACCCTCAATAATATGCATAAAATGAGCAGAAATAATGTTTTCGGTGATGGCATGTGATAAAGTTTTGTGGCTCCAGCTGTTTGATCCAGCAGAAACTAGAAATTTGGTGGTGTTGTTGTTACTGGGATAGCCTTCATTAATTCTCAGAAAAAAGTAAAAGACCAGGAGAGATACAAGATGTACCAGAGAGGTAGTGCTTTGCTTTGCACAAATGATAGGTGATCATGACCTGATTAAAAGATTAGGCATTTGAAACATGACAGTCTCTTATATAAACCATTAGCGTAATTGTGCTTTCAAGTCATTCCGAACATTTAATTGTTTGGGGTAATTTTTTTCCCCTTTTCATGCACACGTGCCACAATTACAGATCTGTGACTTTCTGTGCTAAACCATTGTTCAAGCGATGTTACTGCAGCACAGACAGTACATTGTTACAGATCGTAGTTTAGGCAGTGCTAGCGAGTCCTTGTGCTGTTTCTTTTCTTGAGTGCCCTGTGGGTTGAATAACAGATTTTGGAAGGGTTATTGATTTGTTTGGTGCTGTTTTTATGGGAACTCTTGCCCAGAATTAAGCATTTTCTGTAACTCTCTTGCTTGATTTTTATATCACATTTGCTGTGTTATGTTTGAATTAAATGTGCCTGTGGTTTTGCAGTGCTGCACAGCTGTTGAGCTATCCAGGAAATAACAAGATACCTTTGAACTACCATATAGTAGAGGTATGAATTTTATAGATCACCTCTTCGGTGATCCATTATTTCATGAGTAACACATCCCTGTTAGTTCCATTATAGGTTCCTTAAATTACAGTTTTATTTGGGAATCAACCAGAATTTTGTTAAATTCAACCAGCTGCTTTAAACGAGCAGATTATGTACAGCTGAATGATAGTCTTGTGCTTTTGTTGTCATTTTAACTTGGTGCATTCAATTTTAAAATACAAGAGGATGTACACAAACTGAAATTCAAGGAACTCGATTTAAACATTAGAAAAATCTGTTTGTAATGCAAAGGTGATTAAGCACTGGAAGAGTTGCAGAAGTTCAAAATCTAGCAGGACACAACCCTAAGCAACCTGCTCTACGTCAGCCTGCATTATGCAGAGGGGCTTTTGACCTCATGGTCTCCGGTTAGACTCAGCCATTCTGCATGATTTTATGTTTGGATCTTCTAAATTATTTTGTCCTACTAGCCCTGAAAAGGACTTGTAGTGAAGTAGCAGCAGGTTTCCTCTGGGACATTGTCCTTATTAGAGAATTCTAGATAACTGTTACATGTACCAGTGGAGCAGCGCAGGTCTTCTTTTACTGCCTTCATTGAAAAGTCTGATTTCAAGTTGCAAAGCTGTATAAAACTTCACTGATTTTCAGCAAAAATTTAGAGGAATTAAGAGGTTACAGTAACAGCAACTTGTTCTGTAAAGGCTTTATGAAGAAGTAACTATAAATATGAATTTCAGAGCTAATTATTAAAATAAATTATCCCATGTAGAATATTGATCTTAAAGTGAGATTGAGAATTCCTTTTGTCACCTTTGTTCTTTTTTTACCCTGAATTCAGAATAGTATTAAATTTATTCATTACATTAAACAGTATTAAAATTAGGAATAATTTTATGCCTTAACATTGAAGTATATTCAGTGGTTTTACCTCCAGTATCTTGAAGTGCTGTAAAAAGTGATGAAAAAACTAAAAGCGTTCAAATTCTATGACTAACACTGTAAAAATTTCCTTTTTTTCTTGTGAAATGTCACTAAGTTTCAGAATTCAACTGATTGTCCAGTTGCTATTTCCTCTCTTGAAAAATGGAGCCATTTTCTGCCCAACAGAGTTCTCCCTGTCTTTTGGCCATATCTGCCTGAACAAAATGTCCAAATTATGCTGACACAAAAAGGTTCCCCAGCATCTTATGGTCTCTTCATGCTTTCAAGTCCTTCCTTAGAAAACAATTTCTAGCCAATGTGTTTTCATGTGATGTTTATGGAATCTATAAATGGATGTTGATTTCTTCTATAAGTAAGACTTTTCTAGAAAAAGGCTCCTTTAAGCTTTATTCAGAAACTTAAAGAGGAAACTGATCAACTGTAATAAATCAAAGTTTCCCAACTCCTTTGATGTAATTTAAATTTAGTTGAGAGTGGAATACAAAACAAACAAACTCAGAGGTGAATGTTGTACAGTGATGACTTTTTTTTTTCTAGCACTCAGAGGTTGACATACTGTTATTATAGGCAAACTTTGAAATAAAACCACAAATGCTGGCTGCAGGATTATTTTCATTTTTCTTAGAAGGGTTTTTCCAAGGGATGGTGAGCATGTGTATTTCTTGTATGAAATGCTGGTTGTAATTCTCAGTTTAAAGTTGTGACTTTATTTATATATGGTTTTGTATAGGAGAAAAGACAACACAATGGAAAAGATATAAATGTAATTTTAATGCAAATATTCTTTTCATACTAAATGCTTAGGCTTCGTTATTTACTACTCAACAAGATCAGATTATTTCTGCATCTCTCAGATCATATGGTATCACTGCAGTAGGTCATATTATAACTATACAACATATTATGCCTATTTTTACAGTTACATGCTATGTTTGTTAGACATAATAGATGTATAATGCTGGTGTTGTGTTAGTATGAAATTATAAGAGCAGTTAGAGTGGACTGTACTAGTACAGTGTTGTGTTACAACTACCTCTTATTGGTTCTTTCTGTTTTTCCTGGAACGTACATTTGATACAAAAATATAGGTCTTTTGGGTTAGATAACTGTTTAAGATTGATGGCCGCTATTGTGAAGCTGAGAGTTGTGCAGGCCACACTGGACTGTGCTCTTATTCTGTGATTTTCTCTCCTATAGGTAATATTTGCAGAGCTGTTTCAACTGCCGTCTCCACCACATATTGAAGTCATGTACACAACACTGCTGATTGAGCTGTGCAAACTTCAGCCTGGCTCCTTACCACAAGTTGTATCCTTTCTGTGCTCCTGAGGAGCATTTATGAAATGCAGTCTTTATTTTGTTTGTTCTGTAGCTGATGGGACAGTAATAAATACTATTATTTTACACTATTAATATTTCACAGTATCTGCAGGAAGCTTTTCCTGTAACACTTGCACTGCTTGTTGCATGATCTGGATTCTGTCCTTCTGTGGAAGAAGCCAGCAGTCTTGTTGCAATAATGGAAGAACAGGTTGGGATTACAGGGTGGAACTCACAATATTCTTCATTTTTTCTATTGTGGATTTACTTGATTTACCTGATTTTGGATTAGGCTCAGGAAGCTTCCAGTGCAAAAAGTTGATGACATTGTATTAAAAACCTGAAAGGAAAAACATCTTACCTACTTCTTTTTTTGTAAACCTTAATAAGAAACTTTAAGCTTGCACAAGCCACAGAAATGCTCTACATGCGTTTGGACACAATGAATACAACGTGTGTGGACAGGTAAATGTGTTTTGGAGATGATGGAAAACATTCCTCGATATCCAGTCTAAGAAGAAGACAAAGAGGCTGTAGAAAGAGTAGTCAGAAAGCCTTGTTAGATGTTATTCCAAACGTTGTGTGAGCTCTAGCTTTGAGTAGTCTACAGAGAAAGCGGAGGATTTACTGCTTGCCTCTCCTCTCAGGAAGGCCCCCCTGGAGCTCACAAGTCGAGCTGTCTATGCGGGACATAGTTAAGATCGGTGGCAACTTTTCTGTGTTCAGAGTTGTTCCTGATTCCATAGCACTCTGCTACACACTGTGCCTTCTCCCTAGTGGTCGAGGGCGTGGCTTGGAAGAGAAGTTGATGGCATATGTGCCACCCAGAGAAGGAGAATGGTGCCGATTTTACCCTTTTAGTGAAGTCTGCATTGAGGGGGAGAGTAGTTAGTGACTCATTAGAGATGTGAAAGTTTTTCACAGTAAGTTTACATTTTAATTGGTAGTTAAATACTTCATCTCTTAGTGTGAAATGCATGACAGGCTATAAAACCTTCTTTCTGACTCTCCAAACTCAGTCTCTTGTATGTGTCAACATAAACGCCTGTTTAATGCTGTAGTAGCTTAAAGAGTTTAGACTTGGAAAATTAGAATGCATTTATAAGAAAAGTTCAACTGAAAAGTTTTCCTGCACTTCTGATGTTTAACAGAGCTTTCTTTTTCTTTTGATTAAGATTTATTAACTGGTTTTCTCACCACTTGAGCAACTTTCAGTTCCGCTGGAGCTGGGAAGACTGGTAAGTTTCTATCGTTTGGATTCTCACCTGATATTGCTAAAAGCTTAAGATTTCAAACACATCCAGAAAGTGTCACAATATGATGGCCCTGTTAATGGCTTTCCTCTAGCTTGTCAGAGCCCTTTTGTAATCTGTCCACCAGCACTCAGTGGTAGATTATCTTGGTAATCTCTTTACTCACTGTATTGTCCCTGGTGAACTTTGTGGTAAATCTCAAGCCAGTGTACGTATTCCTTAAAGAGGGGAAGCAGAACTATGATTTCTTTAATTTGTCCTGCACTTTCTGTCAGTTGCTAGCAAGCTTTCCAAAACGCCTCCACATACCTTTTCTTTACTTTAATGGTTTGTGCTGGCTCTTTGTATCCTGTATTCATTCTGTTGTTTTGCTCTCTGCCCTACCCTAACGTTTCATTGTAACTTTTATCCTTGAAACCTTGTGGTCTTTTTCCCACCTGTCAAATCTTAGTGCCTAGAGTTACATTAGAGCTCACCTGGCTACCTGTTCTTACACACAAATGTGTGCCACATTTTGAACTTCCATCTCTAGCAGGAGGTCTCTGGAGTCTATTAATGTCTGAGCACAGGTTCCCTGAGATTTCCATTCCAGGCACCCATGTAGCAGGGGAGATCCCCTTGAGGCCAAGTCCTCCATGGTGTAGTTTCCACAGCCTGTGACTGTACCTGCTTTCTGTAGGTGATCTGCCTGAGAGTCCTTGTGGAGAGGGGTTCAGCCCTTCTTCTGATAGGGTTCTGTGGCTTTACTTAAGTTTGTTGCACTGTCCTCTGGTGGAGTTAAGTGCTTGATGTCTATCCTGGCATACATCCATGTTGACTGACCAGGCAGCCATCCTCAGAGATGATTTTAGTTTGCCTGGATATTCCTTTATGGCAATGCTTCTGTGGATCTCTTTCACAAGGTGCCATTTTTCACAAATCTTGCAAGTAACTGTATTTAAGGCTTTTCTTTACCTGCAATGCACTTGAAATCAGCCAGAAGAGGTGAGGGAAAAACAGACTATGAAATCACTCAAGGTTCCTTTCCTAAGGAAAAGGAAAGCCAGCTAACCATAGGCACAAATTATTTTTAATGTAGTGGGGGAAGGGAAGTTACTTGAAAATTTATCACACAGAGATGAGATTCCAGGAATGCTAATTGCCAATAAGGAAGTAGGGATTAATTTACCTCAGTGGCTTAAGAGGGTCCAAGGACCCCCACTGTCTTCAGACTGATTGTTTTGTACTATCAGACCAAGCAAAAAAGAGACTGAAGAGACTAAATGCTTTTGCTAAAAGCCATTGTATTCTGTCCTTTGATAGGTCAGATTGTCTTACTCAGGACCTTGAAAAACCGAAACCCAAATTTGTGAGAGAGGTTTTGGAAAAGTGCATGCGGTAAGTAAGATCTTTTCCTTAGTTGCATTCAAGGCAAAGTTTCATCTGAATACTGTTAGAGTCCTTTTAACTTGACTCTTGTCTTGGGCACATCTGTTCTTACAATTCATTTTCAGTTTAAAGATGAGTCTGTTGTTTGCATGATTTTTATTCTGGTTTACCTGCTGTAGGACACTGCTTTAAAGAGAGGGAGAAACAGGTGATGCAGATGGTAGTGAGCTATACATGCACACCCATAGTTACCATAGGCATGGAAAGAAATAGAATTTAGGCTATATTCTTGGAAACTATTTAGCATTCATGGAAATAGAGGGAACTGACCATTAATTGTACTAAAAATTGAGAATCTAGTCTTGATTCTTCTACGTGCCTCTGATGTTCATTTACTTTAAACTAATGAATAACTGTCTAAACAAACAAAATAGCCAAACCAAACAAGACTACATAATCAGTAGTTCTGATAAGTAGTCTGGGCTTAAAATTGTTGAGATTAGGGTGGTATAGGAGAGCGAAAGAGCTAAATGTTGAAAAAGACTGTTATTCAGCATCCTATGTGAAAACAATCGAGGTTTGGGTGAATTCCGTATCGGAAGTGTGAAAGTGTTGTGCTGCACAACAAATGCCTTTTTTCTGTGGCACTCTTCCATTTCACTGAGAACTCTGATAGCAAATTAAGCCTTTGTGGGAGTGAAATGAAGCTGGAAAATAAAATGGAGATGTCTGGTTTAATATTTTTCCTGCTTTGAACACTGACATCTTACTAGCTGTCTGCAGCACATCTCAGGCTTTTGCATAAAACTTCTTACCAGGCAGCCTTTTCACAAGGCAAATTAATTGTATGAGGATGAAACTCTAGCATCACAGAGTTAAAATAGAAAGCATCTGCATTCTGTTGTATAGGCATCCTGAATCTTGTTCTGTGAACATTAAATATAGAAAAAACATTAAAAAGCAGTCATAAGCTGTGGCATTATTCCCTTTTTAATTCTACTGCTGTGGAACTTGTTATTTCCAGACTCTCCTACCATCAGCGAATAATAGACATTGTTCCTGCAAGTTTCTCTGTCCTCAGTCCTGCTAATCCAGTGTGCATTTACAAATATGGAGATGAGAGCAATAGTAAGTATTAAATTACTAGTGGTCAAGTTGAAGTAGTAGTATTTCAGAGCAAGGGAGCACACTAGATTGACTGCAATATTAGTTGTCTTCATAAAAAAGAATACAGCTCAAATAAATATGCATGATTTTCATATGGGTAAATATGCTTCACATGAGCAATTAATGTGTATTAAGCCTGGATTCTCTAATAAAATCCTGTCTGCTACTTACGAAGCAAAGAAAATCCAGATACATCAAGCTGCTATTGCTGATGTGGCTGTGGTGTTGTGCAGTATTATTTTCCAGTAGTCTAAAATCGGACAATTCATCAATTTCACCTGTTTGGGCACAATACTGTTGAAAATTCAGCATCTGACGTGATAATGAGAAATTATTTTTTGAACTTCATGAAGCACTAGAATATTTTACCAGTAAACTTGATTTAATGAGCATACAGAAGGAACACATACCATAAAAACTGAGGTAGAGAGGGACCTTATTATTCCTTTTATTGCTCAGTGTAAATACAGTCCTAAGCATAAAAATGTCATCATCAAAGATACAGTGAGGAAAAACAAGGAAGTATTGTATTTTTAGAAACCTGGTGGAAAATGAAGTAGAGCTTTAGTGAGGAATGTGATTGCCAGAGCTCAGGTCTAAAAGTTCTACTCCAAGTTTTGAATTTAACATGAAGACCAGAAAATGTATTGATCAATTTTATGGCGTATTGAGGTTGCCAATGATACTGGAAACCAAGTTTTAGATGTAGCTGAGAAGGGTACTTGTTTCTCTGTAAGGCAGACTGATGTTAAAAGTGCTAACTTACTTGCCTTTCCATATTTTTGACCTCTTTGTTTTTGTTCAGGGTCTCTTCCTGGATATACTGTGGCACTCTGTTTAACAATTGCAATTAAAAATAAGGCCAGCAATGATGAAATCTTCAGCATTTTAAAAGATGTGCCTAATCCTAACCAGGATGATGATGATGGTAAGATACAGGCTGTTAGGCTTTGACAAGCTGTCATTTATTCTGTGTGTAGACTGATCTGCCATGCTTTGGAGCTATGAGTGTGTTGGTCCACAGACCTATATACTTTTCCTTCTAGTAGTTGGTTTCAATTTAACGATAAATACACCACTGCTAGACTTTTGGTGAACATCTTACATGCAGAGGCCTGCCTGTTTTTCCTAATAGAGGTAACCTGGTGGAATGGAAATGGAGAGATTTTTTTTTCCTGGAGATGGAAACTCACAGTGGGACTACTCACATTCTCCTTAGCTTTGCAAGCACAGGCAGCACTGATTCCTAAAGCCTGAGTGTTTTATGGAGTGAGGGGTGTGAGAGAGAGTTAGAAGTGATCTAAACAATGATGAACGCTTCATTGTTTTTGTAGTATTTGCAAGGGTTCAGCTACACAGGCAGAGAGCAACCATGATCTGGTGGATTTTTTTTCCCTGGGATCCACTGTCATGTTTCCTGATTTGCTTTGGGCATTACGCACTAATTAGTGCTCTCCCTTCTTCCTGTCTTCAGCTGCAGGAGGGTACCAGACAGCATGCACCATAATAGCCATATTTGCTGTACATGCCTGGTGGACCTTTCTCCTATATCCTAAATGGTCGGCCGCTGTATGTTAATAACCTTACCTTCCTCACCCACGCCCCCATCTTTATGGCCTTCCAAGGCCCTCAGCTTGGTGTGCAGCTGCAGTTTCCTTTGCTGACTTTCTGTGCTGCCATCAGTGCTGTCACATGTTGGTGGGGTGGCTGTGTCTCTGATAGAATTCCATGTGGGTGAAGAAGCTTTCTGCACATCTTCTCCATGGCAAAATTGGAGTCTGAAACTGCACATTTTGTGGGAGTCTTTACTAGCTCCTTGCTCAGCCCTGCAGAACTCTGTTGATGGAACTCCTGTGAAATGAGCTAAAACCATAAGTTATCTCTACAGCTGTACGAGTAGCTTACATGCTTTACTTGAAGTATTTATTAGTTTTAACTTCAAATAACTTGCAGGTGAAGGATTTACTTTCAACCCTCTGAAAATAGAAGTCTTTGTTCAGACTCTGCTCCATCTAGCTGCAAAGTCTTTCAGCCACTCCTTCAGCGCCCTGGCAAAGTAAGTATAATATGTGCATTATTTTGGGGCTCACAGAGGAGGTTAATTCTGACAGTGAAATGCGTGATGAAAGAAGTAGACTGCAAGCTTCAGCAGTGTTGGTACTCCACAAAGCAATATGACTAGGAGAGCTAATTACATTGCTTACTTGAAGAAATGTTAGTGTAAATCCTAGATTATACATATGTGAATGGAATTAACAGAAACATGTACACTGCAGCCATGTGATATAACTGAAGTAAATGAGAAATTTTTTAAAAATTACTTCATTTTTGTATTGCTTATTTGCTGATTATGGCAAAAAGGTGTTCTTCCTACATTTCAATGACTGGGTAGCTGCCATCGCAGTATCTTTAACTATGAATATGAATCTAGGACAACTACATCTGAAAAAAAAAGGAAAGAAGAAACATGAAACTTCAAAACAGTCTGCTGTTAATTTCTTTTGTCTACCAAAGCAGAGTAAAATCCATTCTAAAATACTGTGGAGTTTATCCCTTAAAGATACGCTGGAACTGCAAAGAATTTACGGCATCATTTTTAGCAAAATTAGAATAACATTTTTAATCCTGTGTGTTTTTAAGTTGATTTTAAGTGATTTGTTACATGAAAGGTAGTCACATGCACCTTAATGAGTTATTTTTCTATCTGTCCCTGAAGATAGATAGAACTGCTACAAAAACATGAATCTGGAAGCTCTACAGAGGCAATGTTGATAAGAAGCTGCAGGTAGTAACGTGCAGTCAGGAGTAAGAGAGGCAGGGTGATTCAAATACTTAGACCATGGTATTTTCTCTGCTGCACAACAACAGTGGCAGCCAAGAGATCAAGAAGAGCCTCTTATGCTTTATAGTTATATTACAATAAGCTGGGCTATGAATGCTGTGTAGCAGTCAGAGTAACTGCTAAAATAGATGCTTTTAGCAGCCTCTCCTTGGAAAAGAGGCACTTAGGATAAGTGTCTGAAGTTGCAGAAACACGTTAAGAGGAAGGTCTAAGGCTAAAAAGGCAGCAAATTTTGGTTCAGCTGTGTATAGATAAGCACATGGAGCAGAAAAGTGACTCCTGCTTTTGAGAGCCTGAGAAATGTAGCCTAGCTTCAGCAAATATGTTCACCACCAACATAGAAGTTGCTTTTAGGAGATGTCATTTCTTTGTTGACTATTTTAGCTCAGGATGGTAATATTTTCCAGGGAACAGTTGTCTAAAAAATGCTGTAGATAGTCATATTATTTTCTTTTGGCCAATCTAAGCCACTTGCCTTATATCTGCTGCTCTTTTGACCTGGTCCCAGCCTATCTATTGACTACTTAATTCTATTAAAAGGTTTCATGAAGTCTTCAAAACACTTGCTGAAAGTGATGAGGGGAAACTTCATGTTCTGAGGGTTGTGTATGAGGTTTGGAAGAATCATCCACAGGTAAGAGGCTGGAATGCCAAGGATCTTTGTGTGTTTCACCTCACAGAGGTCGTATGTGAATAAAAAAATGTACAGTTTTTTGATATCCTTTAGAAATAAAACTTGTCTCTTGTCATTCTGAGGAACGTTTAGATTGTATTTAGTGTTGCTACTACTAAAATGAAGGCTAGACATAAAATATATATACCATCAGTGGTGCTGCTTCTTTCTCAACAGTTCACTGTGAAAGGGCGAGGACTGTCATTAAGACTCAGATTCATACTATGCTGGTTGTTGAACAAGAGAATAACTTTTGCTGAAACCATGGTTTTGTTCAAAGTTGGAAAGCAACATAAATACGTAAATTTAAATAAGATGTAGATCTCATATCTACAACAAGCCACAATCCTAGAAATGTGGAAGCCTAGGGATTTTTAGGGCTTTTTTTTTTTTCATTGCTAGTGAAAGCTGTCCAGTTAATACACAGAGCTCATGCTGGGTAGGGTGAATAGAGCTGCAGAGTAGTGGTTGTTCAGAACAGATCAGACTGATGGTGCCATGATAATGTTCACTCTTGAGCCAGAGGAGATAACACCCTAAAAGACCTACAAAAGATGCCTCAGTTGTTTAAGGTGTTCAGTTTCTTCACAGCAATTGTTTTACCTCAGCTGACCTTTTTCTATGACTAGAAATCAATGAGGAACTTGGGCTGACTTTGCCTGCGTTAGTTACTTTACATATTCCTTGCTGGTTTGCTTGTGTTGCTGGAAAGTGGACTCTACCTCTCAGTTGCACAGGCCAGAGTATAAGAAGTGATGCCACTGAGAACCAGGAGTAATCCTTGCATCTGCCTGTGGTCCATTCTCTAGTGGAAAAAATGAGCACCTAGAAGATACCTATGCAAGCTGTAACCTCTCTTAAAAACATCAAAAGAGGAAGATTTTTAAAAGATATATTTAACTTATTACCCAGTTTACTGACCTTGAAAATGTGACATTTACAGTCTGACCTACTTTTTGCTGCCATTTAACTGGATCAGAAGAAATTTCATTACTGCAGTATAATATCTGTATCAGCTTCTACTTCACTCCTTTGTATCGCAGCATTACCAAACTGAGATGGAGGTTTCAAACCCAGACTAAATAGTCATGTTAAATTTTTATTAATAAATCAAGATCCCTTTAAAAAATCTCAAGTGCAGAATTTAGGAAAGTCTGCTGTTTGCTGTTAAACTTAATCATGGAACTTTTCTCATCTTGCTTTTACTGCAGTTCAGTGTTTTTTGCTTCTGATCAAGCACTTTTTTCTTATTCCCAAGTCCTCAACCTCCTTGTCACGCAGAAGGAATGGTGCCTCCACAGCAGGGCACTTGTCCAGAGTGTGTTTTTCAGGCTGTTCACCCTACTCCCATGTCTATGGGAGCATCCTTTGATTTGGTTCAGACCAACAATGCTTATATGGCTTAAAGCACTAATGAGCGGTCTGTGCTGCAGGTAGTGATTTAACAGCAGGAGTCAGTAGTCCCTGGACTTAAAAGCAAGCTGGTGGTGGTGATTTCATAAAGAGAAACTTTAACATTAAATATTTTCTCAAAATCCTAGATGTGTGTTTTTTGGAAGACCAGGCTAAGTAATCAGAAATCCTTCCTGGCAATGCAGAAAGACAAATAGAGCACAGGATACTATCCTGGGACTTGAAAGTTGAGTGCTGAGTCCTCTGTATGATTCATTCAGTTATTTTAATTTTCCTTCCTTAAAAGGAGCTTTGTTACACTTCCTCATTTGACAACGGGTGGCTGTAAGGATAAATACAGTGCAGGCTGTGGTTCTTAGATACTGTGGCATTCAATCACATGAGTAACTAAGATAAGCCCTTTTTTCTGAACAGCTTGCATCTTCTTTAGTCAGTAACTCTTCTCTGTAGTTGCCTGCTAGATGGCTTGCAACTCCCTCAAAATCATGGCAGTGCGTGTAGCAAGTAAGCTTTTCCACTGACTCCACGATGCTTCTTCGTTCTGTCCTGAAGTCAGTGGGCCCTGTAGAGAAAAGCTTACTGCCATGTTTGAAGGCTGTTGCAGTTCAAGGAGAGTAGGCTAACAGCAGCTCCATCATTATGGTGATCTGACAGGTATATATGCTCTGGTTGGAGTACTTTGATGTCAAATACCAGCACTTGTGTCTCTCAAGGCCTCAGTTCCAACTCTGATTCTTGTATTTTTTGCTGTTGTATGGGAGTATGTATGCAAACAAAGAGTGATACTTTCAGAAGCAGGTATGGTTGTCAACAAAACAAGAATGCTTTATGTAATTGATACAGATCTCCTCATTTGAAATGTTTTAAGCTAGACTGCCCACTTTGCTAAAGTATTCGAAATTACTCAGTAATACCACTAATGTAGAGTTGCATTGAATCTCCTCTGGTTTTATCTGAGGCTGGAATATTTTACACAGATTTTGTGTGTGTTGTCTTTCACAAAATACAGATGATTGCTGTGCTTGTGGACAAGATGATTCGGACACAAATTGTTGACTGTGCTGCAGTAGCAAACTGGATCTTTTCTTCAGAGCTGGCACATGATTTTACTAGGTAACAAGAACTTGGTTTGGGTTGTTATTTGTCTTTGATTTGCTGTTTTAACTTGCCAGTACATAGTTCAATATTGGAAAACTCAGCAGTGGACACTAAGGTACAATTAGGCTTTTGCCCTTTCTACAGAATACATACTTAAACATTTTTCTTTCTGAGTTGGGGTATGAATGTTGGTGTGAAAATGCAAGATTGCTGCTAGCATGTCATTTTGCTAGTAGTGTCTAAGCCTGCTGAAGTGGAGCTGTTCCTAGACAGTCTGTTGCTGTGTGTTGTACTGCTGCTGGCTGGGCACTGTCCTGGCCTTTGGGAGTGGTATGTAACTTGTACCACCACTGATGTATTGCATATTGAGATTGGGAGAACTGTTCGATCTGAGGAGTCAAGTTTGGTGTTAGTAGTCTTGCAGTGTGTACATGAAATAAAATTCTGACTGAAGTCAGAGCAACTGAATAGGCAAGAACTGATTGTTAAGATTTCTTGCATTACAAGTATGCTTTCCTGCATGCTGAGTATTCATTCACTCTGGTAGATGATACTTTAATGATACTTAAATTTTTTAATTCTCCCACTTACATTTTTCTGTTAAGAAACTACATTTAGTTTCCTGTTTTCGAGTAGTGTGTAATGTGGTGTTTTGAGCTTTATGTCTTTCCTAGGTTTTATATCTGGGAGATCTTACATTCCACAATTCGTAAGATGAATAAGCATGTCCTGAAGATTCACAAAGAACTGGAGGAGACCAAAGCAAGATTGGCCAGGCAGCACAAAAGAGTAAGTAATTTGTTTGTAAATTTTAAACCAAGTTATACAAGTCTGCATGCTGATGTACAGACACACAGTTTTGGGAAGGACTGAATACACATGATTCTTCAGGAAGCATGTCTGCAAACATGTGGTCAGCTGTAGCACTGAGACATCAAAAATCAGATGCATGTTCTTGGTCCTAGCTGTAATTTAGGAATTTAGTAAAATCTTTTAAGGGAGTGATACATGTTTGGTCTGTTCAAGTTCTCTCTCACAAGTTTCTCTTCCAATATGATCATGTCTTCCACTTGCCTTCTAATCTGGATTCCAATTACCTTCTTAGAGAACAGTAAGAAGGTTACAAATTATTCATAGTAAGGTGTGTTGAAGAGTGCTCTTGTGGCTTCCATGCAGAAGTGCACAGAAACAGCTATTTGTGATTGAGAAGTTGGCTGTTACTGTTCTTCTGATGGATGCTGCTGGATTCTGACACTGGCCTGGCACTTCCTTTTTCCATATTATTTTCCTGAATACAGTTGCATGATCTTGCATTATTAAATACAGCAAACTGATGAGGAAGCAGCTGCTGTTGTGTTCTGTTGTCTCAAGTGGGCCAGTAAAATGGAGTGAGTGTCTTCATCTGTGACAGCTGGAAAAGATGGTGCCCAAGGAAGCTTGGCTGAATACAGTACTTAGTTATGACAGAATTAAGTCAGTTTATAAATATGCTGAATTGCAGAAAGCAAGAGAGAATTTGTTTCTTTGAGGCCTGTAAGTGTGTTTACCTGCATAAAACCCTTAGCTAGCTCCAAAATTTTGAATGAGCTTAGTGTCAAAATGTGAAACAGAGCCTGCTAACGTTTTTTGAGGAAAGCTCCTCAAGTCAGTCATATGTCCAGAAGCTTCTGTTGAGAGATCACTAATAACTCTCAGCTTGCCAGTCTTGGTTCATCCCAGCCCCTTCATCTTGTTTCCTTCACTCACAGCAACAGCCATCCTGCTTGCCTCCTCAGTCTACATTGATGAGCAGTTAATAAATGTCTGTGATTATGGAAGACTTAGATGCAGTCATTGATCTTACTGTGAGGCAAAGAGCTTCTCTGGCGTCTCTAAATATACCAGTGTTTTAATATCTGTCATTGTCTCTTGCTACAGCTCTTTATTACTTAGTACTTTAAATTAGTATTGTGCCAGGAAGAAACATTTGTATGCAACAGTGAGTAGTTCTGCAGGCTCTTGCTCTGCTGCATGACCATTCATTTTAGAGGAAGTAAGCCAACAAGTTTTGATGTCACCAGCATGAAGGGTATTCCCTTACCATGGAATGAGTCCAAGGTTTGCATGCTTTATCTTGGTTCTTCAGTGTTTTGAGTTCAGAAAACCCTATAGATGGGGAAAAGGCAAGTTCCTATAGAGAGCATAAAATTAAATTCTCACTTGCTCTGGTAAGTTGTTTTCATTTTTTATACTGATTCAGAGCTATACCTTTCTTGTGGTTGTGAACTTCATTTAGTATGCTGTAGGTGAGTTAACACATGGCCCTGAATTTACCATAATCCATCAGATCCTGTTTTTTCTCCTATATGCCTTAAAGTCTTGTTTAAGACTTAGCTGATCAGATCACCTGAGCTGGTTCTTAGGTGTATTTTGTGGGTGGTGGTGGTGTCGAGTGGTTTTTGATGCAGTAAAGCATGCCATGTTCCTAGTTAGGTCAGTTTCTGTGCTGACCCTTTCTGGTCTTGAGAGTAGCCTTTTTGATCATGAATATAGGGAGTCCCCACTTCAAAACACTGGCTCCAGTCTTTAGCCTTCCTGTTGTGCTAACCAACTGCATTCATTTGAGTTCTTGCACCAAGTGCAGGAGAGAATTTGCACCAAGTGCATTATTTTTTAAAGCCCTGAGATTTCAGAACTCTGTATTTAATGAATTACCTGTCTTGCTGCAGGAGATGCAATTTGAAAAAATCTATGCCAGATTATTTTTAAAAAGTTGGTCGTTACCATGCAATGATAAAGTTAGCAGGCGTATTAGCTTTCACTGTGTTTCCCTTAAATAAATCATGAAATCATAGAATGGCCTGGGTTGGAAGGGACCTCAAAGATCACCTAGTTTTAAGCCCTTGCCATAAGCAGGGACACCTTCCACTAGACCAGCTTGCTCAGAGCTCCATCCAGTCTGGCCTTGAACAGTCCCAGGGATGGGGCATCCTCAGCTTCTCTAGGCAGCCTGTTCCAGTGCCTCACCACTCTCACAGTAAATAATTTCTTCCCTATTTCTTACCTAAACCTACTGTCCTTCAGTTTAAGGCGATTTATCCTTGTTCTACCAACTGCATGCTCTTGTAATTAGTCCCTCTTTCTTGGAGGCTCCCTTCAGATACTGGTAGGCTGCAGTTAGGTCACCCCCGAGCCTGCTCTGCTCCAGGCTGAACAATCCCAATTCTCTCTCTTTCATAAGAGAGATGCTTCATCACTCTGTTTACTTGGTGTCCCTCTGGACTCACT
>VZSE01012827.1:0-18699 GCA_013398275.1 Promerops cafer
CTTCTTGCAATCAATGCCTGACCACTCTGTCGGGGAAAAATTGTTCTGAATATTTCATCTGAACCTCCCCTGGTGGAATTCAAGGCCATTTCCTCTCACCCTGAAAGGATTACATGCTGATTCTTTGGGATTTTATCCATGAGGAACGGGCACAGACAGAAGGTGTTGCTCCCAGGACTCCACTGCACACTGCATGGCTTTGCCAAACACAATTCATCCAAAGCAGAGGGAAGTTGGGTTTTAGAAATATTAGCAGTAGTAAAAAAAAAAAACAAACAACCAAAACAACAAAAAGAAACCCAAACCAAAACACAAGGAAAAAAACCACAAAGAGAAAAAGCATGGGACTAATAATAATATGGAGAAGCTTAAGTAGATGAAGAAGTAGTAGTAGTAAATAAGAAAAGAATTAAGCATAAGACTAAGAACAAGGAAAAAAATAGTGAGAATAATAATAAGAATGAGAATAAGAAAAAAATAATAAGAACAAGAATAGGAATAATAAAAGGATTAAAATAAAAAAACAAAAAAAAAGAAAAAGAATGAGGAAAAGAATAGGAACAGGACTAAGAATAATATTAAGAAAAATAAAAAAGAATGAGAAAAAGAACAGGAAAAGGAATAAGAATAGGAATTTAGACAAGAATGAGAAGAAGAACAAAGAACAGGAAAGAGAATAGGAAAAGGAGTAAGAAGGAAAGGGAGTAAGAAGGAAAGGGAGTAAGAAAAGAGTTGATGCAGAAGAAATAGAAGTAAATACTAGGAAGAAGAATAAGAAGAATAGGGATGATAATAATAAGATGACGATGATGAAGAAGACGAAATAGTAGCAGCAAATTATTATTACTATTACAGTAATATCAAGCTAAAATACACATCTACACATCCTCTTGCATCACAGAATGGTTTTGTTTGGGAAGGACCTCAGAGATCATTTAGTTCCAACAGATTCTCTTCTGCTCTTTTGCTCTCTCTGAGACCTCTTTCCTATTTCTATCTCTCTCTCTCACATATCTTGTAAATAAAACCCATGTTAAATAAAATCTGTATGTTGTCATCATATGGTCTCATTTGCATCTTCATTTGGGCAGAGGCATCTCTCCCTAAAACACATTCTCTGCCCAGCCCGTCTTCAAAGCAGAGGTTCTCCAACCCTCTGCGGATCTCAGTTGCTCTCCTCTGAACTCATTAGAACAGGCCCACATCCTTCTTATGCTGGGGCCCCCAGACACGGATGTAGTGCTCCAGGTGGGGTCTCAAACAATGGACTGGAGGGCCACAGTCACCTCCCTTGACCTGCTGCTCCTCACTCCTTTCCATGCAGCCCAGCCCCAGGGTGGCTTTCTGGGCTGGCAGCACAGATTGTCAACTCATACTGAGCTTCTCCTCCATCTGCACCCCCAAGTCCTTCTCCTCAGCCCCTGCCCCACTCAGCTTCTTCCCACACGTGCCACACATGCCACAGACCTGGTGATAAAAAAGCCACTAGAGCAGAGTGAACATTTCCAGCTGTCTTCTAATTTGTCCAAGGAGTCGTGCTATAAATAATTGCCTGTAATATCCCTTTAGGGTTGTTTTTATTGCTGTCCAGAGCAATCCAGGGGAATCAAACCACAAGTGACACTCCTCCTTTGGAGGATTCGCGTTCTTTGTGTGCATTGACACAAACACCTCATTTGCTTTCTGAACATCCATCCTTTGCCCTGGCACCTGATTCCTGATCTGTGTGTTATAGAAAAGCATTTCATCATGCCCAAGTTCACTGTCTTTCCATCTACCCTCTGATTTTCACAGAAACTTTTTTCATTCTGTACTTGCCAGGCCTCTTTGCTCTGAACTTCTTGCTCCTCTGCGCTCCATCATTTCCAAGCATTCTCAGTGACCATGTGTTCATAGCAAGTCCAAATTTGCCTTTTTCTGACTACATGTCTGTGAGATCTTTCAGTGAACAGTGCTTTGCAGGAGGAAAAATACACTGTGCATAGTCAGTGTGGTGACTAAATTTTGATGAAATCAGTTCACTGTGCCCATGAGAGCCCTGAGGATTAGAAAAAGTTAATAAAGAGCTCATTAAATTAAATTGCTTATTAATTTGCATTTAGAACTTCACTGGGGTTTGACACAGTGGAAGTTGTTTGAGGCATTAGTCCAATAAGGATTTTCTGAAGTACAAGGAGATCTGGACTTTACCTGCTGTCTTTCTTCAAGGACAGAAGATTTCTCTCCTGTAGCCAGCTGCTGACTTATATGAAAGAAATTCATATAAAATATAGCTTGATATTACCACTGAGTATGGCTGGAACTGGCCAGCGAATTCCAAAGGCACTTGGACAGCATTCACAGAGAGAGCCCGGCAGTCTCCAAATAAATCACAAAAGCTTCACTTCAGTCTGGTGCTGCCTCCTTCCAAGTGCTGTCAGCTCCGGGCTGAAGTCAGGAAATGCCTCACTGGCCAAAGGCTCATCAGAAGCACATCAAGGAACCTCTCAACCAAGATGTCAAACACCCATTTTTTCTTTCAGAAGCCAACTGGAATCTATCCATAACTATTTTGCTGACTTCAAAATGTCAGCTTTTCATTTAAACTAGATGAAATAGCCAGGCAAAAAGTAATTATTTCTGTTTGATCTGTCAGCATCCCTCTGTTGTCATCAAGGAAATGTAGTGCCAGACAGCAAATGCTGCTTCACTTTCTCTGCTCTCACAGACTTTCAACAACAACCAGAGAGGGAGAATGTATCTTGTTTACTGTAAGTTTTTTCCTGTAACAGTACACAAGAGGTTTTCTTGATTTGCCAAACTCATCAAAAGAAATACAACAAAATCCAGCCAACTGATCTTGCTTGAAAAATGCAAAACTGATCACATTTGCTTGCAATATGTACAACATCATGAGAGCAGCAGATATCCATGGGAAATGTTAATCTAACCCTAATGCAGATCAGCTAAAAGAGTAGACAACCACAGGCCTCACCAACACCTCCTCTATCATCAAAACAAGTGCTATTTTGGGGTGATTGTCAGACCCTTAGTAGATCCAAATGTATTTCTCTGAGATGGAAAGTTTGGATTTTGAGAGGCTCTAAGGGCAGCTCTTCTTTGGACTTCTGCCTCCATTTCCTGGGGTCATGGGAAGATATCCAAGTCTTAACATTCAGGAAGAAAAAAGGTTTCCGTCTGAAAACCTGATGCTCTTGAATTCAGCAAGCACACATAGATATCTACACACCAGCAATTTGTCACTGACTCACAGGACAAAGGACATTGTAACCACCAAAAAATGAAGCAGCACACTGTGCTGCCTTAGCTCAGCCATGAGGGAAAGCATGCTTGCTTTTCCACGGATGATGCAACCCATTGCCTGGCTCAAACAGACAGAAAGACCTGGAAAACTCTCTGTTTACCAAGTCATAATAGGACACTGAAAACTTCGTCTCCTATCAGCTTTCACTAAGACAGACAAGGTTTCACATTTTTTGTGGATTGTGGATCATGGACCACAATCATTCACCTCCCATTCAGGGTGGTTCATTCACATCCCTCCCTGGGGACACCACACTGGTGTAAGCACAGCAGAAGCAGAGATTTCTAAACCTCAAAACCCTCTCAATCCAGAGATTATTCATAGCCCAGAAAAAGAGAAGAGCTGTAAAATAAGCTGACCTGAACACAGTCCTCTTGATTCTCTCTTTCACTTCTTGTTTGGTTAGATAAGAATCCAGTGGGAATTCAAGGTGGGGAGTTGAGCTAAACTGTATCATTCCCACACGGACCTAAAAGAAAAGGTTATGACAGGTGTCTGTGCAAGTTTTACTCTTTTGATCAATTTACAAATTCGGGAAGACTAAATTGTATGGAGGCAAACTATACAAGGAGGTTTGTGCTGTCGAGCCCTGGGCACTCTAAATGAACTTAGAAATAGAGCAGGAACTCCAGTATTATCTATACAGACTATAAACAATGCAAAAAAGTTTATCTGGAAACAACAGGAGTCTCTGCTGCAGTTAGAGGCTGTATCTATATTTAGGATCTCAGGATCTATATTTATCCACTCAGAGCAGCTCACAGCATCAGGGGCAGTAAGTTTATACATAACAACTTCTACACCAACCCATTTATACACTGTGCAGGCAACCTTTCCCTTTCTTATAGTAGTTCCCTCTGGCACTGAGCACAGCAAGCAACACAAATAAATACTTTTTCTAATAGTTCCTCTAAAACCATTTTCTCCAGTTGAAAATGCAAATAGACTAAATGGTCTGTACTGGGCAATACATCCAGAATACTTCACTGAAGCCTTACAATAAGTATTATGGAATGTGACAATTACAAAGGTGAAAAGACTACTGGTTTTCAGTCCAGTCTATGCGAGGATTAAGTGAAAGACTAGTGGAAATACGGTATTTAAAAAATAAAACACACCACTAAATCTGCAAATATTAAATATTCACTGACACAACCTTCCCAAAGACCTGACATTTATATGGAAAGGCTCTGGCATGGAATCAAGTCCAGTAACCATCCCAGCCTGCTCCAAGGCCCTCAGCTGAGGCAGTGTTGTAGGACTGATGCGCACCTGGAACCGCAGCCAGTCTGGCTTGAAATCCCCTCAGACAGACCCCAGGATGAGCCATTCAGGCCCAGAAGTGCCTCAAGGCTGACTCCAGGGAGAAAGACCTGAGACTGCAGCAGCACAGCACCCATCTCCTTCTGGGGCAAGCAGAGCAAGCAGACTATATCATTTGCATCTGGACAGAAAGGTGGCTAACTTCCCAGAGATTAATTCTGCAGCTTTCCAAGGAAAAGCAAGAGAAAGATCCAACTAATCTATGAGCTTCCAAAGCAAAATAAAATCAGTAAAAGAAACCCAAATCACAATCTTTAACCTGAAGTATTATGTATTTTCTCAGGTTCAAGAGGAACTGCTTAAAATCTGAAGAATCAAGAAGCATCCTCCAATCCCACTGCTTCACAAACTGCATCTTTCTGAATAAATACTCTGCCCCCATGGCAGCTGGTAGCTTGAATTTTGCAATTTCACTCAGCATGTTACCACTGGCCTTTAGGCACACTGCTAAGCTGTTTGAAAATTAGAGGAGATATTCCTGACACTCACCCTGTCTGGATGGATGTCCAAGGCATCACAGAGCTTGCCTGCAAAGTGCTTGGACCTTTCAAAGCTTCCTTTGCCAATGCTGTAGGATCCATCCAGGAGGAAAAGGACATCTAATGAGGCAGAGCACTGCATCACTAGGAGAAAAAATATATACACTGAGAAACTGCACTTTGTTAGCCCTGCTCTCTGGAAGCAGGCAGCCAAGAGCTACAAATCCAGACAATTTGCAGAGGATGGACTCAGGCACCCAGTGTCCACAAACCCAAAGCCCACATGCACCCCTGCTCTGGTCTGCAGCAGCTCCAGCTCAGCTCTCAGTCTGCCAGACTCACCTCGGAGTTCAGAGCCCCAGCCTGGTATCAGTGACAGCACGGGAGCAGCCAATGCAGTGAAGTATCACCAAATACAGGGAGAGATGCTCTCTCAGAGAGGGCACAGAGAGAGGGGTGAGCAGCAGGGAAAGGGAGCCCTGCCCAGTGGGACCTGCAGGCTCTCCCAGCCCAAGGCACAGACATAAATCCAGGAGGTGTTTGCAAAGTCTACCGAGTCCCACAGAGCCCAGCGTGTTCCATCTGCAGCACGTTTTTCAAAACAGGCTCTTATTTTCCTAAACACAAATTGGCTGAACAGCTCCCAGACACTGCCAGAAACACTTTTCATGAAAATCTGCCTTTTATCTCCTCTTCAGAGATGTGTCTTGGTACCACCCCTGCCGGCATGAACACGACTGCTCCCAAATATAAGTTTCTGAGGTGCTTTTGCTGCAGTGGAAACACACAGTTTCCCTGACATAAATAAATAAATAAATGTCAGATTGCAGACAATGAAGAGTCATTTTCAAAGCATTTAAAGGGAAATTTTAAAGTCTCCTCTGCAGCATTTGCCAGAATCAACTGCAAGGGAAAAAGAATCCAGAATTTCAATAGATATCAAGCACGCCTTGAGAGCTCTTTTGGCCAATGACGTTACTCTACCCCCATTATTATAATCTTTCTATTACCACTACTTTTACCAAATCATTCCTGCTAGGCAAAACATGAATTTATAATTAGGGTTTTCTAATACCAGATTACAGGGATTGAAGGTTGTGAGGCATTCCCTTCTGGGCCACTGGTTCTCCAGACGGGGCACCCAGCCTTGCCCTGGGGCGCTGTGTTGAGGACAAGCTGGAGCACAGCCTCCCTGCCAGTGCTGTCCTGGCTTGTCAGCCTTGCCCTCGGAGCTGGGCCGAACCTGGAGCTGCAACAGGGCTGTTAGACCTGCCTAAGCATGCACAGAGAAAACTGCAGAGCCCCCAGAGTGGGCCCAGCATGGAGGAACATTCCTCAGTTGGCTCTGCAGTTGAGGCGTGCAATGCAGCTCTTCACAGGGACTCGTAAGCAGGATGTCTGCAGCCCACCAAGGGACTCCTGGGGACATGCCCAGGGAGAAGCACCCAAACACCCATCCTCGGGATGGAAAGTCTGAGCTGAACACATGGTGCTACAGGATAGAACTGGAGGGCATGCCTGGCACAGGAATAAATGCAATTTATCCCTTGACAGACAATAGAAAAAAATGGCTATCAGGAGAGAATTCACGACAGAGTTAATCAGTAACTGATTGCAAGTACAAGGGAGCTGCAGGTGAACATGTACTGGCCAGCCAGAGCCCCATCACCCCTGCTCCCAGCAGCCTGACTGTGCTGGCTTTACAGCCTGAAAAAAATGCCCACGTGGGAGGTCTGATCAGGTCTGTAATTAAACACAGCTCTTTAAAACAGGATTGCTTGGAGCAGGCTCTGAAGGAACTGACAGAAACATCATCCAGTTGGCAAATACCCAATTTGGGAAAAACAGAGTAGATCACGTCCCAGGAGTGCTAACATCAATGAGGAAAAAAGCCAGGTTAGGGTAGAGGCAGCCACAGTGCTGTGACTGCCAGAGCATTGCTGGGGACTTTATGGACTGAAGAGGGGCTAATAAATGTAAATAACAACAACAACAACAAAACTTTAAAAACCCCAAAACAAAACACACCAAAACAACCAAAGAAAGAGGGAATTCAGAAATAGAAAAGACTTGCTTTATAAAACAAACTTACACTGGCCAGCAGCTGAGATCTTGCCAATCATCTCCTGGCCAACATGGATTTGTTGTATACCCAACGCCAGCAAAGCTGTGGCATCAAACAGATAATCATCCATGAGCAAGACATACAGGATTTAACCTATATCAGCAAAAATGCTGGTTTGCTGTATAGGTTTCACAGTTGCAAAAAATAATTTGGTGACACAGCAGTGTATCTATGTCAGGAAATTCCTTCTGGCAGGGACATAGCATTAAAAATGACAAGGACATTACTCCAGCACAGAACAGACTCTGCTCACTGCATGCAGGGACACAGTGCAAGAATGACAGCAAGGCCAGCCTTAGGCTTCTGAGATTACAGCCATAAACACTGGATAAATTTATGCACTTTTAATATCATAACATCAGCTTTTCCCACATCAGTTAGACACTTTACATACAGATCAGTCACGTGTTCAAATTGTCAGAAAAGCTGTTTCTCCAGGTATTATTTTCTCCCCTTTTGTGTGAAACTATGTTTCAGAAGTTTACCCCTAAACCTTCTGGAGAGGCACTGACTCGGCTCTCATTCCTCAGAGTTAAGAATTCCAGCTGGAGATAGGGAAGCACCTGAGACAAAAACCACTGATGCAAAATGGCAGCTTTAAACATACCTTGGGAAAGCAGGAAGATGCAGATGGACTCAAATGACAAGAGGTTCATGGTGACAAATCTGGAGGGAAAAAAACCAAAAAGAAACAAAAGAGGAGAGGAATAGAAATCCAATTCCTACAGCAAATTTCTTTACCTGCAGCTGATCATCTTCTTCCTGGGTGTCTCAGGTGATGAGCTCAGAAACATTTTGTCTGAGGGGCAAAAGTAACTCCTGCCCTGGGGAGAAGGGTGGGGAACAGATAGAAGGAAAAACCATGAAAATGAGGGAATAATAGAAAAGGAAATCTCTCAACATACTCCTCTCCTTTCCCATCACATCCGGAGAGAGCAGCCCTGACAGGGAGGGAGGGAGAGCCAGCCCTGCCTCCCCTCCTCTCCATACCCACGCAGACCTCTCCTCTCCCCCCTCTTCTGTGCACCTCCTTTTCACAACTGAGTCCCACCAGGGCGCCGTGTGCCTGGGGAAGCCGCTGGAGAGCCCAACAGAGCTGCTCGGGGCTTCACCGAGCACAGCCCGAGCCGCATCCCCCCACCTCCCCATCAGCTCCGGCGGAAACGTCCCCGCTGTGGAGCCCAGCGCAGGGGACCTGTCCCTCGGGTCCTGCCTCGAGCAGCGCTGCTGCCCATCCCCATCACGGGTCTCCAACAACACTCAGCCCCAGGCTCTTTCATGCCTTATGTTTTACAAGGACTTGGCTTTCTGGGGAGATGTTTTTATGCATAACTGTCCGGCAAATTCAATTTTCTGCTCATTTTTCCTTTGAAATCAGCGAGGCTGCCATCACATCGTAGGTAGGTTTCAGTGACACTTTCAAGCATGCCCAGATTTAAACCAAATGTATCTGGTAGAGCTATTGGCTTTCTATTTCAAACGTGTCTATTTATTTTTTCTCCAGATTAAAAGCACTCAGTAGACCAGATTCATGATGGGTCTCTGCCCCTGTCATTGCAAGAGCAAATTTTCTTCATGTAGTTAAAGACAAGTAAGTGTGTTTCTTGATAACCAGCTCTATTCATTGTTTTTCCAGAAAAAAAGGGGGTGATTTTTCTCAGGAAAGACTTATCTCTGCAGCAAATGATATATCCCTCACATCAGACAAGGCAAGATACCTAAAGCAGGCCATGCTCAGTTACCTGCACAGGTACAAAAGGAAGAGGAGATTAAGAAATCCCCTCTGGGATCACCCCACTAGGGATTACAGACACAATAACACTGTCCTGCAGTGCCAGGTGCATCAAGCATCACCCTTCAGCACATCCTCCCAACATCCCCACCAAATGAACAGATCCTAGGCTTGGCTAAGCAAAGGGAGATGAACAAAAAACATGACTTCATTGGGGAAGCCCCACTGTGTGTCCCTCAGGAGCTTCAAGCCCTGCAAATGCCACGGAGGAAAGGTCATTCTTATGCCATGCCTCAAGGACATTCTTCCTAGGAGCTATTTCCAGAGTGCACATCACCCAGAGCCAGACAGGCCTCTGCTTGCACTCAGATGTCACAGGTGTTGTGGGATTTCACATTGTTTTCATACAAAACATTGACAGGTCAAGATGTTTCTACAACTTGGTTTTATCTTGGGTTTAAATCAACTAATCTGCAGGATGAATTCTTTGCCTTTTAGGTCAGTCAGACTCTCAGCAACAGGAATAGAAAGCAAGCTTCATCATCACCTGCTGCTCATCAGCATTAGCCCAGGATTAGCAGCAGCAACCCTAGCAGCTTTGCTGGGGGGGGTGGGGTGATGAGGGAAGGACATTTTCATTTTATCTTCTCAGCCATTAAGATAGGGAATTTTAATAATGTCTACCTCAATAATGAGTCAAAAATATTTTTATTTAAACCACACTAAGTCAAAACTCCTATTTTTGTACCCAGATTCTCACTTGGACACATGAATATGATGGCAACTTACTTGAAGCTAAGTAAGAGTTGTAGTCGTGTGCTGTGTTTGGAGGAGTGACACCAGAGATGGGAAAGTGAGGTAAAGGGGAGAAAAGCTCCTCTTGACAAGTACCTTCGCAACATGTCTTTCAACATCTTGAAATATCACCCATTTTAACAGGGGAGAAAGCAGGAAAGATTACACTGCATATTCATTAAAACATATTCTTAGCAAGGCAAGCAACCTCCTGTCCCTGCTGAGGAATGGCCCTAGCTTGCTGAGGGGAGCTCACTGCTACGTGCTCATCTGATGTTCAGATGTAGGGAGGGAGAGAGGAGACCAATCTTCCTGTCTCCTTTTTCAGTCTCTCTCAGCTTGTTTTCCATAAGTAAATTTTACTTTTTACTTCTTGCCAAGGTTTGGAGGCAGTGAACAACTTTTGTTAGGAGCCCCACGCATCCCCTCTGCCCAGCCACAGGCATTGCTTGGGGGCCCCTCACAGTGGGATCTGAAACTGAAGGGCAAGGAGGAAGACAACACGAGAAATGTTTAACTTCTCTTTAAAACATACATCACAAATCTCAGTCTAAAAGTTTTGACAATGTTTTTCTCCAAGGGATAAACAGGATTAAATTTCCAGAAGATGCTCTGCAAAACCAGTTCATTTATTCTCCCCCATCCAGTTCTGTAGAGGGAGTTTTGAGAGGCTCTTTTCCCCTGTGCAATTAAGGCTCCTATACATAAAGAGACCTTGATCTTGCAGCACTGCTCACATGGGGTACTGTCAAAATCAACATGCTGCAGATCAGATCCTGTATGACCCATGAGCTATAGAATAAAAGACACTTTTCTGACCTGAGAACTTTTGCTAAACTTATTGTGTTGTTTGTTCTGACAGAAGTGCTTATGCTACTGACTTTGACTGTGGCTGGAGCAGCAGGAGCATCTCCATGAATGTGTCACTTTTTAAATCTTTTGCCACATGCAAACCCACCCAAAGGAGCTGGAGCCTGCCTCAGCATCACAAGCACTTGATGCTTGCAGCAGTGAGCAGCCAGTGTGGATGCTGGGAAGAAATGTTTTATGAAGTGGCTGATAAGGGGGAACAGTCATCTGCAGGAATTTGGTGTCTAAGGACAAATAACAGCATAAGAAAATAAGCAAACAATATACTTATACTGAGGTTATAAAAGCATATGTAACTTTGTCACACAACCTACTGAGAACTCATTGAAGGCTATGGGTACTGTAACTGGTTTTGTCACCCCTCACCTAAGCTGAGCAAATCTGGGCAGGGAATCTCCAGCTGAGTGTCTGGCCTGACCTGCTCTGCTTTGCACCAGCCAGAAACATCCACACCTGAGGTGGATCAACTACTGATCTACCTATGGCAGGAGCAGGTGTGAATGGTTCCCAAAGAATGGAGTGGGAGAGCTGTCAGCTTCAGTGATTCTCTACAGCAGAGGCTGAAGGGGGAGAGGAAAAATCCTTTTTTAACATCTCTGGCATTCAATGTAGCTCTCAGAATATGATGCATGCTGAGATCATCTCATACCTACCCCTATTACAAAACTAACCCCAATGCTCACTTTATCCTCCTGCTGCATCTCTGTGAGCCCCAAAGGACAAGGCACAGCCTGGGCATTACCTCCATGGTGTCACTCCCACAAACAGGTACATGCTGTTACCTGCATGCATTTTCAGGACAGTGGACTGTGGACCCTTCCTAAAGGTCCTACTTTAGAAAGCAGGGATCTTCCACATGGGTTTTTGGCGGAGGTGGTGGGGGAGGAGAAGTTGCTTTGTTGTTTTTTTTTTTTAAGTCCTGTAATAGGGTCAAGAGAGATCTACTTTCTAAACCATTCCATCTACTTATTCCTCTTAGAATCTTCCTGGAAGACCCAGACATCTTTAAGAGCACACTGAAGATGACATGGTTGATACCCCAACACACAGAAGATGAGAAGTGGGTCAGAACACACACCACCTGTCCAGCACAGCCCTTGCTGAATAAAGGGGGGAAATCTGATTGCATGGACAATTTATCTCACAGTGATCTCACCTTTACTGTGCAAAATAAACAAAAAGGCTACTCTCATTTCTTTCATGAAGTATCTGGACACATCATGGGTATCATCCCAGGCCCTTCACTCCTTCCTTGATTATCAAGTCTTGATCAAGTTGTTATTGTGTCTTTTGCAGAAAGATTTCTATTACAGACATGAGATGCAACTTGTTGGAAGGCCTGCCCTGGCAGGCTCAGCGCTTTCCCCTGGCCGCACCCGAGAAGCGCTAGAAACACAGTAATTAAAACACTAGAACACGGGCTGAGACTGGTTTCCTGGGTGATGGGGATTTTTTTTATTTTATTAACGCAGCATGGCACTACTTATTTATTGAAGAAATTCACGCTGTGTTCCTGCCAAGCTGAGGCAATCCCCGCACTAAGCTCGGGATTCCCCGCGAGGGGACCAGAAGCACAGCGGCCGGGGCTCCTCCAGACCCGGGACAGGTCCTCGGCTGCGGAACCGGCCTTTTGGGCGCCTCCTGGCCCCTCCTCCCTGTCTCGGGCTGCACAGGGGCTCTGAGCCGGCTGCCGCATCCCCGCTGCCCCGCGCTCCCCGCCGATGGGACAGCAAGGTGTCCCCGCCGGGACCGCCCGGCCCGCTGGGAACCAGCCCCAGCCCTCCCCGGGAAGGCTCTCCCGGGCCCCATCGCCTCCCCGGGAAGGCTCTCCCGGAGCCCATCGCCTCTCGGTCCTGCTCCGCGCCGGGCTGGGGAGGCAGCGGCCCGGAGCAGGCGGAGGAGGAGCCGGGCAGGGGCTGCCCTCGAACCCCGCTGCACACCCGGCTCCGCTGAGCGAGCGAACCCGCAGCATCTCTGAGCCCCACGCGGCCCCTACCCTCCCAGCCGGAGGTTTAGGATGTTCTTAATTAAAAAGGGTGGGAAAATAAGCTCTCCGAGTCGCACTTTACCTTTTCTCGGCAGACTCTGCACGGCCCTGGTGCACCTGCGGGGGTTAGGAGCAGCCTTCTCCCCACTTGGATTTACACCGCGTTCAGCTCTGACAGCCTCTCCCCCACAGCCTGAACCTGTAACTACGAACTGGGGGGTGGGGAAACAACCCCAGGAACACCCACATTACCGCAGGTTACATTTAGGAGGAACATTGGCGTATCCACTCCTCCAATAGGCTCCATACAGCCAAGAAAGTCAGCAGCCCTGGAGCACAGCCAGCAGGCCTGGCAGCAGCACCGAGTGGTACAGCCACAGTCACTCTGCCTCACAGCAGCCCCAAAGCAGCTTCATGTAGGATTTAATTTTCTTTGAGAATGTTTTTCCTAATGCTTGTTTTTCCACAGAAAACTATTCTTGACCTGCGAGTAGAAGTACCATATGCACACCTACTACACCTGGAGGAATGATGTAAGGGGCCTGTTCTAAAAATTATGTTTTGTTATTATGCTATTATTAATATTATTAGTATTCTGTGCCAGTACTAATACTTGCACAGAACTGAGCTCTTCTAGTCAAAGACTAGAAGGTGTGCTAATTGCACACCTCTTCCCACACAAAATCTAAACAACGATCAATAATTCTTGAATCGTACAGGCAAAACCTTATGTCTACCTCACACTATGTAGAGTTAGGAATGGAACACACCAAGTGCTAAATATTAAATAATTTCAGTCAAATTCAGTAAGCAAAGTATACTCAAGTTCCTCCAACAGTGCTCCATAAATTCAAATTATCTTGTAAGTGTTGTTTTGTAGTGCTAGGTAATTTTCATTAATTTCATACTACTTCCCTTTCAAAAGTGCTGTTATTCTAGACTTCCAGTTCACTTTTGTTTTTCTTGTTCAGAAGGGAACAAAGAAATTTTATTTGCAAGAGCATGCACGTTACTGTCTAAGTCTAGATAAATATAATCCATAGGTGACAGTTCATCACTTCAAGATTTCAAGTAGAAATTAAAACTAGCAGAGAAAAAACAATCCAAGAGGAATCTAAGGCTACATGAGGAACTCCATTGGGTTTCCACACTTTTTGCTTGATTTGTTCCTCTATCAATGCTCCCAAGAGTTCATCTGAAAAGAAGGGGTGAACTAAGTATCTGAACCACAGGAAGTCTCTTACTTCTCTAATTACTGCCATGTGCCTTTGAGAAACACCAACCACTGCTTTCCAGTTTTGTTTTTTTTGCCCAAGTAGAACAAGCAAAGGTTCACTTTTCCTTTGTCCTGCTTAGGAAATGCTTTTGGCTAGTGCAGTCAAACTCATCTTCTGAAATGCAGTGAGTAAGTGCTCAGAGAGGGAGGATGGGGACAAGTGAACAAGAGGTGTGCGAGTACTAAAACATCGGTGAGGTGCTTTGCACGGGAGCAAACGCTTGTGCAAGTCACTCTGGTCCCAGGGAGTCAAAGGACACTTGACAAAGCCACAGGCTTGGTTCAGAACCAGGGGCATGAACAGAACTCCAGAAATTCAAGTACAAGCATTCATCTAATTATTAGCTACTGCAAGAATATGATGCAACAAAAACTAAGAGGCAGGAAAAAAAAATCTGAGGCAATTTAGTGTAATACAACATTAAGTCAAAGGAAAATATTTTGCAACAATTTTAATCTCAAGATTCTTCCAATCTGCAAAAGCCCAAACTTGAAGTGTGTGTTTTAAGTGGACAAAAAGGCTGACCCTGCAGTTTCAATCAGCAAATGTCTACTGTGTTCCAAAAACAATCATCTGACATTCCTGAATTCGTCAGAAATGACAACTAGGTATTCAATTGAAGAACTACTGAAAATCTCTTAATAATTTGATTCAGTATTTCTGTCATAGCCCAGACTGGGTCTTTTTTATTATGATGTGAAAACTTGATGGGGTAGAAATCCTGATGATGTACCTACACAAAAAACACCTTCAATACAATTTACTTCAAAATAACATTCACAGATGCATATTATGCAGTTTAAGTGTAAAGAAAGAACTATTCACATTAAAGTGTTTACTGATTTTAGAGAGAACTACCTGTATGCAGTCCAACACAACATTCAACCTTTAATGATACTGAAATCAAGTTTATGAAGAACAAATCTTGGTCTAACTTCAGACCAGAAATTAGGTTGAAGGATGAGTAATCAAAAGAAGATACAGTTTTTCAAGTAATATAAATAGTACCAAAGTTAAGTGAGCCTTACAATTACAGCAATTTCAAATGCAAGTCTGCAGAACAGACTCACAATGTAATGGTCATTCCATAAACTTCTGTGCATTCAACAGGAAAATACACACAAAAAGCTTTGTAGCACATAGTGGCATAAAACAAGAACACAACAGAAATTTTAGCTTGCAGCTTTGCAAGCTTTAGATTGCAGCTTGCAATCCTCTAAGTTACATACTTGTGTCACAGTAACAATCAAGCATACAGATAAGTACCTGCATTTAAACAGCACAGTTTCTACAAAGTGACCCTCATTTTTTAAGCTGATGCTCTTGATCTTCTAAAAAAGGAACTGCAGCAACTTGGTGGACATGCAAATGAAATGGTGCATGTCAGAGACTTAGTGCTTCAACAGATTTTTCATATCAGTGAATCCATCTGGATTCCCAAACTTGTTTAAAAGGAAGAGTAGGACTTGTTCATGCTTTTCAAGCTGTGGAATAAGCAGAAAGAGTTAGAAGTATACAATTCTGTTTTTTTTTAATTGCTGATTTCAGATCAGGGTGAATGCTGATACAATAAACTCAGCTAAGTACCCTATTAATTCAATAAATATCTTTCTGTTGTAAAATCTTCTGGAGGGGGAAAAAGCCAACAGAATTGTAACTGACTTCCTCTTGTCCATGTATGTGTCCCTCTCCTCCTATTTTTTTTTTCCTGAAGCAGCTTCCTCAAACCAAATTGATTAAATACTCAAATTAAGATTGAGATGAGCATCTTAAATTAGACAACAAAGAAAAGTACCACTCCTGAGACTTCAAACTCTTAAAAGATGAAGTAAGAGCTGTCTGTGGGGCAACGTTCAGACTAATGAAGTCTGTGTGCTCTAAACACCATCCTCCCTCAGCTTCAGGGTGCTCTAATTATTACTGTATATAAAAAAACCTGAGAAGTGTCAGGATACATTTCACAAAACTTCAATGTTTCAGTAGCTATTATTCCCCCTACTCCCATTTGCTTCCTACACAGGGTTTCTTTTGAATTCTGGAAACATAAGAAAAGAAAGTATTGCTAGGAGTGAATCTTACTTGCACTTTTAATTCCGCGCAGCAGCAGCTGGTCTCACCTCCATTACCTACAAAAACCAAAGTGAATGAGCAAAATACACACATACATTCCTTCCCTAATTTAAGAAGTGACTCGTGGCATTTTCCAGGATTTTTAGAAGGAAAAGTGGTTTAGCCACCCCGTGTGCTTACAAGTTCTTCAGAATAAGCAAACTGAAGTAATCAAGCCAAAGTATGTACCTTGACGTTCACTATGCGAGTTTTCAGCACTGCAGGATGTGACCAAACCCTCCTTTAGCAGTTTGTCAGCTACATTTACACAAGCATTGTCAAAGTGTTTCTCCACTGTTACTAAATTAACATTTCCGTTAATCCCTTTCACTGTAATTGTGACCTGTTGCTTCAATAATAGTTTTTTCAACTTGTCAAGCAGTAATGGAGACCACTCAGCTTTCTCTATTCCTGCAAAAAAAGGAAAATCAAGTTTGTTATATACTTAATTCCTTTACTATAACTTGAATCGTACATACATGTTTTGGAAAATGCTGAATTTTCCTAATGTAAATAGCTTAAATTCTAGACATAATGAACTAAAAACATGTTTTCTAAACCAGCTTTTACCATGCTTACCAATATACTATTTCAGAACATCATCATGCTATTTACCAGTATTAAGGACTGAACACTACCACCAGAACAGGTACAAATTTATAATGTTCAAGAAAACCAGTCAGGGGTTTTTGGGGTGGGTTTTCTTTGCTTATTTTGGGGAGGTTTTTTTACCTGCAAGTGAACATGTAATTGTCTGAAAAGGCAGCTTTAAATAGGAATCAGTGATAGGCAGCACCTTTGAAAGGGGTAAAGTTTCTGTGTTGCCATAGTCTCCATACAGTACTTTCACTGCAGACTGGGAAGCTTCCAGAACAACAGCTCTGTACCAATTGCCATTACCTGAAAAGATTGGGACAAGAATGGTCACATGTGAAGAATCATCTTATAAACACAGTTTATCCCGAGAACAAGAAACTGTAGAATTTTCCAGGTATTTTTAAATACTGTGGTAGATACATAAAAGGCCAATTGACAAGAAGCACAATTAGGAGATCCATAAGCACTTTCAAGGTGGTGTTTTTCCTTTGTCTGAAGCAAAAATGAAAGCTGTTTTACACTGGCCAAGGAAATGGAAGGACAAACGATTGTCTCACCTGAAAACTGAGCACAACAGGCTTCACCCAGTTTTGGTTGGAAGGGCTGTTTGTTACAAGATCTACAATAGTCTTCCAGTGAAATCAGCTCCTTAAGGAGCTTCTTTTGACCTACAGAAAGAACCCACATTCACTAATCACATCTGGGTACAATGAAGAGCACACTTAAGCCCCCTGCTCCCACCTTTGGCAATTTTTATATTTTCCCACTGTCCGAGATACATTTCCACACGGTTCAGTTCACTATACACATTCATTTTATTAACTAGCTTCCAACAGGAACTTCTTACTGGTATTAGGAACAATGAACACTTTTTCTTACCTTTATTTGGAACTGGTACAGCATAGAACAAGTCTGGGCTTACAACTTCAGTTACACAGACAGACATGGTTTCATCTACAGCCAATTCAATTGACTTCCAGTGCCCAGGTGAGGTTGCTAATAGAAATTGTAAGAAAATGCAGTGTCACCACTGTCCTCCAAGCATACATATACTTTAAGGAACTGTTCTTTTATTTGATATTTATAATATTTTTTTGAATTTCAGACACAACTACATGTCTTCCCTTCAGGAAGACAAATCTAAATCAAGATAAATGGTGCTTACTTTGCTGTTCATAAACTGTTGGCATATAAAAGTAGCTAAAGTAAAAAACAGCTCAGAAAAAATAAGACTTTGAAAAGCAAACATGAGAAAAGTTTCAGTCATAAAAAACTTCTAATCCTCTGATTCCCACAGAGTCAAACAACATTAATTTAAGACAAACACAGCTATTTTTATCTTTCTCTTTCTGTCTGTAACGCCACCTGCAGGACAGCTGGTGTTCAACTGTAAGAACTGACAATACAACCAAAACGATTAATTGTAGTTAAACAAGAAAATAACAGTTAAAGGCTGGAATACTGAAAATTCTTGTTAAACCTAAAAGTTAACAGTCCTTTAATTACCTTTTTGGTCAACAGACTTGTCTTGAAAGTAATTTTTATCTTGTAGAATTTCCTTTACAACCAGTTTTTCTGAAGTTAGTATCTCATTGATAATTTTTGGACAATCTGTGGAATTGTCAGCAAGCACTACACCTGCCCCATCTTCAGAAAGGGAAGTTACTGTGGCTTGAAGCTCTAAGCCTGAAGCGTACATATGAAACCTTCTTGTAGCTTCTGGATTCCATTTGCTATTTCCAGGCTTTACACCTGGGAAATAAAAAACTGTTAAAATATCTCCATTCATTAATACTGACTTTCCTCAACATAATAATTTCCTTCAAAAATACTTTAAAAAAATTTCTTTAGAGCATACCCTGAAATCTCAAGGCTACTTTGCCTAGGGCAACGCATTGTCCTTCATCCTGTTAACTGCTCTCCCTCTTCCTCCCTTTTTCTAAATGCCCACATTTCCTCAGGACTCGCAAGTTTCATCCTCTATATTTTATGATTCAATCAAGTAAATCTTTTGCCTTAGCACAAACAACACTATTAAGACTGTTTTTGAAACAGTAATCAGGCCTTTTTATCAAAAGAGCAGACAAAACCTAAGTGTTTT
>VZSE01012827.1:18714-37970 GCA_013398275.1 Promerops cafer
AGCAGACAAAACCTAAGTGTTTTAAGGGTGGGTGGGTGGGTGGGGGAACAGCAAAAGACACTTGAAAGAAATGAGGTTTTGAGCTTTTTCCTGTTTCCACATTTTTAAACCAAACAGACTACATCAGAAAGAAAGAAAAATCCTGCAGAATTTTGAATGGTGTGGAAAAGGAATTTGCAGAGCACTGAGAAACAGCAGTACAGTGCCAAACTCTTCCAGAGTCAAATGAAAGAGCACTGAAAGGCCATCTTGCTTCATTAAAACAGATTAGCTCCTTTGCCTGCAAACATTTTGAGAAATAAAGCTGCACAAAAGCACATTTACTGCTAGGAAGGCAACAACCAAAAACCAGTAAGCACTATAGATGAAGCAGAACTAAACAAGCTCCCTTTGACCAGTAGAGCAGTAAGCAAAGTCCATGCAGATCACTCCAGAGAACTGGCAGGAGCTCAGAGAAGAGAAAGCAAACAAACAAACCCAAAAGAGCAGAGCTCTGCACAGTATTGTCATCACCTCCTTCCCCCAAAGCAGTAAGTCTCTAAATGAAAGTGCTCTTGTAAGAGAAAATTCATAACATTCACCTGAGAGCCAGCATTTAATTGCTTGAAATGGAAGTTTTAGGAATGAGGATGAGATCTGTCGGATATTAGCCAGTGGAACTTCCTCAGTATTTCCATAGTCCACAAAGCTCACTCGAACACTTCTCTCTGAAGTGACATTTTGCACCACAGCACGGTACCAGTTACCATCCTCTAATTTTAAAGAAGATTTAAAAAAAAATTAATAATTACTTCACACATTTGCTAAGTTTACCAGCTTTCACTTGTTAGTAAATAAATATAATTCTTTGCTGTCCTCTACGAATGTAAACTATCAGCTAATTTTTCACGTCCACCCTATAAGAAAAAAACTATTTTAGTCTGTTACTTGCCAGAGTAAAAAGCACAGCAAGGGTCTCCATTCTCAGGCTTAAAAACATCTGGTGGTGTTTTCTGACAGTATTCCGACAACGATTTGTTAAGTGAGTTGAGAGCAAGTAACTCTGAAAATTAGAAAGAAAAAAAACAAAGATGAGATCAATGAAATGAGCTGACTTGAACTTTATCAATGCTGTTCACTCTACAGTTTACTTGTAAACATTCAAATGTATGCCTTGACTAGGTAAGTTAAGGAACAAACATCCCTCCCTTTTTAAGACCTACCCCAGAGTTCTTGTTTGAATGCCTTTAGCTCCCTCTTCAGCCACTGAATTTTGTCACATTCTTTTTCTAGTATTTCAAACACCAATGGCTACTAGAACTCTTTATACAGACTTCTGGTAGAGAAACAAGATGACTTTTTGACTAATCCAATAGGAAGTCACATCTCAATGGCTGCATTTTCTCATTTTTGTGTTACAATTATTATATCTCTTTAAGTTTTTCTAAATTACAGGAGCGTACCAGAAGAGAGCTCCAGTAAATATTGTCCTGGCACAGGGAACACGTCTCTTATTTGCTTTTTATTAACCGAATCACTAAATCATGAAGGGTGGAAAAGACCCTTCAAGATCATTTAGTCCAGCCATCAACCCAGCACCACCATAATCACCCCTAAGCACCATATCCAGATGCCTCTTGCACACTTCCAGAGACAATGACTCTACCACCTTCCTGGACAACTTATTCCAATGCCTGGCCACTCTTCCAGTGAAAAAAAATTTAAGATATCCTTTGGCTAGGTTATGGTAACTCTTTCACTTTCCTCTACTGCTTATCTTCGACATTTTCAGATTTCAATACCATGATCCAATTTCTTTGTCACTCCACTTGTATTCTTAGATAAAAACCTCAGAGGTAAGCCTTCACGCTGTAAGCTTACTTGACATAGTAGTTCATTAGAACTAAATAAATGACAAATCAGAAAGCAAAGAAACTATCAGAAAGAATTAAGCTGAATCAACTTACCATGGCTGTTTGAAATCTGACAGTAGAATTCTCCAGGATTGTACACTGTACATACTATGACACTGAGTATTTGGTTAAGAGTTAATTTAATCCACTTGCACATTCTTTTGTTCGTTGTGTCCTCTAGAGAGGACAGAGAAAAGCACAGAATGAAAAGAAATTAAAGTAACTTTTACAGGAAAAAAAACCCATCCTGGATGCTCATTTGCATCCTCAAATTTCTTATTATAAACTGCCCAACAGACTAATTACCAGTGCGAGCCTCTTTGCAGAGTAAAACCAAGTAAGAGAAATATGCCAGTTCTTTAATGTATTTCTTCATTACCAAAAAGAGCAAGCCATAGATAGCAGGGAAGAGTAAATGACACAAGGAAGTAAAGACTAGCTGGCAACAGCTTGGGCAAGAGGGACACTGGGGAGCTTCGGTTCCTGGAAACAGGGTAGGGAGCACAGAAGAGGGAAACATCTGTCACCAAGACTACTGGAAACAATCTAAGGAGGAAAAGCAAAAAAGATTACTAGAAAGACTGGTTGCAGAAATTTGCACTGAATATTATACTCAGGTACCTGACAGAAGGTTATTATTTAACACAAGTTGTAGGATACATCCTGGGAACACTAAATCATGGCAAGCCGGGGAACACGCTCTGTTTAAAACCTGCACTCAACAGCTCCGGCTCAGTGACAGAAATTACAAAAAGGTGAGAGGTAACCAATAAACCAAGGAAGTACAAAACAGGTCCCAGATGAGGGCCACAGATCAAAATGTGTTTAGATACAGCCAGGAAAGTTACTGTTTATTTGAATTTTTTGTAAGATTCCTTACTCTTCTGAACAAAGACAAGGAATAATTCTGTCCTGGCCACAAGGCCTCTAGTGAGAAACATCGAAATTGTTTGAACAGAGACTTGACAAAAAGTTTTCAGGACCTATGGATCAGACGAGAATACATACGTTTGCCAGACACAGGATGGAAAAAAAGGAACTTAGCATGCTTCATATGAGAGAAGCCAGGAATCTTCCCTGAGATTTCAAAGAAATTCAACGTAACTTTTGCAAAAATCTCTTGAATTGAAGCTTTGATCACTAAATTCAAACAAGGCAATTTAAGCATAGACTTGAAGCTTTATAAGCTACTACAGTCAAATTTTCAAGCACTAAGTATGTGCATTTACATGTAAAATATAGGACAATGAAAATAAAGGAAATATTATTTGCACTAATGGATAAGGGCGTAAGAACAAGCAGGTAGTAACTAGTCATAGCCTACTTCAACTGGAAATTTTAAGACTTCTAACATAAGTACCAACTTCCAAAAGCAGGCAGTTACAACTTTGTTAAGCATGCACACTTGGACACACACATACAGACACACTCTTTCTTTATGGTTAAGTTGCCATGGCTAAACTTTGGACTTGTGAAGGCTAGACTTGATGAGCCAGACTGAAAAGCTCTTAGAGATAAGAGCTTGCATTCTCTGTACCCACTCTAGCAGGAGGTAAACAACGCCAGTGCAGCAAGATGTGCTCATACTCACCATTGGCTTGCTCAGCATCACTCCCTCTGGCTGCTGGTAAGGCCATGCTCAGTTCCTCAGCTGCATAGCCTTCCTCAACGAGAAGGCTCGATATATTTACTGCTGGAGTACCTGATGCATCTGTAAGCTCCACCACAGATCTAGAACTCTCTTTATCCACTACTTTCACTGTCAACACTTTGTCTTTCACCAGTTTTTTCATGTAAGAAATACATTCTGAGGTCCATGTTCCTAATGGTGGCTTTACACCTAAAAAGTCACATAGTATGGAAAGGTTCTGAGGTCAGTCCAAGTCTCACCACTATGTGGACAGGTACAACAACTGCAAGTACATTCTGAAATATTTGCCACGTTTTGTACACATGCCATGACAGTTAAGAATTCTGGAAATAATGCCTACCATTACCTCCATCCTTCCCCATGTTTCAGTGTGAGATACTACAGGTGTGATGGTTATGTAATACCACTTGTTTCCCCCCTATCTAGATTGAAACTGCCTATCATTTACTTCATACCTGCCAGGCTACATCTTATGGCTTGAGCTGGCAAGTCCATTAAGCTTGGAATTATAGGACGAAGTCTGGTCAGTGGAAGAGAGTCAGAGTTACCATAATCCATATAGTCCACCAAAACAGTGTCTTCAGAAGCATAAGCTGTAACAGCAGCACGATACCAAAGGTTGTCTTCTAGAAAGGAAGACACAGATGTAATGTCTGAGAACAGAATGATTTTTTTTTTTTTTGACAGACCAGTAAAAAAATACATCCATCTCAGTACAGTTCAGGACTACCAGGTGTTGGCTAAGTAGCATTTTGAGAAGCAGTCTATCAGAGCAGCATCATTCCATATAATCCCATTTCTTCTGTGCTTCTTTTGGAGACTGAAATTTCAAAGATATACTTATTTCCAATCCTGGGGAAATAGTACTTAGCAACATAAAAACCCCAAACTTTCCATAATGTCTTAAAAAGCTATTCTAAATAATCTGAATCCAGTGTTAAGAGTTTGCTCAATAAAGGGACATTTTAAAATTGGTATTTTACAGATGTAATTTTTCAAATCACTACCTAGCATTATCCACAGCTAAAAACCAGAGATAAATAAACTCTATATGAAACATTTCTAAACATAATTACAAAATATATCTTTTTGGTAGTAAATTTAAGTGACATAACTTAGTATTTTCACTCCATTTTTACCTGTGAACTGGGCACAGCACACATTGCCAGCAGCAGGACGGAAAGATGGACTACTGGGAATTTTGTCACAGTATGCATTAAGAGATGCTTCAAGCTCAGCAAGTTGACCTGATGTTAAAATACATAAGTTTTGGAACATAGCCTGTCTTGCAATTATTACAAAATAATTAAGCTCAAAGCCTGGAAGAACATCTTGTAGTCTAACAGAGATTATTTCAAATGTTTAACGTTGATCAGACTAGGGCTCTTCAATCATTAACATCCAAGAGAATCCTCATGTGTGTCTGAGGAATCACAGCAGTGAACAGACTCGGAAAACCAGTGATGGATTTTTTCAGCAAAGGGACAAAGCTGAAGCCAGTGTAAATTGAAAGCAAGCTAGTGGAGGCATGCCAAGAAGAAACCAAGGAAAACAGCTCTTCCAATAACAGGCAGATGATGAGGTAGGCCACTTCTTCCCAAAGGACACACTTTGCTACTGATTACCCAGAATTAAAAGGCACATGGATACAGAAGAAAAAATTCACCTTCCTCCAGCCACTCCCTACCACAGAGAAAAATGCCATACTAGGCATTCTACATCCCATTTCCAACCCATCACTTACGGGCACTTTGCATCCGCTGACAAAAAAAGGTGTCTGGATTTTGTATGTGGGAAACCACACCAGAAAATTCATCTCTGATACTTAAAGAGACAAACTCTGCAACTGAATTAGCACAGTGAGGAGAGTCTCCATCCTCAGGTATGTTTTTTTCACCTCCCTTTGAATGGTTTTCTGATACTGCACATAAAAAAGAAAAAAAGGTTGCCAATGAAAAGCTAGCTGACTTTGAAAATATGAACATACTGAAATAGTTTATTCTTTTTATTGATGCTTTGGACTTTGAAGGCTCCTGTCATATTATGAAATTAATGCTCACATAATAATCACTATACAAATGTTTTATACTATTAAAATGTGTATGAGCTAATGTCAGAAATGACCTGAAGGAAGCTCCATTAGCCAACATTTTTAAGCTTGAGGCGATGCTAGTGAGCAGCTAGAATATCATGCAGCACAGGAAGACCTAAAATTCCTCAAGTTTAGTTTGGTTTGCTTGCTTACCTCTTGGAGAGTCTACTTTGGCATCACTTCCTGAAGTTAAATGAGACTTCATTTCTAAGGGAACTTTATTTAGGCAGTCTTCTAAAATACAGATGCAAGAATAAATGATTTATCATACAAAATAGCCATCAGCTAGTTTCACTTCAGAACTATACTCTGAGCCAGATATATATTCCTATCACAAGGTGAGCATGTTCTACTTATTTGTTCAGTGCTTATTGTTTAAAATGCAAAACAAAGGTAATTTCAGAGCAGCTCAACTACTTGAGTTCTCTGAGCACATTCACAGCTCCAAGACTGACTTCATAAAATGAGCAAAGCAGTAACAATCAACATTTACCTGCAGTCACTAAAGACTGTGAGCTAAAAAACTGATTATTGCTTTTCAGACACAGGGATTTGTAACTTACCTCATTATTCACAACACTGAGTATGTAATGATTTAGTCAAGATGTCTCTGTAAATCTTGGTTTCTCAGCTATTACATACTCCATTTCTGATGCATGAAGCAGTATTCCAAACTTTCAATACCATTATTTTCAAATTAAAACCTCAATACAGGTGTGTTTCAGTTGCTTATAAAGTCTGGAATGAATGCATGGAACATTTCAAGAATGCAGTGATATTTATGTGATCTTCTCTCCAGAAGCTTGCCAGGTTACACATCACTTCACTAGTGTGCTGTGAAGCAACCAAAGGTGAAATACACCCAGCACAATCCTTAACCAGTTGAATTTACATGGAACTAAAGTGAACCATCCTTTGACAGACTGCACAGTATTACATGGAGATAAGCTTCCTGCACATGAGCAAGTTTAGCAAGCTAAGAGAAGCAACCACCACATCCCTGAACGTTTCTGGGGGCTGCAGATCCATTAAATGAATATTGTCTTAGCACTACATTGTTCCTGCTCTGCAGCCAGAGGAAAACCTAAACAAGGTTTAGGAACCTAGTCTTCCACATGATAAAAGGTACACCTTGCATGTATTGACCTGCTTTGACAATCAAACCCAGCTCAACTGAAAATCTGAATTCTGACTCTTCAAAGGTCTGGTGCTTGGCTTGTCTCTCACTGAAGCTTGCCAAGTTAGAAATACAAACATGCTTATAGAGTTCTCCAGCTGGATACAGCAATAGCCAACGACTGTTCTTTCTTTGGGATACTTAGTGAGCATGCATGAAATATAATGAAAGCTGGTAAAATCCTATGTGGAACTAGAAACTGACACTGTAATTTTTAAAGAGTTAAAAATGCATGAGAAAGAAACAAAATGGAATGAAATTTTCATGCATCTATTAAAACAGAAAGATAAACAAGATAATCCAGAACACACTGAAGTTAATACAATTCGATTGGAAAAGTAACCTTACTAAAATTTAAGGTTACTTTTAAGCTTAGCAAGGTATTTCAGACACTGACATTTCATGGAAAGGTGAAATAAAGTAGAATTGGAAAAAAAAAGTCACAGGAGAGGTTGGGAGAGTGACAAGAGGGAGGAGGGCAAAAGAAAAAACACTTATCTTTTACAGGCATGGTGGAGGGGTGTGAACATAAAAGCCTTAATTATGGTGGGTATTTTTACTCACAAAACCAAGCACTTACCAGAATCTGGAAGAACAACATCTACAGCAAAACTCAACCTCACTTCTTCCTGTAATATATCACCACCAGTTAGTGAATATTGCTTTCCCATGAGCTGAGAAAAAAAAGCTGGCAATGCCTTCATTCCATCGTTTTCCCTTTGGATCATAATGGGCAAAGAAACATTTAATGGCCTGGAAATAATATAATTAGAACAAGAGGGGATAGCAGATTATTTCCCCCTATCTAAGTGACTAAATAATTAAGGCCTTCAGAAATATTGCCTTGCATATTAAAGCTGCTGTTGGGGCCTGAAGTGCTATCAATTCAACTAACTTCTGCACTCTCCTAAAGAATTGGGAAATTAAGGTAAAAAAAAAGAATCCCCAGAAGTTGAATTACCCTATTTAAAACAGGTACAAGTTATATTTAATATGAAGTTGTTCAGCTGTAGCTCCTTGTAGTAACAAAGTTCAAGAAACACTGCAGAGATAAACTGACTATCAATGAAGAACAAGTGCTGAAGACACACACATTCACGTCCTCAGACCTGTTTTACAGGACAACTCAGCTAAAATTCCCACTTATGATGCTCTCATAAATAAGAAGAATCAAATTCTACCTGCTTCCTCATAACCTTAACACCCCAGAGAAGATTATAGCTACTGCTTTATCTGCTGGCATCCATTTTTAAAAAGTCTAATAATTTAATCTAACCCACTTTAATATCCTTCAACATGCAATCTAAGCTCTCTTACTTCTGCAGAACTTGTGAGAGCTTCAAAAGGTGAACAAGATAACAAAAGCCCTTCTGTTCTTTGAGAATAAAGTGGCTGCAATTTTTTTATTCATATTGTACAACCATTCAGTATAAAGGGCCCTCACCATCAGCTGATCAGTTTCATTAGAACCCAGTCACAAGTACACACACAAAAGGAACTAAGGATGAACTAACAGAAGTCTCATGACATGAAGCCTCCTTTCTAAATTCCTTCAAAAAGTTAAACAGATGAATAAGCTACTTCAAAGAAGTACATGACAAAGGAGTTCTACAGTGCAAACATGAGGCTAGTTGGAGCAAACTCAATCACCTTCATAAATGTGATCCCAAGAAATAACAAAGACAGAAAAATCAACTCCTGCAGAAGAGTTTATAGGAAGACTGGAAGAAATGTTTGGCTCAAAGACAGACGAAGAGAGGCTTCAACACATTACAAAGAACTGTGTCATCTTTAGTTCCTTCTACAGCAAAGAAACAACAGCTTATCTGCATCAGTTACTGTATAATAGTACATTAAATGTATTTCTCTAATGAATTTCCAAGGCTCTAAGAGTCAGCTCATGATTTTTTCACAGAAACAGGACACCAGAAGTTTTCTAAATTGGACACACTACATCTGTTTCCTTCCCACAGTATTTCTCTAGCAAGACACCAGAAGTTTCTAAATTGGACACATTACATCTGTTTCCTTCCCACAGTATTTCTCTAGCAAAATCATACATGTCTTGATTTTTAACTTTTTCACAAATGTTATTTTTTTTTCAAAAAAAAGCAGGATTGTCTTACAGAGCTTCTAAGAGCTCTAGAAGTAATAATTTTCTGAATGCTTCCCCCAGTAACTCTTCATTTGAAGCACTGATCTTTCTAAAAGGAGCACCTTGTTCCTTTCCTGTACAGGTTAAATGAAGCACACTGCCACTCACTCACAGATCCATTCAAGACATAGTCAAAATTGTATTTCTTACCTTAAGATAAACTCCCGTCTTGGTTTTGCTATTACTTAAAATGTAATCAAAGAAAAATATGTCAATTTGAAGAACCAAAGACTGACAAGTAGCATTAATAATACAATCTACTTGCAAATAGATAAAAAGCTGTGTTCACAGTATGTGATTTTTGCCAACCCTTATCCTCATCCACTAAAATGCAGAATTACAAATAAGGTAATGCAGTCCTAGCCTAAGAAAAAGCAACATATTTTACTGTAATAGTGCCTTCCCGTGGTCATTTATGTTTTAGTGGGAGGGACGCTGTCTTTCTGTGAAGATTATTTGGCAGAACTTTCAACACACTTACTTCTGTTTAAGGGGATCACAAACTACTCTATGTGCTGGCCAATCTTTTTTCTGACAATCTGCAGAGCAATAGTATGTTTGCAGGCACTGTGAACATCTGAGCTTTCCTAAAACAAACCAAAAAGAAGACAAGAGAAGTCTGAGCAAAACACGTATTGGAAGGAACAACAACTGTTTAAATAACTGCTTTGCAAAACAGCTCCCCTGCAATTCTAAGCACATACAAATAGATATTCGTATTCATATACAGCTATCAGACATTGGTGCCCAAATGTCCCAAATTCTTTCTACATTTAAGGGAAAAAACTCCACCACTTTTGATAAAGAAATGCACTCTTCTGCTTGTCAGTTCTATTACTCCAACTATGTTCTGAATAGTCTATACCTGTGTCTGAGAGTTAAAAATATTCATCCACTTAAAGACATTTCTGAGCAAACCTGATCACTGATTTCCCTGATAAATGTACTCTATGTCCCAGACTACAGGACAGCAGACACTTACCAAACAGACCACAACGATGGCAAGTGCTCCCTTTAGGGGGTGGTACTAACAAACTCAAGAAATTCTTATCATAGCAAATAGAAAAAGCACTCTTAGGGGAATATTGCAATTTCTTTGGCTTCCCATTAATCCAATTAGAATGTGACACCTGTGGAAGAAAAACCTGAAGTCATTCTTACTGGAAAAAACCTGCCCATTAGGGTAGAAATATTCTAATATACAAAAATATGACAACAAAAGGAGACAAAACTTCTAAGTTCTAGAAAAAGAAATACATGCTGATAATTCCTGCTATCTAGAAATGCTCAGAATACTTGGGGCAACTATAAAGTGAAATAACTCACAGTATTTTCTTTATCAGCTGCAGCTATGCAGTTCTCTCTATCAGTTTTGTCTTCCATAGAACTTCCTAGAAGCAGAAGTATTTGCAAAGGGATGGGATTAACAACACTAACACATGCCCATGTTACGGAATATTTGCAGAAAGAAACAAGGCTCTTGGCTACTCCTACTGTTCTGCCAGCCCATGTGAGTGAATGGAGATGCTTGGACCATGACACACTCTGGAAGCCACTTGTTTTCATTCTGATACCACATTTACTCAATCATGCAATCACTGGTATTATTAAAACAACAGTTTCACCTTCTGTGCTTATCACTCGATACTGAGAAACAAAACACTCTGGAACAAGGGATTCTGACTTTCCAGTGAGTGCCTTATAAACCTTGTGGTCTTTCATGTTAGTTTTTCTTTACCAAACAACTCTTAGAAGACATTCAACTAAGCCTGTGCATCAATATAGTAGGAACTCTTGTTTTTATAAGTGGGCAACTCATCTACCGACAAAGAATTTGTTTCTATTCTAGGCTACATATGCCATTCAAATCTTGTTCCAGCCTGGCAGGCCTGTCCAAGGTCTCCACTGAGACAACATAAAGCTAACATGGCCTTTTTTTCCCCCCTGGAAGCAAGTAAATCTTGTAAATTCTGCCTGAACTAAAACTCTTGCCTAACGTGAAATCAAACTTCATGAACCCTCCAGACCCAAGATGTTTGTACATAAGCTAGTTCAGATCTCCCAAAATGAAGCCTTTTCCCTCTCCACAACTTGGAGTAAGAGATCATGGATCAGACATTACTGAGGTACTTAAGAGGCAAGAAACACTGCTGAAGGAACTCCAACTCCCACATATCAGTCCAAATTCCCTAACACTTCAATTATCCTGGTAGGTTTTTTTCTGAGGCATTTCAGAGGAGTTTCTGAGGCATTTCAGCAGGCACAAGTTTGGATAATTAGGAGTTGTACTTATAAGCCATACTCATACTGATGATGTGTATCGATAATAAAGCATATACACAATCACAGAAGAATAAAGTCAACATACCTCTGTCAAGCTTATGACAAAGTCTCTCTTATTGTACTTGTGCTGCTGTTAAAATTTTCTGTACTGTTTCTACATTTGTCAAACATACCCTGTATTGTTTGCTTACAAAATATTGGACTTTGTTAAATATTTCAGAAACTCAGCCTCAAAACTAAAAGCTTTTCAACAGTAAGTTGGTACCTGTGACCCTGTTGCTTAAATCTGCATCTGCAACTTCATTATGTTGAAGATTAAGTGGTTCTGCCATCATGTAAAGGTTGACATTAGATTATGACCAAAGGTGGCTGTGGGCCAGGTAACTGCAAAAGCATGGATTTAAAGATTAATTCAGGCAGGCACACAAATTTAAGTACTTTTGGGTCATATTCTGAAGATATATTTAAGCATTCATTTTGGAAGGCTAATTCTCTACCATCTATTTCTTTTGTTTGCACAGCAAAACACTTTCTGCATTAAAGAACTCAACAATGAATATTGTTGATTAAATGATGAAAATTCCTCTAGGTGAGGAACACACTGACAAATAGGAGTGGCCATCAACACCTTTACGTGAAGCTCACTGTGTCTCTGGAGGAGATCCTGCTGTACTTTTGTTAAAAAAATTTGCAGTAATAAAAAGCACAGGCTGCACTCCTGGGTTCCTCATGCCCGGGAGCCTGAGGGGAACCACTGCCCGAACAGCGGCTGCCTGAGGGGAAGCAAAGCCCTGGGCTCTGCCGAAATGCATTTTCAGCACCTGCTTTCCAAATGCTAAGGCGCAATACAATTGTTTTAAATGAAAAACATAGGAGAAAACAAACTAAAATGAACCTGCGAATAAAGCAGAGTAGTCTTCGAAGTGACACTGCAAACCAACTCCACCAGAAACGTGCTTTCTACAACCGCAATTACAGAGGTGCTATTAAAATTAAGTCATTTTAAGTAACTCAGAATAAAATTAGACAGCCCCGTGCCACGGCTTCCAGCCAAGCTTGCAGCCAACCCCGCCACCTCCGGCCCTCTCTCCCCTCAGCAAAGCGCTCACCCCCGACTCCTCTCCCGGGGGAAAGCGAAGCGCCCACCCCCTATCCCTCTCTCCCCCGAGAGCAGCGCTCACCCCGGGCCGCCTCTCGCCCCTCAAAGCAGCTCTCACCTCGGGCCATCCCCCGCCCCTCTCGCCCCTCAAAGCAGCGCTCACCCCGGGCCGCCCCCTGCCCCTCTCGCCCCCGAGAGCAGCGCTCACCCCAGGCCGCCCCCCGCCGTCCGCGCTGCCCCAAGCGGGAAGCAGGGCCGGCCGCTCACTCGAGGACCGTCAGGGGGAGAAGAAGCAGCAGCCCCCGGAGGCCAGCGACGTCTCCAGCCGGTCCCGGCGGGTCCGTGCCGCTCATTCCGCCCCGCCCAGGCGGGACCCCGATCCTCAGGGGCGGAGCGGGGCATGTGCTGCCAGGCCGCTCGCAGCCGGCGGTGCGGCCGTGGCGGCCAGGGAGGCACGGCCGGAGGGGCCTTCCACTCGTCTACTTTACTCCAAGCCCCGTTCAACCTGGCCTTGAACACTTCCAGGAATGGGGCATCCACAATTTCTCCAGGCAACCTGTGTCAGGGCCTCACTACCCTCACAGCAAATTTCAGGATTTCTTCCCAATATCTAATCTAAACCCATCCTCTCTCAGTTTGAAGCCATTCGCCCGTGTCCCATCACTACATCCCCTAGTAAAAAGTCCCTCTTCAGCTCTCTTGTACTTTTAGGTACTGGAAGGTGCTCTGAGGTCTCCTCGGAGACTTCTCCAGGATGAATAGCCTCAGTTCCCAGCCTCACCTGGTAGCAGAGGTGCTCCAGGCCTCTGAGCATCTTTGTGGACATAATTACCCACAGTTGAACCAGTAACCCCAATTTATTTCATACAAATTCAGAAGATGGCTGTGCAAAAAGCTGAAATTTGATATATAAAATTGATGCATTTGTATTTTAAAGTATTTGAATTTTTCCCTGCAGCCGAGAACATACATCACTTCATCTCCCATTTCCAACCTATTCTCATTTTCCTTTGTCCTTTTTCCTCTTTCTTTTCTCTACAAGGTGCTTTCCCCTTTTCTTCAACTTTTGTTTCCCACCTCCATGTCTCTACCTTCATGGGAAAATACACTTCATCCTCAAGACTGCTGCAGTTTTATGCTACTACTCAGACGTGATCTCAGGTGTTCCCAGTGCTGTGCAATTAAGCTTTCACCAAAAAATGAATTAATCTGATCTATTTTAGTGCCTACATTGTTGTACTTATTATTAAAGTGTATAAAATCAGTGATGGAATTTATTGTTACATGTTCTGTACAGCAGGGAATAATTATCTCTGTTCACAGAGAAGTAGCTGAAGCATAGCTATTTTGCCTTAAGTCATTTGGCATCTGGCTGTGACAGCGTTTCAGTCTAAATCATCTGTATTTAAGTCTAGGATCCTGTCTGCCAAACTAAGCATTCTCAAAAGAAAAGTGAACAACACGTCTTAGGGCTGCTGAGTTTTCTCTCACTGGTTTAGATACCACCTACTAAAGTCAGAGGAAAGACTCTTTCTGGCTCACATGAACCTCCAGCCCCCAGCTCCAGCCTGAGCAGAAGCTGAGTGGATCAGAGGCTGCTCTTACAAGAAGAAGGAAAATTAGGTGGGATTTGATGGGATTTCAAGAAATCCATGTGCCAAATTGCTCAGCATTGCAGATCAGAGTAGGCACACTTGTATGTGGGAGATTGCGGGGAGACAGGGCCATCATGATCATACAGCCTTCAACATCTCCCTGCTCCTTGTTCCTCTGTCCCTAAGATTAGCCTAGCAATCCTCATGCCTAGGAAGAACTAATACCAGTAAGGCACTAAGAAATACTTCTCTGTCATTCAAACCTCTCTCAAAAAATTTAGGCTTTCTTTGTAGCTTAAAACATCTAGACAAGATGACCCAGCATCCTGTACAGCTTAATCTTAAAATTGTCCCACGTTGTGGAATCCACCACTTCCTTGGGGAGATTATTCCAGTGGCTGATTTTTCTTATTGTGAAACATTTTACTCCTGTGTCTAATTGGAATCTCCCCAGAAGTGACCATTACCATGTCTTTTCCATGGGAGTCCATGTAAAAAAAGGAATTTCCATCTTCTTTGTAGCCACCCTTTAAATACTGGAATGTGCTGATAAAGCCTCCCCTCAGCCTTCTCTTCTGACAGCCAAGCAAGCCCATCTCTCTCTTCTCTTCTTTCTATGTCAAGCTTCCCAAACCTTGATGTTCTTTGTGGCTCTTCTCTGGTCCCTCTCCAGTCTGTCCACATCTCTGTTATGCAGCAGGGACCAAAAGTGAACACAGCATTTCAGGTGTAGCCTGGAAAGCACTGAGTGGGGCAAATACTTCTTTATCTGTGCTGGTGATGCCCTTGTTGATGCAGCCCAGCATCCTGTTGGCTTTTCTTTGCTGCAGCAGCATCCTGTTCATTCACGGTAAGTTGCTTGTCCACCAGGATCCCCAGGTCTGTTTACACAGAGCTGCTCCTCAGATGGGTAGATACCAGCCTGTGCTGCACTTCTGGATTACGTTTTTCTAGGTGCAATTCATTACACTTGACCCTGTTGAACTTAATAAGGTTCTTGTTATCTCACTCTTCCAGCCTGTCCAGGTCTGCCTGCAGGGTAACTGAGTGTCAGAGGTAACTGAGGAGAGTGCTCTTAGCACGGAGGCTGATCAGGAGCTGCACGAGGCTGGTGAGACTTGCCTGCAATTGTTAGCAAGAGCTTTGGGCTTACCTACGTGTAGGTTCTGTAGTAAGTGTACCAGTGTGTTACTAGCTCTAGGATCCAACTGCCTAGGAACCAGCTGAGACACCACTGTGCTACATGCTGGAAAAGGACAGTCCAAGCAACATATAATGAAAATTATTGTTTCCAATTGTAGCTTACTCAGAGCACTTGAGTGATCACAGTCACACTTGGGATTTGCCAGATATAGATCAGATGTGATGGTGGTGGCAAGCAGCTTCAGCAGAGATGCTGTCTTTACCTGACACATGCAGGCAAGATGGGGCTTTGTGAATGGTGCTCCCTGAAGACCCCTGGCAAACTGTGCTTGCTCAGAATAAAATAGTTACACAATGAAAGTGATTCCCAAGGAAGAAAATAATAACTCTTTATGTAATTTTGCCACAATGTGAAATGCAGGAATCAATTCAGCCCACAGTTATTACATTACAACAGACCAGCCCTCTGACAAATACCAAAGATGGGATTTGGGCAAGCTGGACTCTGCTGCCAGCTCCTCCTCGGCAGTGCCAGACACGGCCCTTTGACACCAGTGGTGTCAGAGGAGTGTGGGGTATTGCTCAGCACATCTGCTGTTTGAGCCACTTCATTGTTCTCCCTTAAAGTGGAGCTGCTAACACTTCTTTAGCTGAAGGAGAAAAAATAGGTTTGTAAACACTTTCAATGGGCAAAGCTATAGAAATATTCTGGATAATTAAAAATGTCATCTGGAAACTGAGCAATTAGATGAACACTTCCTTTCCTTTTTCTCATATAACCAAGCATAAGCCAAAAGCCAGAACTACAACCTTTTGAATGTGTGGGCCAAATCCTGCTTCTGCCTCTGCAATGCAGAGCTTGTCTGCAGCAGACAAGTCTGTTGTGTAGGACTGTCTGTCTTTCAGATGGCAAGTTCTCTCACTCAGGAATTGTTTTCCTCAGCATTTGTACATGTCAAATAAGAGCTATGGCTGGCTAATTAAGAGGTGCAGTAATTCATTCTGATTTAACACGCATGCAAGTGGTTTGGGGAAGGACTCTCTCTGTGACCTGTGATTATTATTCCCTAAGTATCTGTGGCTGCCTCCTTGGGATAAGATACTCTTCACATGAAAATTTGGCTTAAGCACAGGTATTATAAGAGTCAGAACCATCAGCTTCAGTTCTGGGACTTGAGCTGTGGGGAGTCCAGCTGGGTGCAAAAAAACCCTTTTCTTCTGCCTTTAAGGAAGAACTCCACTAACCAAGCTCTATTTTCCTAACCTCATTTTAATCTTTCTCCAAAAAAAAAAAAATTGTCCAGAATAAAAGGTAAAAATCAGATTAAATTCTGCTAGGTCTGTTGGAACACACTAAACACATACAGGTAACATCAGTGGGATTGCAGACAAAGTGTACAGTAAGGTAAAAGCACAAATTTTTAAAATACCGGGGCCAGCGTATACTGATGTCTCTGCAGTTGTCTTTAAATAACTAGAAGACCAAATAAGAAAAGAAGCATTTTCTTAAGTGACTGTGTTCAGAGCAGCAGGGTGAACTTTGCAGCTCAGCTGCAGAACAGCAGCAGTAGTGGAAAAGAACCCTTTCTGAAAGCAAAGCTTAGACTTGTGCTGCATGGCAATTAGCAAGTGAGTGTTGCATGGCACTGCTCTCTGAAAAGAGACAATTTTTACTTATGTCTGTTCCACACCTGATTTTTTATGTATTTTTAGCACAATGGAATGCACAGCATAATTTGATCAAAGCAAGGGCTAGACACTTGCCTTTAAAGTGTTATTTGGAGGTTAAAGTTGAGGGCACGAGTGTTCTCTGCAACCTACTTCCGTTTGTGCTTTCATCTTAATGTTTTTAAGGACATATGCCTTCATACGACTGACTGCTTTGCTGCTTAGACATGATGGCTAGGACATTGCTTAATTACCTGAAGCAGTATTATTTTTCCCAAAATAATTGACATTGAAAGATTTATAGTTATGATGGCACTGAAAGGTTTACAGATCGATTTTTTCCTAAGATCCCACTGTTGTTTTTAAGGATCAGCGAAAATGTTTTATCCTGGCTTTGGCTGGGATAGAGTTAATTTTCTTCCTAGTAGCTGGTACAGAGCTGTGCTTTGGATTTAGGATGGGAACAATGTTGATAACACACTAATGTTTTTAGTTTCTAAGTAGTGTTTACACTATTGTCAAGGACTTTTCAGCTTCTCACACCCTGCCAGCAAGAAGCTGGGGTAGTGGGGGGAATGAAGCTGGGGTAGTGGGGGGAACACAGCTGGGACAGCTGATCCCAGCTGGCCAAAGATTATTCCATACCAAATGGTGTCATCCTCAGTACATAAACTGAGGAAAAGCTGACCAGGGGCCACAGTTTGGGAACTGTCTGGGCATCAGTCAGTAAGTGGTGAAAAATTGCATTGTGTATCACTAGGTTTGGATATATTTTCATGGTTATTATTTTATTTTTTGTCACATTAAATTGTCTTTATCTCGACCCACAAGTTTGAGTCTTCCAGTTCTCTCTCCTGCCCTGCTGGAGAGGGGAGTGAGCCAGCAGCTTTGTGGGGCCTAGTTGCTGGCTGGGGTTAAACAAAAGGTTTCAAGGAGCATTTTCTAGGACCCCCAAATTTGTAGTTGCAGCTCTGAAATTCCAAATACCTAGAAAGAATATGGAGAAAAAGAACTTGCTCTGAAGTAACTCTCTCAATCAATGTTTGTAAGTGAAGTTATGCAGCACATTCTACTTTGAAGGCCATCCATGATGCAAACTGAAAAAATCATCACTGGATAAGTGATGTTTTCATACATGTAGGTATGTGTATGCTTTTATACATATATAAAAATAAATTAGCCAAAATAAAGCAACAATCTGATCTAACATCAAAGTTATCCTTGCTATGAGTAGGGGATTGGATGAGATAATTTACTGAGGTCCCTTCCAACCTGAATTATTCAGTAATTTTAACTTGCTTTTCTATTGTTATGTTTAAGATGTTACTGCAGGAGAGATGCCAGTGCTCATTTTAGCTGAGCTGCTATAGCAAATACAACTGCTTTCACTTAACAGCTTGTCTGCTAAGGTATTTTTTCAATGTATTTTTTATTAAATAAAATGGCATTTATGCTGTGCTCTGGATTCCAAAAAGCTTTGTGTTCTACTGAGAAACTGCTGATCCCAGCACTGAAATGTAGTCCAGATTTTTGATGCCCAGCAAAATTTTCACTTTTTAAAAAAAAATCTAATTAGAATAAGGAATGAAGTCCCAGAAGGTGCTAGGTGAAGCTGTTCATTGACATTACTGGATTGACTCTTGCATGGCATGTGGGTGCAGAGGGTTTTGACATAATGTGCAGGGGTTGGTTATGGAGAATGAGATGTTCTTTACTTAAGGGAGAAGATTCTATCTGTCATTACTTGTGCACTGGATCTTGCAAAAAGGAGAGGCATCTTCGTAACCATCTCTGAAAACTGCTGGAGTGAAGAATCCCTCCTGTAAGGCAGCTGCTCAGGGCTGCGGTTTTAGACAGTGCCATGGAATGTGTGACATGAGATCCCTTGTTAACATAATCATATGTTTCAATAAGAAGATTAAAAAAACCCCATCCAGATTGAAACAATTTATAGACACATGCCTGAAATTATCTTGTGTGAAATCACAGAATCAATTAGATCGGAAAACACTTCTGAGATCATCGAGTCCAACCTATGAGCCAACACCACCACCTTGTGAACCAGACCACGGCACTGAGTGCCACGTCCAGGCTTTCCTTAGAACACCTCCAGGGACGGTGACTCCACCACCTCCCTGCGCCGTCCGTTCCAGAGTCTGATCACTCTTTCTGTGAAGAAATTCTTCCTAATGTCCACCCTAAATGTCCCCCGGCGCAGGGTGCACTAATACCGCAGCGTTATGTCCTACATCAGCCGCTCGGAGCTTTCAGCGCCGTCAGTGGATCGCAGGCTTTCGGCGGCGCGGATGGGAACGCGGCAGCAGCACGAGGGTGAGAGAAGGCGGCGAGATGGGTCCCGCGTCACCTGCTGGTCCCGGTGGCTGCCACGATCGCCCGTTCGCCCCCGGCCCGTCCCGAGCGGCAGCACAGAGACCGCAGGCACCACAGGGACCGCGGGAACCGCGACCCCGCGGGGCTGGGCCGGCCCCGCCGCCCGGGGC
>VZSE01012827.1:38021-246831 GCA_013398275.1 Promerops cafer
GCCGCAGCGGGGGCGGGCGGGTGAGTGGGTGGATGCTCGGAGCCCTTGTCCCCCAGCCGCGCGGGCACTGCTGCGCTCCTCGAGGGACCGGCGCGGGGCGGCCGTGGGCGCCGGCGCTCGATGGGACGGGACGGGACGGGCGCTGCCCGGGGGGCTCGGGAGGGGCCGCGGGACGTTGATGGGCTTCGCTGTCAGCGGGAGATAAACCCTGGGGGACGCGGCCGCGGGGGCGGGGGAAGGACGGGAGTGAGGAGGAATTCCCCTGGGTGGCGAGGGGCTCTCCCTGTGCCGGTGGCGGCACTGGGCTGGCAGAGGTCGCGCCGGGGCCGTGGGCGAGGCGCAGGAGGAGGGAGCCAGGTGACAGCAGGGCCGGGGGGTGAGGTCCTGCCGTAGCAACACCTTCCCGGTCAGGACCTCCGAGCGGGTAGTGCAGGCTCCTGTGCTGGCTCGCGGTCTCTTTGTTTCTGTACAGCTTTCTTCTCCGCGATATTAATTAGGTTGTGCTGTTTCATTGGCTGCGTGTTGATTTTGCTGTATGGGTAAATAATTAGATAACAAAGCCCAGCAGCTGTTATGAAGGTTATTTTTTAGAGCCGGCTGCGGTGTTATGGTAGGGTACGTGTCCTTGTTTTTGCAGATGGTGTTTGTAGAAGCTGCTTGCCCTTCTAGGTTTGAAAGAAGGACTTCAGCAAAATGATTTTGATGTAGGCTTGCAGATGTTGGCTCTTGTCCTGGAAAATAGCCTACACAGGTGAGTCTGATACATGTGTACTTCCAGCGAGACTCTGTGAGGACCAAAAGAGGATTTCATAGGGAATTGAAATCTGTGTGTAAGGTGAGAAGTGTGGCATTCCGGCTTTAGTGCTGCTTTGCTTTATCTTCTTGTAGAACTGCTTTTCAGAAGTTAAAGTGTTGCAAGCAGAATACACTAAAAATCCAGGTATGGCCCCTGTCCCAGTATGCCTTGTTGTATAAGGACATGGTTGAAATTGTGAGCCACAGCTGTGTTTCTCTATGGGCAAGGAAATGTAATCACTGGCTGCTATGAATGCTTGTGTTGCTGTTGACTTTAGGGAGGAGATGGTTAAGCTCTGGAGATACAAGAAACTGAAAGTATGAAGATGTTTCAGGAGGCTGTTAGACAACATTTGAAATGTCATTTGTTTTATATAAAAAGAAGAGCTAGTTCTGTATTGCCTTTGAGCTCTTTCTGAAAATGTTCAATCATCTGTTCTTGTCTGGTTTTAAAACAGTATTTTTCTGTCATTTTATAAGACTCGATTTGCAGTTGTTGACAGATGTTTGTTAGCATTGTGAGGTTCACTGTTTCAAACTGTTGAGAAAAGGACTGAAAAACCAAATACAGAGTGGTTAATTTGGTCCTAATTAGCAGCTCTGTTGCTTAATGCTATCTGAAGCTAATGAATTTCCTGAAGCTGGCTTTTAAAACAGCTATGAAAAATAGAAAGGCCATGTTTTTCTGGATTTAACAGTGTTATTAGGCATGTTGAATTAGTAGATGTGGGCTCCAGGAAGCAATATCCTGTAGTTAGTTCTGGGCTGACTTGTTCTGAACTTATTTTCCAATTGCCAAAGACAATATTGGATAGCCCCATGGATAATACTTACCTTTGAGTCATAGTCCAAGACCTGCTGCCTCAAATTGAAGGTGAAAAAAAAATTTCATCAGCAACAAATCGATGTCAGAATAGAGGTGAAAATCATGACCCTAATTTCAACAAGTACATGGAATACTGACACTGTAATAATACTGTCTATAATACTACCTCTTAGATTAATTAACAAAAGTCAGTCTTCTGTAGAGCTCACAGTTGACTTTTTCACATCCTAAAGGATTGAAGTGTTTACTTATTTGATTTCAGTGATACTGGAGAAACTTTAGGAAAGTCAGACTTTTTGAAAACAGTAGAACTCTACTGTCCCCCCAAATGTGTTTTTCAGTATGTAGTGACCATACAGACAGTAATTCCATGGCTGGAATTTTACAGCCTTTTGCATGTTCTGGAAACAACATTGGAAAAGAGCCATTGAAAGCAAACATGCTGCAGTCTCCAGTGCCTAATATGCCAAGATACATATCTTACCAGTGCCATGACACTACAGGTTTGTAAGAAGGTCTGTCAGAGCTCTGGCTTCTGTAGTGTGAACAAGAGTTATGGCTCTGTTATAGGTGGAGAAGACCTGTCATAGAAAGTGTGCTTTGTCCAGGTTGTGTACTCAGTCATAAACTTGATTTCTTCCCCTCCCTTAAGACATTCTTCTTTGCACAGGTGATGTTATCAGTGTCAGAAGGTGAATGCAAACAGGGTTCTAGTAAGGACAGAGCTGCTTCAGGCCTTGTTGTAAGCAGAGCTAAATGCAGGGTGCTAAAACCTGAAAGGTGACAGTAGTGCTATTGCTGGCATTGCATTCATTGGTTGCTGAAGTAGAGACTCTTTTTATTGACTTGGAAGAGTAAGAGTTGTTCTGTGTTGAAGACACACAGAAGGTTGCAAGTCTGTGTGAAACCCTGAAGTATCCAAGCCTCATGTGATGTTCACAGTAAAAGGATGCTGCTGCTAACATGTTGTTTTCCCCTGAGACATGAGCTTCCAATGTTAGGGCTCCTATGACAAAAAATAACACTCTCAAGGTGTACCCCATGACTTGTGTTATGATGGGAGCAAATCCAGCCTCACTTGTTAAACCTTAACTGATGAACTTTATTTTGGAGTTGTGCTGTTGACTCCAGACATGGAGTTAATATGACCATAATATTAACCATGCACATGAGTTTGATAGAAAACCTGGTGCTGCCTTGAAGGAATTGTACATTTCTGTTCAACTGTCTAATTTGTGATGTAAACAAAGGAGAGCAAATATAAAGTTTGAGTAAACCTTGTCTTCTAAATTACTTGTCTCGTTCAAAGAATTGATAGAAATGCTCAGCTTTGCACCTTGGCACTGCCATTGGTGTTTAATGAAGTCACATTAAAAACCTGAGAAGAGTAATTGAAGTGTTAAACTGATAAAAGCAAGGAAATCCTGCGAGTACCCACTGTGTATAGTCACTGTTCAACTCCTTCCCTTCGAGCATGTGCATCAAAGCAGGCCTTTGTGTGAGTTGAGTCAGAAGCTGTGTCGAGTTCTGCCTGGGCTGGAGGACTCCATGTTCCAGTGTACAGCCAGCTTTTCCACTTTTATTTGATCTTGGGCAAAAGTGAATTAATATTGGGACACCTAGTGTGGGTGGGGCTCTGGTATGTTTTTTTTGCTTCCTATAAGTGCTGTCTGTAAATACAGGATGGCTGGGAGCGTGAGAGACCTCATGGCCACTGTCTTTTTTTGTGGAGTACAAGCAGTGGTGATCAACATCATCTCTTCTTCAGCTTAAGAATTCTGTCTTTTTCTTAGGCAGTGTGATGCTTTCCAATCCAGTTCATCTCCTTTTAGTGTGTTTCATAACTTGGGTGGCTTGCTGCTCTGATTAACATTGGACGTGGAATTGTAAGCAAATATATAAACCTGAAGCCAGGTGGACTTTGAAATTCATCTCACATTAGATTATGTAAAATACCTGGTTTTTTGGACCTTTTTACCCCAGTCCCTTTCAATTTAGTTCAGACCTTTGTTTTGTCTCTCTACACAGCTGCTGTACAGTAGAGCTGCATTTTGTATCTTATGTAAACCAGAACTTCTTTAGCAGAATCCTTTTCTTTTTAAACAAACTTCAGCTGAAAACAGAGTTCTCTAGTACTTGAGCTTCCCTGTTTTGCAGTGTTACCTGGTGGTGTAATGCTTAGTCTGAGAAAGCCATTTGTGACAGAGTTCTTGTGAAAGATACCATGCAAAACACAAGTAAGGTGGGTATTAACTGGAAACAATAGAAAAATGTGTTCTGCTGATCACTGTGTTGACTAGTAGACAGTAGCTATGGAAAAAGTAGCCCTAGGGAAAAGAAACCAAAAACTTCACCCATCAAGTGAAGTAGAAAGGTGTGGTCAGTCAGTTAGTCAGTGAGCTAAAACAAACTATAAATTTTCTCTTCAATTTTGTTTTGAGTCTTATTGTCATGTAAAATTCTTACCAAGAGTTCTGATGCAATGAGAGGTTGGCACTGATTTGGAAAAGCATTTTAGTTTGCTTAAGTAATGATTATTGTGTAATAAAGATGTGAAAAGTTCTTGAAGAGAGGCATTTTGGGTTTTGCAATGAACAACATGACTGTAAGAAGCTAGAAATGTTTTCATTCCCCAGAATTATTCTTTAGCAATCCTCCTGGGTTGTCATTATACACGTGGTAGCACATAAACTGTCTAACAGGTTCATCTCCTACCTGAGTGTAATAGCTTGAAAATTGAATTAAAATAGCAACTGATTCTATCTGTTGTCTGGCTGTTAATGGTTACTTTAATATCTCTGGCTTAGGATAATGTCTTTAAAGATAGTACAAAGTGCTTTATTTTTCTGCTGTGATTCATCTAAGATTGTGTTTCTAATGGAATATTTTATAGCATGGTAGCTAAAGGAGATGAAGAGACCTTTGTGGAACAAACTGTTCAGGCAGGTTTTGTTCTTTCTAATAAATGCTGGGGCATTTGTGAAGCTTTTTTACATTGGGTTGCTGGTTGCTTCAGGTGTGTGTGACTTGTCAAGAAAACTCTACAAATCAATATTATTCTCCTCAGTATTCTTCAGCCAATAAATCCTAATTAAGTCTTTGAAATACAAAGTCCATCTCCGGTGCTACACTGGATTATATTGCATCTCACATTAACTCTTGAATTTACAACTGAACTGGTTAAAGCACTTGTACTGTCTGTTTTTGTTGCTCAGGAACCTGCAAGAGGGAAGTGGGTCTGTAACTGAACTGTGCAAATGGTGCTCATGTGCAGCTTTTGCTTTTAGTGGTGTCTTCTGATGAACATCAGAGCTTCATCATGAAAGTCTTTTCACTGTTGACATTTCAGTCATATGTCGCTTCATTTCATAGATGCATGAGTGGAAATGTAAGGCAGTATAAAAAATCTCTTCAGCAGAGCCTTTAGTCTGTACTGCAGTGATTGGGAAAAGGACCAACCTATTATTGCACTATAAATGATAAATGTGCTTTTGGTCAAGTTATGTATCTATCTTTGCTTCGTGAGCTTCAGTAGCTGCTTACATGAAGAGAGGTGCTTCCAAGATGGGATTCTGCTTGAGTGTAATGAACCATGTATAAAAATCAATCTGTGGATTGGGATTTAATGTTATATATTCTTTAAAGTGAATGAGTAGGAGGCAGAGTAGTTTAAATGGTGGAGCATATATTGATTCTGAGTTGGCATGTACACTAGCCTCCTTTTAAAAATCGTAATTATTGTTGCATAACAACTTCCAGGGGTTAAATGTAAAACTGCAGTCTCAGGATAGATTTAGGGCATTGCTGATCTTTATAAGAATTTTTGAAAATCATGTCAGAAAAAAGGTACATTTTGAGACATTGCTCAGTATTATTGAGTAAAAGACAGTCCTTGCTTGCATGTGAAGTAAATGTTAGATTCCATTCCAGCAGAAGGAGCTGAAGTCTCAGCTCACCTACCAACCAAGTTGTTGCTGAGATGGGGAACTGCTTGTGCTCAGTGCTTTTACAGGTCAAGACACAGAACACTGTAAGACATAATTGAGTTTTCATTTATAGCTGAGTCCAGTCCACAGGTGTGTCTGAGCAGATTGCTGAGAGCTTTAACTGGTTGGAGGGCTGGAGTAATGGGAGAGTGATTTACAACATGACTTGAGGTATAAGTGGGAATCTTCAAAATAGCTGTAAAATGTGCGTAACTTCCCGTTGCAAATTCACATCATGGCTGCATTTTAATTTGCTATTGGGTGATACAGGAAAAAAGTCAGTATTTTCTTTGCGGTTAAAATTCTATGAGGATAATGCTTTTCATTGTACAAAAAAAAATAAAAATCTGTCTTACAGATCTCCCAGTTCTAGATTTAGCTGGTAGTTTGGAGTTTTTTAGTAGCCTTTTGGTGTGTGTATCTTGGCTTTTTAACCTTTATTATTTTATTATTGTATAGTCTTTGAAAGATTGTACAGAAAGTTAAAAGTATTTATTTTTTCAGATATCACATGTATCAATGAACAGGCCTCTTGACTGGAGGGCTGTTAGAAAGCCAGAGTAATAAAAGTGAACAGTTCCTGGTAACTCTTTAGACCAGCTACAGTTTCAGGTGCTTCAGTGCTCTACTTTGGTTTCTGGAGTGTTGCAGGTGGACAAACAGAGCAGTCATTGTGAAAGCATTACATTTCTACCTGGCTTAGCTGGGGTGTAGAATTTTCTGTTCGTCTAGTACTGAGTTATGCAGAGAGAAACCCCATAACTTTCTGTATATGTAGGCGAGCTGTATGTCTGCTTTCCTAAATTCAGTTTTGCCAAAACTGGAGTGGTTCACAGATGTCTGCATCCAGCACCTTCAGTATCAAAATGGAGCTATTTTTTCCCTTCTTGCTCCCACAACATGGTGATCAGCTAGCAAACAAAAATCTCTGTAAACCCATAAACAGGCATTTTTGGTTGAATTGGAGAGAAGGATGTGGAAGAGCAGAGGTGTTTGTAAAATCAGTTGGAATGTGTTACAGAGAGCAGTAACAGTGCCTGGGACAGACAGCTGGTAATATTTGAGCTATGTGTTGCTGCCCAGTCTTTTGGTGTGGTACTAGGGAAAATAAGTCATTATTTGCTCTCACTGGGGAGTCTGAGGATGTTAAGAATAAAACCCTTTTCTATCTATCTCCGTAAGAAACGCTCCAAAGGACAAGCATCCCTTCTCCTGGTTGCTGACCCTGGACACTCAACCTGAACTGCAGAGTTCAGAAAGCAGAACCAATATGGAAGGATAGTGAGCATTACAGAGCATTTGAAGAGGCTACTGCTTAAGGATGTTCACTTTGGATTTTTATGATGAATTTCCAGTGGAACTTATCTTCAGAATGTGCCATCTTGGAAAACAAAATAAAGAGTAACAGCAGCAATTTTGTGAGTTCCCATCCAGTTGTTGACAAAGAACCAGGAAGTACAGATCACAGCTTACAGCATGAAGAGAATTGCTCTGAAGCAATTTCAAGGGCCTTATTTTCTAGATAGGTTTTTCCTGTAAATACGTGGACTTTGTTTAGAGGTGTGCAGTGATTCCTTAGCAAGTTTACAGCACACACTGCAGTGACAAAGCAGCTCTGAGTCCTGAGGTGACGTCAGTATAAGAGCAGTAGGGACATCTGGGAACTTGGGCTGCTTGTGTTGGTGTCACCAGGTTTTTCTGTCACTGAGCTGCTTGCCAGGCCATGTCATGTACTTAGGACACTGCTGAGTGTTGGAGTCATCTGTCTGTGACTGATGGAGCACTGCATCACTCCTTTCCTTGTCCCCCACCTGCTCTCTGAAATGCATCACAACTCTATGGCAGCTCTGAGTAGTTTTGAGACTTTAGTCTGTTACTAAAGGAAATTTGAGTACTCTGCTGTGACCAGTATGAGATGGGAAGAGGAAAGTTACCTTGTACTTCTGTTTAAAAATGAGCTTGTTTCATATCCTATAAGACCTGTCAGGATGGTTTTTACGTATCCAGAGGTAAAGAACATATATGGTCTGAGCTGATGTGAGAAATGCTTTTTAATGATTTTGTGGATTGCACATGTACTTTTTTGGAGAGTAGATGATTCCCTCTTCAGTGACTGTGCTACAAGGCCCCTCTTAGGAGCACAGCCAGGAGTGGAAAACATCTGCCCAAAGATGATGCAAAACCCTTTCTTGTTGAAAGGAGCTAAAGTAATTGACTGCTACTGGCCATTATATTATATAATGTGTAGTTGAATGTCTGGAGTCCAGTAAACTGCATTTGCTGTATTAAGTTCCTATTACTCCCCTTTCAGAAGGCTTTGTGCCTCAGAGTCACTTAATCTCAATGCTCTTCACTTTCATTTCAAGCCTGGGTTGAACAAGGTTTTGTATATGCACGCACCTGTGAAGCATTTTTTCTTCCTGCCCTATTTTGCCCCTCTCTCTGCAGTATTTTTAGGCATTGAAGTGTAAATATATTTTTTTTTTTTCTCTTGAAGCAGTGATTTGTGTTTCTCAGGACCTTGACCTTAAGTTTGCTAACAGAACCACCCCAGGCACACACTTCTGTCATTCTTTAATCTGTTTGTTGTAAAGAGCCTCATTGTGATAGTTACTAGGTGACAAAGCTCACTTTCTTTTTTTCCCTAGTTGTTAGAGAAGTCTTCTAGACAGCCACACCTCAGTGAAAGTTTCCTATAGTTATCATTTTATGTGTTTCTTTAGCTATCATCTCATGTATTTTGAAATTGGCTGAAACAGAGTAATTTCCTCCTTTTTAATGTTTACAACGTAAGTATTGAGTGTTTAGGTCAAATTCTATCCATTTTATGAAAATAAATGCTAGCATTAGTAGTGCATCTGCTTAGGAAAGGCCTTTGTAGTCAGGGATTTAAAAGACTCTCGTTTGCATTCAATAGGAAGATTGAAAAGACAGACAGTTTGAAATGGCATAATACTGAATTAAAGCATACCAGAACCTGGGCACGTGCCTGTACTCATTGGATAGCAGCTGGAGCTGGGAAGGGTGGTGTTCCTAATTAGAATTAGCAGTGCTGCCATGGTGGGAAGGGTTTTCAACCAGTACGGTGGATGAACAGCCAAGGGATGAGGATGCCAACAGCTTCCTTACCAGGTTAGGAGTGCACCTACTTTCAGCAGAGGAAAGAGGAGGACTGAGTGTTACAGAAACTGCTTTTCTCTGTGCCAGTGGATGGACTCTGAAGTGAGAATTTACTGTTACAGCATAAGCTTCTCTGGACTGCTGCTGAAGGTAGCTACAGGAAATATTTTTTTTCTTCCTTTTGTTGGCATGTTATGCGAGTGTGTACTGAGATTTTTCATGTTCTCCCAGGATAATCAATACTTATATTGTGTCAGATACTTCCTCGAAGAGCTTAAATGACTCACTGTCGTATTTGTTCATGTTTTTATCATTTGGTTAGCAGTTAATAGAAGATGTTTCTGTTGTGTAACAGAAAGTGAATTTAAAAATTGTTATTTCCTGAGTCTTTGTATTGTCTGACGTACCTGGGAGACATTTGTATTCAAAAGCTGGTGTGCTGTTCACACAATCCATTGGCAGGCTCTCTGTTCCCTGCCTCTGATTCCAGTCAGTTGTGCTATCAGCAATTTAGCAGATAAGCACATCTTAGTTTAAGTAGTGTGATAAATGGTTGTAACCCTTGCCAGTACCAGCCTTTAATGTTGTGTGTCTTGTGCCAGCTATTTAACTACTTACTCATTTTAGATGTTACATTGGAACTTGGAGATCATCTGTGCTGCTACAGATTTAAACTTAGTTTTGTGAATAATGATGAAAAGTATGTATGCTCTTTGCATCTTTGAAGAACACATCTGTGAAGAGAAAAAACAGTGGCTGTTTTAAAAAAAAGGCAGTTTTGGTTTTGAAGGGTTCAACTTGCCTGTGTTCTGATGTATAGGGAGATGTTTTGCAAACATGTTTGAGCTGTGCTCCTGTTCCTCATTCCTGCTGCTCTCATCACCAGGATCTGAATTGATGTATTTCCACTTGCATGGCTTTGTGTCACTGCACGGGTGGAAAACAGCCAGCTGCCTCCTCTGCTGTGGAACAGGAGCTTGGGGAAGATGTGTTGGAGTGTCAGACTAATTCTGAGCTGTAACACAGAGGAGAACTGGTCAGACCAGTTACTCGAGTCCAGTCACGGCAGAGTCCTGTCACAGCTGTAGGAGGTGTCACAAGGCAGTGACAGAGCTTTTCACATGCTGCCCTAGATGAGTGGCAATCATTTATGGCATGTGGGCAAGCAGGCTTGGGCTGGGCCACTCTGAGTGCTGCTTTGAGAAGTTCCTGTGGCACAGGCAGCAGAAGGGGCTTACACTTCGTTCGGGGTGAGACAAACATCACACTTCTGCCCTATTGTCAAGGTGATCGTCGGGCCTAAGGAAGGAGCAGAGCGGGTGGTTGAAGGTAGAAGCTTTGCAAAACAGTGCAAGAACGCAGCGCTTTGCTGTCACTCAACACTGTGTGCTTGTTTGATGTTTAAGCATACCATTGCATAAGCCAGTTCACTTGCTTCAGTCAAGATTTGCATTTTTTGATTGTTCTTGATGCCTTCTGAAGACATCATAAGAGGCATCAAACTTTTGTTTCCTTAATGCAGAATATATAACCTTAGTACATCCCTGATTTTTAAAAAGTAATTTGTAAGGATGAGTAGGGTAGTGCAAGATGGATATTAAACCTGGAAAGGTGTGGAGCTCCTATCAGGTGGTGTCCAAATATTATCTGACGCTTGATGGATTTGTATGTTTGATGTGAAACAGTCAAATATTAGCATGTTTCATCTCAACTGGCTACTGGTAGACTGATTGATTCTTCTATCACACAAAATGTTTTGCTTACAAACCATGAGCCTTTTCTTTAGTGACATCACTGCAGTGTTCTGTCTCTGGCATTATATAGGAAGTATCTGTTATATTCAGTTGCCTGAGGTAGGCAGAACAAATGAATATTCAAGATACATTTGAATATTCAAGAGATATTGAATATCAGTATGAATTTGCATTGACAGCTGCTCTGCATGAGCTCTTTGTCTGAACATTTCTGGTGTGAAAATAAACTTTGATCCTGTGATCAGTTATTTAATTTCTGTTTAAGAGTTAGTAATTAGAACGTAAAAGCTAATATTAGTCAGTGACGGTAAGGGGAAAAAATCTATGTCATGAACAGGTGCAGATAGGTGCAGGTAGATTTGAGCAAATAAGGCTAAATCCAATGTATTGGAATCATAAAGACTGTGAACTTAATGTGGTAAATTATATTCTAGGTACCACTGAAAATTGAAGTATGACTGCAGGGAACACTGAATCATCATAATTTACTTTTCATGCTTTAACTGATTTGTATAATCATTACCCAGATTCCTCATGTGTTTGATATAAAACCTACACTTTGATTAATAATAACTAAATTATTATGGATATGGAGACAGTGGCTTTTTTTTCTCTGTGACTGAGTTGTGCAAATAATTGTATTTCTGCTTCCATGTAGATTAGTCTTTGTAATACTAACAGTATTATTTACAGAAAGAACTAACACAATAAAAAGAAAACTTAGTGACTTTCCTAATGTACTCTCTTAGCAGGGCTGTATTTTTCACTTGTTGCTTCCATATGGAGATAAATACCCTCCAGTTTGCTGACTGGACTGGGAATTTTACGTGTAACAACCAGCATGGAAGTTCATGTATCCCATTTTACCACTCCCTTTCTTGTGGAAAAGGTGATCTGCAGCAGCTGGGCAGTCACGAGCAGGTTTGAGGCAGTAGTATGTCAGACAACTGCACATTTTGGGAGGTTCTGTAACACTTCAGAAGGTACTTTAAAAAAGGCTTAGAATGAGGTAAAAAACCCCTTCTGATCATTTCAGAGAAAGCATCATCAAGAACTTTGACTGGAGTAACTACTAGAGAAAAAACCAGTTCCTCAGCTTTATGCTGATACAGTATCTTTTACAGCTGAGTGTGTGGATTATAAACTACTTTTGACAAGAGGGAACAGATACTAGAAGGTGAATTTTTCTTTGATCTTAACTGCATCATTGGCAAATTATCTTACAATTATTGATTGTTTAAAGTGCACTAGTCTGAAAGCATTGGTTTTTAACAGCATTTTAATTAAGTAGGAGCTAATGTGTTCTGCTACTATCAAACTGAATACTTTTTCTTGCAGTTATGTTCTCTTTTACTTTCATATTGAGACTGTCAGTTGGGTTTGTTTTGTTTGAGAATAACAGTAGTTAGTACATTGTGAACTTTAATTACTAGCAGAAGTTATCAAAAGATGGATTCCAAAAGAGCATTTGTTTGGACTGCACAAACCAAGCGGTGGGATTTGCTGGCTCCAGTGTTGACCTAAACATGAATCTTTTGCACCAAAGGTTAATCAGGGATTTTATTAATACCAGCAAAGATCTGTTTGTAGAATGGGGAATCCTTATCACACTGTATAGACTCTCTCATTCCCCATCTCTGTGCTCGTTTGTACCTCTCCCTTACCACTTGTGTTCTGGTTCCTACTGATTTGTACTGCATTAGAGGTTGTAGCATTGAGGATTTTTTTTTGCTTGGAAACCAAAAAAGGAAAAGTTGTTTGCTTGTTGCTTAAAAACTGTGTGATTCTCATTTGCTGATTTGTGACTCTTGTCCAGTTGTGGTATGTTCCCTTCCATACTCTCAGCTGAATGCTCAATTTTCCATGTGCTTCCCTCTTGTTGATTGAATGCCAGTTGTGGCCCAGCTGTAGGTTTCAGGTACTTGTGGGAGGCACTTTGTGGGATGGTATTTCCTGGTAGAAAGAGCTGGGCTGGAGCTACTTTTTGTGCCCAAGAGTGAAAGGTGTCAGTGGTAGCAATTGGTGACAGGTCTAATGGGATTCATAAACCCCTCTGTTTTAACAGTGCCCCGTAGGAAGTGTTGGTTAATAAGGCAGCACTCTGGGGGAGTGGAGTGAAGCCAAACAGCACAAAGGGGTTTCCTTTCAGGCTGAGGCAAAGGGAGGAGCATGGAGGAAGTACCAGAGTGGCTCAGATAATGTGGCTGTGTAATGGAGAGCTGAACAAGTCTGAAAGCAAGGATGGAATCAAGTTAGATGTGGCAAGTAAGCACTTCCTTTGACATAGCTCTTGGAATAGCAGAGTGGAATTTATAAATGAAAAGTTTCCCTTGTTTTTAAATAGCCTAAATTATCCAGTGTAGGAGGATAGGGCTGCATATAAAAGGTAGGACTGCTGTAATGAATTTCTCCTAATGGCAATAAGAGCTTCCTGTGCTTGCTAAAAATGCCAATAGTCTTTTCAGATACTGGACTATCTGGGATTCCTGAAAAAGAAGATACAGTATTATACCCAGGCTCTTCCATAATTATTCTGGCTATTTGGATCTCAATATGGTGTCCTTCTAGTGCTTCTAGGGAGCTGCTTCTGAGCTTTTCAAGTTCTTGCTCAGCAAGCTACTGTTTGAGAGAGCAGATCTGCCACAGACCATCTGTGCTCTTCCACAGGGGATTTTGGTTGCTTGAAAACAGATGGGAAAAGAGACTCTCACCCCTATCCTCCCCCAGCCCCTTCCCTTAGTTTCCTTGGTACAGATGCATTTTGCTGTATGGATGCTCAGTGAGGACATGACAGTAAAGAAATTGGATATTCTGTCTGGACCAGGGAGTCCCCCTATGTTGTAAAAATGAGTAAGTCAAGACATATTGTTGCTGTCAAATCATGTGTAGGGAAGTGAAAGCTGTAAGACCCTGGATGCTTAATCTTTTTGGGTTATTTATTGTCATGAAATATATTTTAGAAGTGATTACTTGGAATTTTTGTGGATTTAAATGGTAGAACTGTTAATTCTAAAAATTTCTGCTTTTTTATTGTCTTGGCATTTACTATCTCTCTGCTTCCTGTTTGCTATCCCTAATTTCTCACCTTCTCTTAGAAAAACTTGTATTGGAGCATTTACTTAAAAGTTGGGCTGAAAGGTCAACAAACTCTGTATAACATGTATCTAAATATTTTTGCACTTTGAAGTTTACTTTTTAGTAGCCTTTATTTCCCCTATCTCAATCTCTTTTGATATTGTATATAATATGTTGTAATATGAATTCTCCATCTAGATTTCCAAAGGAAGATTATGGAGGAATATTTACCAGAAATGCAGAGCACACTGGAGCCAGTCAATCTGTCAGATGATGCCTCTGTCAAGTCCCCAGGTAGTGAGAAGGCTGATAAAACACCTGGAATGGAGGAGAGCCCAAGGGCCACTTGCACTGCAGCTGATGCCGGTGCCTTGCAAAGGGAATTGAGTTCGCTGCCCTCGGATCAGGATGCAGCAGTTGCTGGCATCAGCAGCAGCGGGGCCCCAGCAGAAGGACAGCAGCAGTGTGGAGGGGCAGACTCCTCTGCCAATGCCTACTGTGAAAGAAAGGCAGAAGGCTCCACAAAACCAGAACATCTACCGAGTGAAGAACTTGAACGACACGATCCAAAAACTAACCAGACAGAACAATCATTAATGAAAATATTACAGGATCTAAGGGAGGAATCTGACTTTGTGAAAAAATCAAGTGATAAAATCTATTCAGAAAGCCCTTACGACACAGACTGCACAAAGAAGCTTATTTCCACAATACATCAGACTTCCTCACAGGAGGATTTGCTAAAGGAAATAGAGTCTGAACTCATATCCAGAGATTTTTCAAAGGAACCAAAGCTCCCCAATGGTGTGCAGAAGGGTGAACATGCCTTGGCTGTGTTTGAAAAATGTGTACAAGATAAATACCTACAGCAAGAACAAACTATTACAAAGTAAGTATTTGAGTATGTGTGTCACAGTTGGAGGTGTGTGGTGAACAGTTTTGGCTGCATGTTGTGTGCACCTGCATACAGCATTTTGGTATGAAGCAACTTGTCTGGAGTTGGTATGAGGATGGTTAATGAGCTTTTTAAAATTGTTTTTTAAGTGAGGAATCATTTTTACTTGTGTTATGTACTTGTAAATAAAATTGTGTGCTTAGATGTCTGAATTCTTGCAGGATTTGGCAGGAACTGGATAGCCAACTGTGTCATTGAATAGCTTGCCAATGTCTAGAATTACTTAAATACTGCAGCAGTAATGGTGGTTTAAAAATAGTCCAGGATTCATTCAGTCCATATGTGTCTGTGGAGAAATGAATCTTTGAAAGTACTAACTCCCACAGTGGGCATTTTATTTGTGTTTAAAATTGCTTGATTCTTTTTCAAGTAGTATTCAATCTCCTGTCATCATTCAGCAAAGTTGGTAATCAGATGAGAGTGTTGTTTAACTTGGAAGTGTCATATATAGATAAACTGCTCTGCACATTTTATAGGAGGACTTCTGAAATGCATGGCTTGTAAGTGTTGCATAATGAACTGGGCTTAATAGTTCTACCAGTATTCAACATGAATATTTCTGTTCATCAAAAGCCAATTCATTGCTTGATTTCTGATTCCTTACTTGGCATTTAATACTTTGTTGCCTCTTTAGAAATGTTTTTTTTGCTAACAAAATGTAGCCTCTAACTTAATATTTATTCCTTTTTTTCAGAGCTGGAAATGAGTGTCCTACTTTTCATATAAGGCTCTCCAATACCACGATATAGGAGGACATCAAAGGAAGGGAAACCAGATAGAGAGAGAGAGTCCCAGTAGGGAAAGTGTTCTCTTGCACTTCTCCAGTTAACCTCTGACAGAAACCATGCCTGTGAGGAAAGTCAGTTGATGACAGGAAAGCTTGAGAATGCACAGTTAGACATTCAGAAGTTACAGAGGAGGAGTGGGAATCTGAACTGGGGGGTGTGTAGAGAGTGGTAATTCCAGGCTATCATTAGGTAAAGAATTTTACTTATTTATAGTAAACCCAGAGGCAGGGCAGCGTTTTCAGCCATGGACCAATTACTTCCTCAGAGACAAGTGTTTTTATTTGTGTATATGTTATGTATACATACAGAAAGTTTTGTGTAAAAACATGTCTCTTTCTTTTGGCCAGCTGCAACCATTTGACACTTGGGGACTCACCTGAAGAGTGTGAAGCTGCTGTAGAACATTTTGTGTTTGGGTATTCTGGGTTGTGTTTTTGTCCCTTACTTTATGATCAGCAGAATTTCTTGAAGCATCATTTTGGAAATAGCCCAGTTGTCTCCTGTGATCAGATCTAAATATATATGTGAGCAGCTGTGGCATGAATTAAGAATTTGCAATCCTTGAATATTCATTAATAGATTAAAAAGCAGATCACAAGTGCAAAGCTCTCCAACTGATGGTGTTGAATTCCTTATAATTTAGGAGACTGGTTTGTTCAGAGATTTTTTTTTTTTTTCAACAAAGGGGAGGGGATAAAGGGATATTTAAGTATCTTTTTCAAGTAAATGCATGCCTCCCACAAATTCATGCAATTAGTGGCCTAAAATACCCACCATGTAATAGTATCTGCAAACATGTAAATACATTTGAGACTGTTTATTCAGCAGTTCTGACAATTTCTAAGTTTTATGTAAGAATGTCAAACGAGGTCTGAGTTGGCTTCAAGCAGCTGAATTGGAACTATTGCTAAAAATTGATCTTTATAAGGAGCATGGGCATGGAGACTTGTTACCGACTTAGGAGTTAAAAAATCAGGTTTCTGTTTCTTACCAGGTTGTGAACTTCATGGGTACTCTGAGAAATCCATGAAATTAATAAAATCTCTTTGTTTTCAGACAAATGACTGGTGAGACTACCTGACTGGAATTTACTGTCTTACATTACCTTAAAATGACTAACATTAACAGTTTTGTAGTTTCATAGGGTTACCAAATGTCCCATGTCATTATGGACCACAACAACCCTAAAATGCTGGAAACAAGCAGTTTCCTCACAAGGAAGTTGCTGCTTGCTGTTTTGGAGCTAAGTTCCACATGCACAACATTTTTCTTTTTTTTTTCTTGTAAGGCTTTCATGGATTTTTTTTTTTTGGTTTCTGGCTTCCTATGAAACTTGCAGATTGAAGAGCAAAAACCATGTATCTCAAGATTGAAAACGAGCAACCAAAAAATCCAGTACTGATGTACCTTGTTTTTAATTTTTTTTCCTTTACAGATTGATTAAAGAAAATAAAAAGCATCAGGAACTGATTTTGGAAATTTGCTCAGAAAAGGACAACTTAAAAGATGAATTGAAAAAACGAACAGACACAGAAAAGCAGCACCTCAGCATTATTAAACAGGTACAGATAACAAAACAGAAGTGCTGGTTAGTATTTCACCTGTGTATGATGTCACTGTTGCCACTGTTGAACAGGACATCATCCCTGGTAGCACAGAGAAGGTGGGCATATGCCCATGCTTGTTATCCTAAGCTTTTTAAGAGGATAAATCTACTTTTATATTCCAAGAAATTGTCTAAAAGCCTTTAATGGATTTGGATAAACTGACATTCTGGATTCAGATCCCCTAAGTGTTCTGTATCTGGAAGTCTCTGCTGTGGTAGTAGCAGGTACTAAACACAGACCTTTTCTCGGGGGCTTGTTAGAGCCACAACAGGCCAAGGAGGGCCATGGTGTGTGCATGGTGGAGGCTGGTTTTGGTGTGGAAAAGGTTTCACACCAGCTGTCACTGCTTGGCTGTTACCAGCTATCTGCTGATGTCCCTGCAGCTGGCTGGCCAGCTTTGTAAACTGATTACAGGTTATATCTTGGAAATCTGGCAAGAGAAACATTTAAAATACTAATTTCTGTCTGTCCAAGTGCTTGTGACTATCCTGGTTGTCAGGTTTCTATGTCTGCATCACACAGGAATCTGTTCACAGAGCAGAGTGTCAGGCTTGAAGTGTTCTAGAGGAATATATTCATGTAATATATTCATATATTCATGGTTGATTTCAGAGAGTATTTGAAAATCCATGATGTGATTGGAAATTGAATTGGAAAGTGTAATTTTTAGGCTACAAATTGGAATTGCTTGAGCCTGAATAAACCAGTATGAGCAACTCCCTCATTCTTTCTTGTCTGTATTTCCATGATAGCTCTGTCATGAGTCATGTATGATTTCATGAAGCTGTATCATGCAGCAATTGCTTTATTCCATTCTGAAAAGAAGTATTTGTGAGGGTGTTTGTGATACTACATGCTTGCAAGTGATTTCAGAAAACGTTCTTTTGGACTGTAATAGTTTTATATGGCCATTGATAGCACCTGAGCTGTAAGAGACACTGCAGTGAAACACTTGCATGTCTTCATTTGTGATGGTAGTGTTTTATTGTTGGAATTTCTGTATTAGTGCTTTATGGTAACTTTTATGTAAGTGAAAGCTTGGCTGCACTCACAGCCCTAAACAAACTGCACCTGCCTGCTTGTGCATGTGAAGCTTTTTCTCTGGCAAATGATGCATTTGCAGAGCTGAACAGAGTGTGGTCAAGCCGTGGTGTGGTAACAGAAGCAAGGTGGTTCTTGCCTCTTACACAGCATCTTGGGATTGCACAGAATTTACAGTACCGATCCTGAGATCCTGCCCCTTCCCCCCCAAAGCAAACAAAACCCCCTAACCTGGGTGAGTTGGCTTTCCCCTGGGACAAGAGGACAGTCATGAGGCACAATTTGAACATTTGGGCAGTGTCACAGCTTTTGCAGCCACCACGCTGCTCCTGCTGGACTTGCATGACTTGGCAGGGAACACACTCTGGGAAGTGTTCCAGTTAACACTGGGGATTATTCTTCAGCTGGATCAGGTCTCCATCTTGGTTCACTAGGTGGTTAAAAAAAGTGCCAGCATGATGACTAAGCTCATCTTTATTTGCTGAGTGGTTTTTCAATGAATTAATTCCCAGTCCAATTCAGTATGGATGCGTGGCTGCTTTGCTGGCATGGTGAAGGGTATGGCACAGGGATAGGAACAAAAGGGTGGAAGGTGAAGCAACCTCAGATAGCAGCCAGCTCTTCTCTGGCAGCTCAGCACTTGCTGTCAATCTGTTATTCTGTGTAGTAAATTACTGTGCCTTGTGTTTTACTTGATTTGAAGCATCTTCACTCTCACTGAAGATGAGAATTGACATCTTTCATGCTTTTACTAGTCATGCAAAGCTAGATGTTGATATGGGTGGCTGCAGCTTGACAAGTGTAAAATACAGGTAAATATCTGTTGAAGCATCTAATTTTGTGTGAAATATGCCTGCCTGTATAAAACATGATCAAAGAGTTATTTTCCCTTTAATTATATTATGATGTTGTATTTTAGTTGGAAGCAAGAATAGAAGAGCTTAATAAAGAAGTGAAAGCTAGCAAAGACAGACTTGTAACTCAAGATGCAGCAGCCAAAAATACTATTCAGCAGTTGCATAAAGAGATGGCCTTTCGAATGGAACAGGTAATGTGGAAAAAACTTAAACTATTGAACATCTGCATTGTTGAACAAACTTGGTTCTTGTATGAAACATATTGGATCGCTACATAAGACAAAATTTTCCAAAACTGGAACTCCTAGTGTGCAGTTATATATGCATTTTTGATAACTGTCAGCAGTGAATTTCCAAATAGCTGTTAACACTTCAGAGTGCCTGATAACTCTTTTAAAAAATACCTATTTTTATATGTATTGAATTCAGCCCTCAAGGAAATCTCATTTTCTTTACCTGTAAGCTGAATTTGATTCAAAAAGAGCTCAAAGCTGGCAGTAGCTTTATTCAGACAGGCTGTCAGAAAATTAATATTTTTCTCAATTCCAGCACCAAGCTCTTATTTTGTCTTTATGTATTACTGAAATCTGGGATATTTTTTCCTTTTTAATATCATATTATGCCAAGCATTTTCTCTGTTGCATGTATTCTAAAGCTCAGTGTCTGATTTTACTTTTTTTTTTCCTAATTTGAAGCAGAACTTGTTAGTGCTGGGGTGGGGGGAATCTGCAAAAGTAAGCCACTAGAAGTGAGCCAATTGGAAAATAAGCCACTGGATAATGACTGTGCAGTTGGCATGTGGATGAAGGAAGACAGAGTACCAGTACTGAGTATTTGTAAAATTATTTTGTTCCTAAACTTTGTACTTCTTTCCTTCTAAACAAGAAATTACTAATGTATTGATAACTCATTTGAGATGTTCAGCTGTGAAGATGCAGCTGCTTAGATACATATTTTTTGTGAGAAGTAGAAGTAATTTCAGTGTTTAAGAGGGATTGAATGTTAGTCTTTGTCAAACTGGAGCTTTTGAGTCCTGCCTTGTTGTGCTACTCTGCTGTGATACTAAAAATATCTGGTTAATTATGAAATACGAGGTTTGATTCATTGTGTTTTGATATTTTTCAAGGCAAACAAGAGATGTGAGGAAGCTCGCCATGAAAAGGAGACGATGGTGATGAAATACGTCCGAGGGGAGAAGGAGTCACTTGACCTCCGAAAGGAAAAGGAGGTCCTTGAGAGAAGACTGAGAGATGCAAACAAAGAAATAGAAAAGCTCACAAATAAAATCAAACAACTTTCTCAGGAAAAAGGAAGGTTGCACCAGCTTTATGAAACTAAGGTACTCCAAGTACTGCTGTGTGACTTGATTAAAAGCACTGTCAGAACAACCTTATCACTTGTTTGCTGTTGTACTTGTTCAAAGAAACCTGTTCTCATTTAGTTTTTGCTGCACAGCTGTGAAAGTGCCTTTCTTCCAAGGGAAGGGGAAAAAGTTACTCAGTTCTCATTGCAATCTTTTTGAGGTTCCTTTTAATATTTCCCTGAATATTAGTTTGTGAAACATTAGGGTTTTTTTTTTTTTTTTTTTACAAAATTGTGATGACAGCTTGTTGTAGATGTCTAGATTTTGAAGTAATTTCTAGCTTCAGATTTTTCTGAAAAGCTGAAATGGCATTGCATTATACCAGTCTTTTTTTTGTTGTTTTTCTGTGTTTTCACTCTGTATTTCCTTTTTTGTACTACTAAAAATTGATAATAAAACAATAGAATTTTTCATCCAAAATTTTGCCAGTCGTTTTAGAAAGCAGTAAGAGATTATTATTAAATGATCCAAGTATTTTTGTAGTTCTTCACAGCTGTGGTTTTCAATTCTATTTCATGTGGAAGATGGAAAAATTAATAAATGACTAGAAACAATGCTTCTGAATCAAAAATTGCCTCAGTGGTGCTTTGTTTTTTCACAGATATATAACATTAACATACACTAACAGTAATGCAGCCTTACCTTGCTATTTAAACCACAGCACTAATGTTTTTTTTTTTCCACTGGATTATGTGCATGATTTTGCAAAACCTAGACATNGGGTTTTTTTCCCACTGGATTAAAGCATTATTGGGAATTCTGAAATATGTTCATGATTTTGCAAAACCTAGACATTAAGAAAAAAACCAACTTGATAACTGGATAGGAGTTTTGTTGTAGAAACACTAGATTATTTAATTCTATAAAAAACATATGAAATTTTCTCAGGATGGTGAAGCTACTCGACTCAATAGAGAAATAGAAAAATTGAAAGAAGAAATCAATTCTCATGTGATCAAAGTAAAATGGGCTCAGAACAAATTGAAAACAGAAATGGATTCACACAAGGTGGGTGAAGTGGTGCTGATGTCATTACATGAAAATATAGTCAGAGTAATGTAGCTGTTATAGTATTTATTTTTTATGTACTGTTTCTAATGTGGTGTTTCTGTTTAATTTGAATACCTGCAGCAAAAGTCAGAATAGTGCTGTCAAACAGTGATACTGAAATGGAAATGTTGAAAGGATGTGAAGGGAGGATGTATTGGGGGCTTCTCTTTAATTTGGTCATCAAATTTTAATTTGTTGTTAGGTTTGTTTTTTGGGGGGGTTATTTGTTTGAAATAACTTATCATAGTCTTTGAGTGATAGAGTTAAATCTGCTACCTGAAAACGTGCATGGCCCATAAACAAGAGATCCTTTTGTTGTGCCTTCAGTGTTGGGTCAAATGGAATTACATAAATTAACAGCTGAATGGGAAGCAAAGGGAAAAAGAGTGTTGGATTTTTTGTTTTGTCCATTCTCTTCAGACTGTAAGGGAAGTTTTATTATGAGAAATGTGCTTCTCAGATGAAGTTAAGTAAATGGGTTTTACTAGGTTTAACCCATTCTTTTAATTACTGTTTTTGTAGGAAACCAAAGAACGCCTCAAAGATGCAATGACAAAATTAACTGAAGCAAAAGAAGAAGGAGATCAGATAAGGAAAAACTGTCAAGAAATGATAAAATCCTATCAAGTAGGCATATTTTCTCAAGAGGTCAAATTATTGTTTAGTGCCTGAATCTTCTTTTTCATTTCTTTCTAGCTTAAGCTGTAGCGGGGAAGAATTATCCTGTGCAAGCTCCGAAGCTGAGATGAATAGTGACTGGTTTTTTACTCTACTGGAAAGTTGTTAAATAAAAGGGAAAATGTTTATCTTGACTGGCATGCAGTGTGGGGGTCTTTCTTGGCATGGTCAGGATTATCAGAGATGTACTTACAGGAAAGACTCAGAGAAGTGAAATGCTGTCTGTACACTCATAGAATAGAAAGGGAAACATAAAACTCTAAAACTCTACTTACATTTCTTCAATCCTTTAGGAGTCAGAAGAAATCAAATCAAATGAATTGGATGCAAGATTCCGAGTAACTAAAGGAGAACTAGAGAAACAAATTCAGGAGAAGTCTGATCACCTGGAGGTAAATATGTGGTGTGTGGGGTTCCACTTTGTGGTTAAGAATTCCATGAGATTATAATTTTGAGAATCTTATTTTAAGATGCTTACAGATACCAGATTCTTTGGGTTTTGTCTTTTTCTGTGGTCTAATACTAAATCCCAGGTGTCTGCCCTCCAGCATTGCTTTTTTGGAGGATGTCGTCAGGTACTACCTTGGATTCACTTTTTAAAAACAAAGTTAGGGGGAAAATATATACTGAAGGTGAAATAACTTCTCTATCATTTATAAACATCCATGTTGCTGTAATTAAAAGCACAAATTCAGTTGAGTCAGGCCTTTCTCTGACCAGTATTTTACCAAGATATATGGCAAGGAGAGACAAGGACCAGCCTCTGTTCTTTGGAGAGATGTACTAGCCCCAAAGTGAAATTCTCCAATGATGTTGTGTCTGCTCACAGCTCATCTGTGCACGTGCCATCTTCAGAGGTGACCAAGTGCCAGTTTGCTCAGAGCTTTCCCTAGGGCCTGTTGTGCCATAGATTTGCATACCTAAAAGCAGAGTGTGCAGTCTCACTGTTCTTCTCAGTTCTCCTGAGAATAAAGAAGCTTTGAGGTTTTACTTTCCTTTTTGAAGAAGTAAATGAAGCCTTTGGGGTACCTGTTCTGCCTCAAGCCCTCTCAGCTGTTGTGGTGGCCTGTATTGGCCTAGATTTTTTTTTTTTTTTTGAGGTGCCATTGTACATTTAGTTTTCTCAATGAACTTTTTACCCTCTAAAAAGGTGCATCATGCAAAAATAAAAGAACTGGAAGACTTGAAGAGAACATTTAAGGAAGGCATGGATGAGCTTCGGACACTGAGAACAAAGGTAAAGTGTGCTGAGTTGGATTGGAGTGGGGCTAAAAGCACAGTGCTGGGTTTTTGGAAAAAGAATACATTCCATTCCTCACAGTACTTTTACTTCTTCAGGAATAAAGAGTGTGATCAGAGATTTGCTGGCATGAGACTAGAAAGGTTACCTATTTGTTGACTCCGGATAGCCTTTTTTAGGGAGTATGAGCTGATCTGTAACACAACAGGGTTTTGCTTCATGATGTGCACCTCATTTGGCTGAAAAGTTGAGCAAACTTCTCAGCTTCTTAAACATTCTAAATTTGTAATCCTACAAATATTTTAAGTCTTCTAAATTTAGTATAAATAAAACACTTGTAAGCTTCTCCTAGCTGTGAAATGAGTTTTGACCTCTGGTTAGGAGCTTATGCTGTCCATAACTTGTGGACAGTCTATAGAATAGCATGCCAGTCCCTCTCTCCAGAGCAGCTCTATAGGACTGTAGAAAAAGGGAGGAGGACATAGTAAGGGATTGCCTTGGTAATTGGGGAAGCATTCTATCTGTGGACCCTGATAAGTTTGATAAGTTTGAGTCTTTGGACAAAACTAATGTTAAGCACACTTGTTGAATTTAATTTCTTTTTTGTTTGTTTTTCTGACTCTATTTGATCTGAAATACTTTGGGATATTGTTCTAAGTTACTTGGAACCACCAAAGCATTAACACGTGAGCTTTGTACAACAGTCTAGACATATGATCAGAATAATTTAGCTCTGAAGTTTGTGAAACCAAATAGTTTCTGTTTCTTGTTTTTTTTTCCATTTAGGTAAAGTGTCTAGAGGATGAGCGCTTAAGAACGGAAGATGAGTTATCCAAGTATAAAGAAATAATAAATAGACAGAAAAGTGAAATTCAGAATTTGCTGGACAGAGTCAAAACTGTAGATCAGCTGCAGGATCAACATCAGAGGTACAGCTGTGCACTTTGACTAATGATTTAAAAGATTATCTGAGATGAGGAAGGGCTTGTTTTATTGAACTTATTGATGCTTTAAATGTATTGTAATTTGAAGAATGCCTGTCCTGATTTAAATCAGTGTTGCTAATATTGAAGATAACCTTGGTGGCCTCTTACAAAACAAGGAGATTGAGATTTATCAATCTAGTTTAGTGTCTCTTATTATTAGAATAACAAGTGCCTGGTTTCCAGCATACTATACAGGAAATTGTCTTCTAGGTGTCTGCTCAGTGCTTGTTTTATTGAAAGATGGAGGGGAGTAATTAAACTGCAAAGATAAATTGCTTTAAAGTTGTGATGGATGAATGGAAGTATTTAATGAAAATAATTTTACTTACTTGACAGATGCTATATTTGGACAGTATGAAGCACTTCTCTTTCTAATGGACTGGAATTCATTCTGCTGTGTTGAAGTTTGCTCATTTAAGAATGTGAGGGAAATAATCTCAGGGGAGGGCTGGGCTCATGCACAGTTCAGGAGTGTCTGAGCATGGTCCTGTGTCTGTGTGGTACACATGGACAGGGATATAAATACAGATCTGGCTGCTCTGCTGGTTCCAGTGGTGTTGCATAAATGGAGATAGATAAATGTCAGATGGGCAGAACCACTCATGTGTCTGTCCCTCTCGAGCTGGTAAACAGTTCTTATTTATTATTGAAAAGTATTTCTGTAATTTCTGAGGCCTTCCTCAGGGTTTAGTGAGTCAGGCACTTTCCATTTGCTGTGTGCTGGTCACCTGTATTGTCACGGTGTCGTCAGCCTTTCCAGGGAAACTGCTGTGTGCCAGGAACTCCTGGAGCCTACACTTGGATCAGTAACAGTTATTTTTAACTTGGAATCTTGCCAAATGAATTGACTGTGATCAAAGTGTGAAACTAAAAATGTTTTTCCACTTATCTTTTCCTCTCAGTAATTGAGACATGCCTAAAAATGTCCCTCATTCCTATTGAATTTGGATTTTTTTTTTCAGTATACTTCCCATACAACATTTATTATCCCTACATCAAATTTCATATTGTCTTTTATTTCAATTTCAAGGCAGACATCCTGAATTGTATAAAGGCTATGATATAAAGTGAATGTTCAGCTCTCTTTGTTCACTGGAGGAATATGATTTTAGCTTGAATGCTGGGAAGAATTTCATGGCTGAACTGGATACTGATCACCTCCAGTGTTCCTTGGTCTCCTTCATTTGCAAAGTTTTAAGGATAAGCTAGACATCTCTTTTAGAATGCTCTAAACCTTTAATTTTGTCTGATCCAACCCTGACTGCTAGGCAGAGATTTGTCCTGTCATAATGAAACAACGTATTTGAAAATGTAAAATACAAGCATACCTGCAGCCTTCTGGCACAGGTTTTTAAATGGCAGCTACAGGTGAGATTCTTTGCAGCACAAATGACTGGGTCTCAGCTCTTCTTGGAGAAACAAATCAGTACAGGATTGTGATTTAAAGGGAATTGATCCTCCTCTTAATTACACTGTCTGTCAGGAAATTAAATGAGATGTGTGCTCTTGCTTTGTGTAATTTTAATTTTATTTTTAAATTTGAATATACACACTCCCTGTGAGAAAGGTGAGGTTTTTTCTGCTGATGTTAGAAAGTAAAGTTTTAGAAAAGGTGTATAAAATCCTATGATTGAAGAAATAATGAACTTACATTGCAAGAGCAAATAAGAGGGATGTTTTTAGTCTGTAACATTTTTAACAGCAATTAAATTTGGAATTAATTTCAAACACTTTCTGTAGAATGTTGATGATAACTGAAGATGCAGCATTTTTCATTCAGATGGGTTGGATGTGAGAGTCTTTCAGTAGAAACAAAAAATTGTTTTGTAGAGGGGAAGGACTTGATTTTGGGGGGAGGGAGTAGTGGAGTAAGGCAGGCCCTTTGATTCAGAGCTGCAGGCTTGGACAAGGATGTGTCAGGAATTGCCATACTGCTATCCTAGAGAAATCCAAACTGGAGTATTTCCCTGTTTCTTAAAGAGAAGGCCTCTTACAGATTGGCTGCCTTTGTTGAGTTTGCAAACCTTCCTCTTAGCTACCAGGTCTGGTTTTGAAGGTTTTGTTTGTACCCTGACCTGAAGGTCATATGGAGAAGTTGAATATGGAGAGATGGCCTTCCTTGAGGAGCTGGTGCCTGAGTGTCCTCTGTGGGATGCAGAAATCTGTCATTTCAGCACTGCAGTGTGTCGTGAAACAAAGTGAAAACTCCCTTGACATTTTAAATGATCCAGTGACTAACAGATACCCCAGGGTCATTAATTGTTCCCCTGCCTTATTGGACTTGACCTGAATGCTTTTATTGCAATAAACTTTGTATCTTTAAGCTCAAGTTATCCCTAATGTGATGCAATTGTTTTGACAGAGATGAACAAGAAATCAATGCTTTAAAGGAAGAAATAGATGGTTTCAATTCTCTGGTTGCTGATCTTCAGAAGGACATTGAAGGTAGTCGGAAAAGAGAATCTGAGCTATTGATATTCACTGAGAAATTAACCAGTAAGAATGCACAGCTTCAGTCTGAAAACAATTCCTTACAGAGCCAGTTGGATAAGCTTTCTTACAGTGAAAGAGAGCTGCAGAATCAGCTGGAGTGTGTTCAACAGACTAAAGATGATCTGGTGAGTACAGTGGGCAGTTTGTTTTTGCTCTAGTGAGATGTCTGATGCAGATAAAGATGCAGCACATAAATACCACCTTGTATCTTCACTTACCTGACTGCAATTTCTCCTTGAGTTTGCCATTAGTGGCAGTGGGATATGAACACCTCATGTTCCCAGGCTGAAAGAAATCCTGAGGCACACTGCACTGGAATGAGGTGTCATTGTGTTGTTGCTCTTTCTGTTTTTCTGGGAGCAGAGTTGTTCTCTGTGCAGCTGTAATTGAAGCAGACAAAGGTGCTAATTTGCCTGTGAAATTTATTACTGTAAATTGTTCCACAAGTCCTGTTTGTACTATGAGATAAATGTCATTTTTAATAAACTTAGTGTGTCATGGAAGGTAATGTGACTTTGTACTGTATCATGTAGAAGTTTTGGATTTAGTTGAGGAATCTTACTATTCATGTGAAGTACTAGTGTTCAGCCTAAATAATAAATGTAAAGTGTGAATGATTCCGAGGTGAAAAGTGCAGTTAGGGATGTTGAGCATGCACTATGGTTAGGCTAGAATTTTTTTGTGTATGACTGAAAATAAAATCCCAATTTCAGGCCATCAAGTTACAGAAGGAGGAGGATCAGCGAAAGTCAGAGGTTGGGACCCTGCAGGCTCAGCTGGCCTCAGAGCAGGAAGAAGTGTCAGCACTGAAGACCCACGTGGAGGAACTGAAGGATGACCTGGCTACCCAGAAGCGCAAGCACGCAGCAAACCTGAAAGACCTCACAAAACAACTTCAGCTAGGTGGAGATTATTTTCACTTATGAGTCAGCTGCATCTGACCCCCTCAGTGTCTGGTAGAGACTCAGGTCCTGTCTATTGTGCTCACTGCTTGAGTGTCACCCTTCAAGCTCTCCCTGTCCCTGAAGACAGCGAGAGTGAGCAAGTTAGACCTTGTGGAAACTGCAGTTACAGGCCTTTGTGCTAATATGCAGTCTAAAATGTAACTTTTGAAGTGGGCTTAGACATGAAATAGTTATTTCAAAAGAGCTTAGTCTTTGTTATGATATATCTGACTATTGAAATGTCACTGTAGGTATATATGGATCCTGATCTGTGTAGGAGTATATTCAGAAGCTGCCAGAAGTTTCCTAGTTGCTGACTGCATCAGGAATTGCTGGTGACAGTTATTTTTTTAACAGAACACTTCAGTTTTTAAAGCTGGATATGGAGAGACTGATGACTAATTTTGTCTACAAATAGAAGTCATCAAACACCCAACAATGGATATGCTCTGAATGCAAATAGATTTGAAGATTATCAGATGTGTTTGAAAGAAGAGATCCTATTGGCACTGTGCAAGACAAGTTCCATGTCCCTTTTTGTGCAAATAAGAACAGCTGTGTGCTTTTCCTCTTGATCCCTACTGAGGGAGTGGTGCTTCTGGCACAAGTACTGCCTGTAGTGATACAGTTATGAGATGCTGGAACAGAGTTGCCAACATCTGTGGTGATTTACATGGCAGACCTAATCAAAAGTAAAATCAAACTGAAGTCTTACTGGTCCCAGGTAATCCTATATATGACATTACCCCTTCAACTGGCAACTACAGCAGTGTGTAGGGATCGTGGTGGGTGTTACACCCAGGTGCTTCTTGGCTCTTTGGGTTTTACTTTTATTTGCTACCATAGTCTTTCAGTTGTCACATCATGTTAAATTTAGTGCAGGTCAGAGGTGATTAGAGGTTCTGTATGTTGGGTAACACTGTAATTTTTAGTTCTTACTCTGCTATTGGTAATCATCATTTTTTTAATACTTCTAGCACGGAGGAAATTGGATCAGGTGGAGAATGGTAATTATGACAAAGAAGTCAGCAGCATGGGGAGCCGCTCCAGTTCATCAGGTAATGGAGCACATAGCAGGGCTGCCAAACAGCCCTTCAGTCTTAACAAGGTTGCCACAGTGTGCTTGCTCTTTATGTGGTTTGTGCATATGCAGTGTGTGGGCAGCGTCCCATTAAAACTGACAAAATAGCCTCTAAGCACCAAAATGCACTTGACTGACTGCAGTTGTAGGTGCTTATTATGAGATTAAAGTGTAATGTTCATGATGTTTATATATTTTGGTTCTTTTTAAATACCTTCCTTTTTTATTTCGTTGCTTTTATGTTTGGAGGAAGCTCAAGAGGACTCCAGTTTATACATGCTCCTTTTACATGCTGCCAGAGGCAAAATAAAAATGAGCAATGGCTTCCAACATTGTTTAATTGCCCTATTGACAGTTGCAACTGTGTAAATGAGAAATCAATTAGCATCATTAGAGACATCAGTGGGTTTATGTAATATTCATTACTTTCTATCCAGTTAGAACTAAAGGAGTGATCTTTAGCACTGAAGACAGCATGCTTCCTTCCTCGATATCTTTGAGTTTTAAGTTGGGTTAGTTCTGTCCAGATGTCCTGTAATCTCACTGTGTGAGAGAGACAAATGCTTAGAAAGAGCAGCAGAAAGTAAAGAAGATACTGCAATCTCTAAGTGATCAGTGCTGCAGAGTGTTTATATGTAGGGCTTTTGTGAGTCTGTACAGTTTTCATAGTATTGTAATTTTAGTTTACTCCAAAACACACATTTAAAACCAGCTCAATCTTGTGCAGAGTAAATGGAAATGAAGGTGTTTAAGTGGGAATAAGCATTCCTGAAGGGAGCACACCTACACCAAAGGCAGTGCACCCACAGGAGGGGCCTGCACTGGTATCCCAGCGTGTCGCATTTCAACGCTGTAAGGATCCTTTAGAGAAAACCCCACTAACATAAAGGGAAACTGGCATCCTGGGGAAAGTATCCTCAGCTCCTGACACGTACTGAGTGCATGCACTGCTCTGCTGGGGGCACTTCCCCTGATGTAAGATCCAAAGGAGATTTTACAAAAGCTGATGTGTTGGCAGGGTCCCTGAACGCGCGGAGCAGCAATGAGGATCGGTCGCCTGAGAACACTGGCTCTGCAGTGGCTGTGGACAGCTTCCCTGAGGTGGACAAGGCTGTCTTGGTTGAAAGAATACTAAGGCTGCAGAAGGCACATGCTCGAAAAAATGAGAAGATGGAGTTTATGGAGGACCACATTAAACAGCTGGTGGAGGAAATCAGGAAGAAAACAAAGTATGTTCTGTGTTCTGTTCGTGCAGGTTTTCAGTGTTGAGCTGATGCACTAGATGAGTATGCTGGATGTTATGTAAGAAAAGTAATTGTCTAAATGAAAATGTTTAAAACAGTAAAAATATTGCAGTGACAGTAGATTTCTAAGATGGAATTAGTTTGGGTTTTTTTTTCTTTTCCCAGCAGTTATAGTAATAGCCAACTTTTTCACAATTAGTACTATTACTGAATTTTTTCAGGAGGAATAAACTGGCACAAGTGGGTTTTGGTAGCAAAATGGTCAGCAGGTGGCTGATTTGAAGTGGACTGCTGCCACTGGCTAACAGAAGAGTCCATTCTCCTCATGTGCTTAAAAGAGTGCTGATTGTGTTTGTTTTGGAAAGAGAATCTGCATTATTCCAGATGGTACTCTGGTATACATATCAAACAAATGATATATCTGAGCCAGAGGTGGTCAGTGGTTAATGTGTGAGACAAGATTGCACTTAAATGAAAATCTCTTCTTACTGGACCATGTCTGGAACTTCAATTGGGAGGGTAAGAAATGGTGGCATAAAGCTGGAAGGTACAGTTTCCTGTTAGGAACAGCCCTTGCTTAATGAGTCCACAGATTTATGCCCAGCTGGACCCATTTCACAGAACATGATCACAGCTTGAGAAGACTCTTGAGAAGTGACTTTGTGATTTTTTTTCTCATGTATGGAAAGCTTAAGATTCCATGTCTGGAGTCATTCAGCAAAGAGAAGTAGACTTTTTAAATCACCTTTCTTGTCCCAGTAGCTTTTTAGAATACTTCTAAACAAGTAAACCCTGCACACTGTAGTCTCTTGGCTTACCAGCATTTCCTATATCACTATCCCAAGTTTTCCTCTGACATAGAAATTGCAGGACTAAATTTTTACTGGTTTTGTTGGTAATACAGTACTGCTTGAAAACAAAATTATTAATGTCAGGAATCTGAAGTTACTTCAGCGTCTGGCTCTCCTCTGCCTTGTAATGCTATGATGTTGTTGTTTTTTTACTTTCTTATCCTCCAGAATTATTCAGAGTTATATTTTGCGGGAAGAAGCTGGAACACTGTCATCAGAGGCCTCTGACTTCAACAAAGTACACTTGAGCAGGCGTGGTGGGATTATGGCATCTCTGTATACATCTCACCCTGCAGACAGTGGGCTCACGTTGGAACTCTCCTTAGAGATAAACAGGAAGCTTCAGGCTGTGTTAGAAGATACATTACTGAAGAATATTACATTGAAAGTGAGTAGCTGTGCCAGTTCTTGTGCACGTTCTTGTGGTTCTCAGATGCTCCCTTCACTGCATGCTGTTAAAGGCTTTTCAGAGGAAAAGAATGAGAATGAGAAGTCAGCTCACTGTGATTTGGTGCCACTGATAGCATTGGGATTAGCCAGGGAGTTATGTGACATGATGCCATGTACGTCCAGTTTAGGACCCTCAGAGTGTGCTGCAGGTATAGGCTGCTGCTTGAAATAAGTTCTGGAGTGCCTGTGCCTTCAGCAGGGCAGGGTCTCCCCGTGCTCTCCCCTGGGCATGTGGAGCCAGGAGCACAGGCTCTGCCTGCCTGGCCCTCTTGAGCTCCTGGGGCAGCACATCTGCTGCCAGGGAGACGTGGCAGGCTAGAAAAGGGTGTGCAGGCTGCCAGCTGGGCTGCAGGGTTCTGCACAAGCTGGAGATCTCTTTGTGTAATCATTCCACTTGAATGCAAGGGGAACTAGCATTCTACCTTCTGGACATCCTGGAGAATACTGGTAACTGCAAAAAAGAACTTGCTGGGAGCTTTGAGTTTTTTATTGAAATTAGTTTGTTTTTTTTCTGACTCTAATAATTTGCATTTGTTCTGGATACTTGAAAGTATCAACCTGCTGACATCAAGAGTAATTTTGACTTACTAGTGTATTTTATGTTGATGGACTCATTTCCCTGTATAACTTACCTTATCATTTTTCCCCCCCACAAAGGAGAACCTGCAAACTCTAGGAACAGAAATAGAACGGCTTATTAAACACAAGCATGAACTGGAACAGAGAATAAAGCAGACATAGCTAAAACTTCTGGGGACTGACCAACGGAAGATGCAGAAAAGGCAGGTGCTGCAGACCACTGTGTTTTACATTCCCCTTGCCAGCACAAGCATCTAGGTTTTTGCAAAAGAAGCCTTTGGCCACACAGGCTCACTCGTGTGAGAGATCAACAGAATTTGGCATCTGTGTGGTTCTGTCTACCTAGGACCAGCCTGAGGCACTGCTGAAATTCACTGCACACTACATTTATCTGAAACTTCTTTGAAATACAGATGCTTTGCAGTGCAGACTGTTTGGAGTGAGTTGCCATGAGATTTTAATTTCTGCACTGTGTAATTAATCAGTCTCTTAATAATGGAGCTTGAGAAAAAAATAAAGCCAATTATGTCTTAGTTGCTATTGAACATATCCAGTGTTACTGAGCTTTAAGGGCTTTCAGACATTTATTTCCTTTCTTGTATATTATTTCTGATCTTTGGGTTGATTAAGCATTTTTGACATATGCATGGAATAATGCTTTGTTACAAAATTTTGGGGTTTAAGTGGTGGCCATGATATTGCATATTTTCTGCTTTAGATTAACATTCAACGGTCAATTTCTTTTTTCCAGAGGAAACAACAGTAAAACTAAGGAATTAGAAAGTGTTCTGATTCAGTTCTTGAGTTCATGTAGTTGAAACTAATGTAAATCTTGTAAACCCTTGATCTTTAGACATATGGATCAAAAGAAGTCTGATATCAGATAATTGGTTAATAAAGTTCTCTGGGCTTCTGCATAACTAACAGCATTTAAGGACTTTAAGCTGCCCATTGTAAGTACATGTGGACGTGGTGATTGCATGTTTGTTTTCAAGGACAAATGGAAGCTGATGAAATTTTCTTATTAGCTGTGGCTAGACCAACTAGTGACAATAATGGTAAGAAATAAATAGATCTAAATGGGATTTTAATCTATTGTTGGACTGTGAAAGTGGCACAGAAATCTGTGCAACTCCTTGATTTTACTGTTGTGAAGAATTAGTTGGTCAAAGTAACTGAAAACTGTTACTTAGTCCTTCAGTGGCTGAGAGGGTGATGGAGGAAGAGTATCAAGGTGACAAGATTTGGGTTAGTCACGACATCATGTTCACATTTTAATTCCAGGATAAGTAATATACAGGATCTGAAATATCTTTATTCCAGCAGTAAATGCATAGTTTCTGTATCTATCACCTTTTGACCAAAATCAATTGATCAGATCACCATGTAAATACATACTTCAGGTTTTTATTAAATACTTGAACTTCCTATTGCCATGAAGAAAAGAGTCAATGTACATTTACAATAGCAAGGCTTTAGCTACTTCAGTCAAAAAGGGGGTGTGGGGAGAATCTGTCTTACTGCAGATACTGTTTGCATCGTACACAAAACGAGGGACCTGAATTTGGCAGCACAGAGGAGGATAATAGATCAGACATCTGGGTGACTTAGGGGTGTGAACTCCATTTTCAGATGCCACTGAGTTGCCTGAGCTTTGTAATAAAACAAATTGAGCAAAAGAGCCTAATTTGGTTTGAATAGTTGGGCTCAAGACAGTGGGACTTCCTTGTTAGTTTAAAGATAGGCATCTCTGAAAGTCCTTGTGGGATCAAGACCTGGTTTGTGGTCCAGAGAGCTTCAAGAATCTGGGATGGCAGGTCCCTTCAGTGTCAAAGGATTAAGTATTCCTTTGGAAAGGGAGAATGGGAGCAAATTGTTTAAAACCTGAGCAAGCATTATATAGAAACTACAAGCCTTTAATCTCAGTGGGTTTTTATACATCTATTTTTCTAATTCCTGAGAGCCAATGGTTATCTGAAATGTTAGGAAATTTGGGCCAGTCCAGTCATGGGACTACTTCTGCTTTACTGTTGTTTAAGAGATGTGAAGAGGCGAATACCTGGCTCTGCTGAAACAGATTTGTCACAGCTTCCAGGAAGTGAACAGACTGTTGTTCATGACTGAGCTTGGATCTTCTGCTGAAAGAAAGTACTTCAGAACAATTTGCATGCTAAAACATAGCTTAGCTCTTGTATGTTTGTGTTTTCATGCTTTAATGTACCAGATCTCTGGGTGTTTTCAGGCATTCGGCTGAATGACTCCAGTATTTTAGATACCATGTTAATATTGTAATCTTTTAATGTATGTACAGTGTGAATGAAGGAGGGGTGTGGTGCAGATGGAATCAGTGCAATGGCTTTGTGGAAATTCTTATTTCTTTTTGGCATGGTTGTTTCTCCTTTTAAGTTGAGAAACGGAGTTAGCTGTCCTCCTGCCCTGCTGGAAATGCTGCTTGCTCTTTGTAGCACTAATAACTTCTCAGACTTTTTTTCCCTTGGTTATGGAGACACACAAAGCAGCCAAAATACCATGTTGTTCATTGTGCACGGTGTTTTCATGGACCAAAGCTGTCATCCAGAGGTGTTATTTTAAACATCTGTTAGAGATGGAAAAGGCATTCTGTCTTGCACATTGCCAAGTGACTCTCCAGTCAGCCCGGGGTGTGACGAGTACCTGATGGGGTCAGCCAGCAACTTGGCATAAGGATGTTCCTCCTTTTTGAGAGGCACTGATGTATCAGCCATAAAATGTTGCTGGCCCCGTTTCCACGGGGTAGCTTGTCAGGAGTGTGGTGCTGTTGGTGCAGTACTGAGAACACTTTCTATGGGAAGGTGTTTCTGTGGGGTGGCTCACACAGGTGAGCACCAGCTGGTGCAGGGTGGGTGCGAGGCTTGTGTAGCCATCTCATCCCACTTACCCTTGTTTTGGAAATTGTATTGTGTACCTGAAACCTGTCCTCAGATAAACTGAATTTTAGAGAAAAACTAGTAAATTCATAAACTAATCATGAAGGCAGCCTGGAGCATGTAGCTACAAGCTTGTCACTGAAATTCAGTGTCCATTAGATGTGTAATTGCCACAGGCTGCTTTTGAAAATTCCAAGCTTGGGGCTGGTTGTGTCTTACAAGCTTAAACATCTGTTTCTTAAATACTCAGGGTGCTCTTTTAATTCAAACATCGCACACACAGATGTTGTTAGAGGCCCTACAAGAAAGCTGCCTATGCTTTTCCACCCTCTGTAAAATCCAGCACTGTCACTGTCAGAAGCCAGACCCTCTGACCTGAAGAATACCACTTTATGCTATAAAATCACTGGCTTGCTGCCATACAGACTTGTGCAATATTTTTAATTATAGAGTCCAGAAAACTGGAGATTGATTTTTTTTTTTTTATTTTTTTTTTTTTTTGCTCAAATGCTTTCTCATTATCTTCACTTGTTGCTGGCAACACCTGTAGTATCTCTCTTAAAATATTTTTAATTGCATAACTAAAAAAGAAAAATTTAGAAATGGTATGTCTGGCTTCCAGTGCATCAAGTGTAAAGCTGAGTGGCCACATGCTGCAGAGACTTGAATCTAAAGAGGGGTTCACAGGGCAAGGCCTGTCCCAAGGGGCCTTCACTCTTCCTGTGCCAGTCACTGTGACAGTGAACACCAGCAGTAGGTGGCACAGGGAATCAGGTGTACCCTGTCTCACCTGTCCAGGGACAGGTGCCTGTGTTGCAGAGGGAGCTGGGTGGTATTTAGAGCTTTTCCAAGATGGATGGATGTTTTCTTCCCATTTTCGTGTTCTAACTGAAACTGTTGATTCTTCCAATCTATGTGTGTAAGTCCTATACACAGAATGTCTTGTTGATTTAATTTTGTAGATACCTGTTTCTGTATAAAGTTTTTGAAGGTATTGCTATACCTTATGTATATACTGTACTTTGAAATAATAAACATACAAATGTATGAAAGCCTGGTTTGGGTCTGATTTGTCCCACTATTTGCTGCTGCCTGGCTCCAGTTGTGCTGGCAGCTCTCAGAGTGGGGTGGCAGCAGGGTCTGTGCTGGGTGCTCATCCCGGGGAGTGGGAGCTCTTGATGCCTGTAAACAAACCCTCTGGGCTAGAAGCAGCTGGACTGCTTGCAGACTGTTCTTGCCACCACCAAAACCCTTCTTGTTCCCCTCGAGAGGCTCTGGCTGTACGCAGGATTCGGAGCGGTGCTGCAGGGTCCTGCCCCTCCCGTGCTCGGTGCCAGCCCCTGCTCGCCTGTTGCACCCGGTAAACAGGAGGTGGCAGTGCCTCTTCTCCGGGACTGCCAGTGGGAGGAACAGCACGGCCGGGGAAAACACCTCTGCCACTGTATTCATCCCTTGGGAATCGAGGTGGACAGGCGACAGCTGTGCTGCAGTTAAGGGCTGCAATCCCTGTAAGTGCCCTCAGTGCTTTTCCCTTCCATAATGTGAATTTTGGGAATCCCACAATCCCAGCAGCAAGGACTAGTTCCACATTTGCTCCTCTGATTTATTTATTCTCTTGTAGAGATCTAACAGAGTTTGTTTTTTAGCCATTGTAGTATTTTTTAATAAAAATAGTAAGTGATCGTGTCTGGTTGCTGGCAGTGCTTATCTTAAAAACCTGGGAATGGGATTGATATAGGTTGTCCTGCCCTTGCAGGGAGCCAGAAAAAGGGGAAAAGAGTACTGTGAAGGTGATAATGTATGGAGTTTATTCTAGTATCTCCCAGAGTACCTTAAATGACAGACGGGGGTGTCCTATCTTTTGCTGAAATTTAATGGCAAACAACCTCAAGCTTCCCAGAACCAGGCCAAGGGCTCCCAGTAATTTTTCTGGTTACAGTTACCTGCATGACCCTATGCTGAAATTGTTTGGCAGCTCACAATTTTTCTTCCAGGTTTTCCACTGATAGCAGGTACAAATGTGACCAAAAATCAAGGTTTATTTGTGCTTCCTGAGTATTTAACGCTGCTGCTTGGAAATAACACCCTGAAGCTAAGCTTCCTCAAATACTAATTTTGGCTTCGGTGCTATTTGCAAGTGGCCATTTGGCAAACAACTTCCCCCCCCTGGTTTTGGGTCTGTGTTTGAGGCTGACCCAGCTGAGCTCTCTGTGCAGAGGAAGGGTTCTCGTGGCACATGTTAAGTGCTCGGTGCTGAAGTAAGCCAGGCTGATGCTGCAGCTCCTGTGTGATAAATATCTAACCAAATGCTAGCAGTTCTCTTCTTTTGCTGATTGTGAATGAGGAAATCATCACTGCTATTTTCCTCTCTCTCTCTCTCTGCTTTATTTTAAGGGGATTTTTAACAGCGAGCTCTGCTGGAGGTTTTGTTGTTGCGGTTGTTTTTAGGCTATTTTGCATCAAACCACAGTGGGTCTGTGCCAGATTTTGTGAGATTTTTGCATGCATAAATGTAACTGTTGCAGTAGCAGAGTGCTGCTGAACAAGTTGTTCTCATCTAACATGTATAAATATGCTGTTAGATGTGTTTGTTGCTGTTCTGCTCCAGTGGATGCCCTACAGCCAGGAAATCCTCTGGCCCTTGGGTTTCTCTGGGCTCTTGACCGTGTGCAGCTGCCCACTGATCTCGGCAGTGCTCAAATGCCTCAAGTGAAGCCCCTTGCTCACTAACAGGCTGAGTCCTATGAACGTCTAAGAGCTTCTTAAGAAGTTTCTATTTTAAAATAATCCCGTGTGTATGTGGAATAAGGAAAAGCAGCAAATGAAAGCACAAAGTCTGTGAGCTCTGAGCAAAGTGCACTGGTGTTTGACACAAGGTAGGTGAGCAGAGCCTAGCAGGCACTGCTGCTCGCCCTGGGGTGGTTGGTGTGTCCTTAAACACTGCCCTGGGCCATCCAACCTGCAGCTCTTTGGGAACTGCTGCTGCCTTTGGAGATGGATTGATGCAGGGTGCAAATGCAAGGCAGTTTATTCAAGCTGCGATCTGCACCCAGACAGAAGGGTTTGTGAGGCTGCACTGTGAAAGGAAGTGGTTAAAAATACTCTGAAAATGACAGATCTTAAATTGTTTTAACTCTGGTCAGTGCCTGGCACAGGGGAGAGGAAGAATGTGAGAATTACTTATATCAACACTGTGGGTAAAAGCAGCATATGCTTGAAGAAACAGACCTTGCGCTGGTCAGCCTAGTCCACACCAACCAGGAGTGGTCCTGCAAATTCTCTGAAAACTTTTCAAGTCAAAGAGGTGAAAAAACCAAACTTGGGCTCAGAGCTCTGACCTGTTCATGCTGTAAGTGGCTTGTACTAATCAACTGCCCTGGCTTCACCTTAGTAATTAGATTATCAGAGCAATATTGATTACATGGACTCTTGAAAATATTTAAGGGCTTCACCCCTCTGGAGAAGGGATCTTCATCCATGAGATAAAATGAGAAATCAGAATGAGCTGCTGTCAGCTTCTGATGGGCTTAACATGTGGAGTGACACAGGCTGCTGACAACCAAACTTGTGATGCCCTTCCCCTGGTCCCTTCCCCTTGCCGTGGGTCTGCTTTGACCCAGGGCTCGCTCAAACCCGTGGGGGTGGCTGGCACAGGGAACAGGACTGTCCCACAGTGAGGTCTTTGCCTGTCCACGTGCTCCCAAAGCAGCTCCTGGTGCACTGCAGGTAATGGCTCAGCCTTGTGAGGCAAACAAGGATATTTATTTTCCCTGGCAGTGCTGCTCTGTGACCTGCAGGTTGTCCGAGGTGGTTGCACAGCTCCCACATCCTCTGTGCTGTGCAGCCAGAGTGCCTTGAGCAAGGCAGGACAGCTGGCAGTGAAACCCATCCACAGCTCCGGGTAAAACCTCCCCCAGAATCCACAGCCCCTTGTTTTCCTTGGCTTTAATCAGACATTTCTGGGATCTAGAAAGATCCAGCTGGTGCCAAGCAGGTGTTTTCCATCAGCAAGGATTGGCAGAGGAAAATCTCTGCTGCATGAACCAACCTGCTAAAGAGAGCAGCCATCAATCCAGGTACCTGTGACCTTGGACACTCTGCTTGGGAGCCCTTGTGGTCTTTCTTGGGCTGTCCAACCCCAAAACCAAATGCACCAAGAAGGTCTCCAGCCAGCAAGAAATGACTACCATAGAGACACTTCAAAAATACAGGCACACCTCTAAACCAGGACCTGACCAAACACGGGTTGGATTGGGTCACCTTTGCTGCTCAGGCAGGTGAAACCCTTGGAAAAGAGACGAGGCAGATTTGCCAGCAGGCCTGTAGCACAAGGCTCGCAGATCGCTTTTTTTTGTTTACCTGAATTATGTCAAACTATTTCCCTCTCTCAGAATTTCCTTGCAGTTTTCCAAGGCTGCTTGTTGATGCTGAAAGATCAGTCAACTATTTCAAAGTGATTTAACCTTGCTTGGGTTGGTGACAGAGCCCAGACCTCGCGAGTAGTGGCCACCTTGTAATGCCAAGCCAGTGTGGCATGTCCCTCATTAAAGACCATGTCAGGCAACTGCAAGCAATGCCAGGGCACAGTGGCAGGTGAGCTCCCTCCCACCGCACTGCAGAGAGTGTGATTTAGCTGCCCTTGGCTTTGGTGGCAGCTGAAACAATAGAAATGTCCCCAAAGGCCAGGACTCGCAATCCAAGGGATTCTCTAGAGAGCAATAAATGGAGGTACTTACGTTTCTTTAATTGTGTATCAGAGCAAACACTGGAAAAACACCAACCAACCAACCAAAGCAGTGAGTTTAGCACTGACTGCTGGCGGGAGGCCTCTGCTGAGAAAGCAGCCTTGGATCAGGGAGCAAGGAAGTGAGGTCCTTCCAGAGGATGATTCAGAGCAGGCTCACTGTCCTGTGCTGATGCTGTCACCGCTGTGCTGGATGAGGCACAGATGAGTAGCTCCTGTCTGGCTGCCATCCTTTGTGTGATGCGTTGGGACCGGTGAGGAGCCTTCCTCAGACACAGCTGCCAGGGAGGTCAGCTGGGGTTCTGATCCCTCATATCATAGAATCACAGGATCATTTGATTGGAAAGGGCCTTAGAAGCCATCTATTTCCAAGGCCACTGCCATGGGGACACCTTCCACAAGACCAGGTTGCTCCAAGCTCCATCCAGGCTGGCCTTGAACACTTCCATGGATGGGGCATCCACAATTACTCTGTTCAACTTGTGCCAGTGCCTCACCAACCTCACAGTAAAGAATTTCTTCCTAATATCCAACAAAATCTGCCCTCTTTCAGTTTGAAGCCATTCCCTCTTTTCCTATCCCTACAAACATTGATAAAAAGTCCTTCTCTATCTCTCTTGTAGCCCCTTTAGGTACTGGAAAATGCTCCAAGTTCTCCCTGGAGTCTTCTCTTCTCCAGGCTGAACAATCCCAACTTTCTCCACCTGTTTTCAAAGCAGGGGTGCTCCAGCCCTCTGAGTATCTTTGTTGTCCTCCTCTGAACTTTCTCCAACAGGCCCTTATCCTTCTTCTGCTGGTCCCCCAGAGGTGGATGCAGCATTCCAGGTGGGGTCTCACCAGAGTGGAGCAGAGCGGGAGAATCTGGCCTGCTGGCCACGCTCCTTTAGATGCAGCCCAGGACATGATTGGCTTTCTGGGCTGCCTGCACACACTGCCAGCTCATGCCGAGCTTCTCATCCACCAGCACCCCCAAGTCCATCTCGTCAGGGATGCTGCTTGTCCCTAAAAAAGGCCTAAAATCAACATACAGGGGAGAGGAAGGAAACTGGCTAGCTGGTTAAAGACTGAGGGATGTGGAGAAAGAGAAATGTTTTTAGAAAGGCCATCCTGGCACAAGAGCAAACCCTAGTTGCTTTTGGAGTGCCATGGCTTTCCTTCTCCTCCGCAGAATGAGCTCAGGGTGCTGTGTGCCCAGATCTGGAGTGCAGCTGACAGCATGATCTTACTTTATCTTTTTTCAACCCTGAGGCATCCAAACATGCACTTCTGAGTAGCTATATGTGAAATAGAAAAGTCTCTCTTCGGAAATGTGGCACAGAAACGGCTTGCACCATCGTATTTACTTTGGAGGTTCCTTCTGGGAAGCGTCTGCCTGGTCTGGTCCATGTGTTGGCTTGCAGCCCCACCAATTTTCCCTTTCCCTTTTCCCTCTCCATGCTTCTGGGAGTTCACTGCCTGTGTAGGAGCCAGGGACCCCAGCCCCTGCCAGACCTCGCTCAGCTTCGTGACTCCTGACATCGTGTTTCCTCCAAGGAGCAGGACACAGCAGTGCAGGGACCATCCCTGGGCACAGAGCACGGAATTAGAAGTGCATGGGCAGGGGGAGAGGAAAGGAAGATGCAGATTCTAATTTTTGATGGGTTTAGAGGAGAAGGAGGTTGTTTTGGGGGGAGCTTATTGCTTTTTCTTTTACAAACAGCACAGGCAAGAAATATAATTGGTAATATATAAGAAAACACAACTCTCAACTGGCAAAACATACATGTCTGATTTGACTGTCAGCTCATACAAAGAAGAGCAGATTGTGTTATAACAGTATTGGGAATAAAAAATGTGAGGATTTGCATGAATCTATCAAGAGCCCTGCACTACTCTTTTAGGATACCTGTGTTGCTGGAGGTACCTTGAAAGCAGAACTACCAGGATTAAGGAATGGCTTTGCTAAACAGCCCAGGAAAAAATACAATCCTAAATTCATTCTGTTGGGAAGATGTGCATCCAGAAAAGGATAAGCAAAATGTGACCACTCAAAAGTACCTAGATATCCTTCCGAGTTCCTCTGAAAACCCTTTGCACAGCTGCTGACAAAGGTCTGAAAAGGACTGATACCAAGCATATGCATCTATCATGATGGGTAACATTGCATCATCATTTCCTGATGATCCTGTTTTCCTGTCCTTATCCCTTTGTTGTCCCATGTAAAGGTTAGAGCAGAAGCACTTGACATCCAGGAGTGTTGGGTTTTGCCTGTGCAGAACAAATTCTTCCTGATCCTTGCAGGCATGTTCTAGGCACTGCTGCCATAATGAAAACTTTAAAGATTTCATGTAGTACAGCAACAACTTTAATCCGAGTACTGATACATGAAAATGAAAGGAGCAGAGGAGTGTGTTGGCCATGGGATCGGGCGAGGGAGGAATTGCAAAGTCCTTTGCAGTTTGGTTTCGCAGGGGCGAGCGCAAGGTGCGCCAAGGGGAAGCGGCGTGTGCAGCTACCGAGTGTCCATGCCTGCAGAGGTGCCCTGACTGCAACGCCAAGAAAACCAAACCTGCAGCCAAGAAAAACACCATTAAAACGATGCAATGACATAAGCTGAGCGCCGCTCGTGGAATCCAAATTACACGCAGAACAATCAAGAAGGAAAACACAGACGACATTCGCTTGTGTAACAGGGGTGTCGACCTCCCAGCTGGCAGGCAAGCAAGGGCACAAGTGCAGGCACAAGTAAAACCAGTGTTAAGAAAAGGAGCTTGACCTTACTGAAAGCATCAACCAGGCCTGTCCCTTAGGGGTAATGCTGCAGTAACCACGAAGATTTCATGTTCAGGTTTGTACATTTTAAGCTGGTTAGTTTAAAATCCACCACATTTAAAAACCCTGCTAGGACAGACTCACCTGATGAGGAGGGCAAGGCAAGAAAGCTGCAGCTCAGCAGGACTCTGCCTCTTGCTCAGATAAAAAGCTGGATAAGGAAATGCTTAGCATTTTTTGAAAAAAGAAGAAATGAACTTTACCAACGGATCTTTGAGATCTGTGTCAGGAGGGGTTGTACCTGTAAGATAAGCACTGGTGGTTGCACTGCAGGTAGGACACAGCTGTGGGGTATGTTCTCTAGCTTTCTGCTCCATGTCTTTTACAGGCTCTAAAATGTTGTGATGCCAGCACTATGTATACTGGCAATGCAGTCAGGTTATAGAATAGCCATGAGAAAATGCAAATGTAGATCCACACAAAAATAAAAACATTCTGGCTCAGACCCAACACTAAATTATGCTAAAAAGCACTGAATAAAAATTTCTCGATCAGGGAGTAAAAGGCATTTTATTCAGTCCTCACCCCTTATTAATGGGATATGCTTCTGGGGTACCTACTGATGAGTAGCATTTATTGTTCATGCTTCACAGCTTCCTCTGTATTTTAGACTTTAACATAAGCAACATGATCCAACCCCGATAAGTGAGAGAGAGGAAATAGACGCACAACACAAGGTGTTCCCATCAAAATCTCAGTTCCTCCTAATGCACAGAGAACCTACAGGACACAGCAAACATCCTACTCAAGAAGCACTCCCTCAAATTGGGAAGGAGAGGTCATCTGGTGCCTTTAAACACAACCTTCAGTCACCACATCCTCAGGATCTCCTGGTGACTGCTGGCCTCACCCTCAGACAGTGGGATGCAGCTGCAGGCTCATTTGGGGCCATTTGTAGTGGACCCCAGGCTGGATCACAGAGCTGCCCTCACCCCACAGCCAGACAGCAGCTCTACAGGGAGGCTCTTGCAAAGAGCTTTCAGTGGAGCCTCCCCACAGGCTCAAACCCACAGACAAGCCACATCCCACCCTGCCCTCCTCTTCCCCCTAAAATGCCTCTTTGCTGGCAGCTTTAGGACCTAGGTCTGTGAGTGAGGAAGAAGTAGCACCCAGAGTCATCAAGCTACAGAAAGTCCCCAAGAACAAAAGATTAATTTAAATGTCCTGGCTTCGAGCAGCCTTGGCCGTTAGCTTCAGGAAGTCTTCATCAGTTGTGCGGAGGAGGAAGCACCTGGAAATCACAGAATTAATTTGATCTGAAGAGACTGCTTTCTGGAAAAAACATGTGTCAGTCCCCATTACTCAAGATGGCAGGGGCAGGGGTGGGACAAGCCACACGTGGTGTGTGAGTGCGCTGGCTGCGAGTGAGGTGACATCAGCTCAGCCAGGCATTCCTCAGACCAAAGGCCCCGGTCAGCTTGGCACCAGGCTGGGCTGTGCCCTGCCTGGGCAGGCTGACAAGGAGCAGGGAGCCATCACACCCCCACAGCCCTGCCTCGAGAGGAGGGGCAAGGTCAGAAATAACCAGAAAAAAGGAGAAGGGAAGGTCTGGAAGGGAAGTTCTGAGCTTCTCCATGGATGGGGATCCCAAAGTCAAGTCCCATGGGAGATGCAAGCCTTCTGTCCACAGCCCCACAGTCCACTCGTGAGCTTGGCAGCTTGCTCTGCGTTTGACACAACAGGGAGCAATGCAAGCCTTGCTGCTCGTGCTGCTCCCTGCACAGTAAGAGCAAAGCCACAAGGTGACAGCTGCAGTGACAGCAGCGACCAGCCAGGGTGGAGCCGGGGTGCACAGGGCCCTGGGTGTTGTGCAGAGGTGTTTGGAGGTGGCAGCAGACCCTGCTGTGTCCCTCTCACTTCACAACTGCTCTTAAAAACATTGAGTTTCAAGATCATTTGTCCTGAACTCCACTCTCCACGCTGAAGACACTGACCCCGACCCCTTTTAAAGGGGATGTATCCCACTCCTTTTGCTAAATTTCCTTGAGTCCTTGCAGCCAGAATGTCCACCTGGTCTCATAGCTCACATTTAGGATGTTTGCAGAGGCAACTGCAGTGCAGCAGAGGCTGGAGAGAGCTGCAGCCTACCTACCATGGCCAATATGCTCCTCATTTGAGGTGCCACTGAGCTGGGAGCTAAAAGTACTCTTAATGTGCAAGATCTCTTCTGTAGATGATATTGATGGCTTGGAAGAGAAAGTTAATTTGAACTTTTTTGTCTCCACAAAAGTAAGAGACTATGTTTTGCTTTTCATATGTTTTGTTGTGTGACAAGCAGACATGGGATTTCACAATGCCTTGGTGTCATCTCTGCACACTCTGCCCCAGCCATGCTGAAGTGCAAAGCCAGGACAGGGTTTGACTTCTGTTCTCTGCAGAGGATCCCAGGAATAGCAGATTTTGGGAAATCAGAGCCAAGAGATTTGTCTAAAGGGGGCTAAGGGCTTGTGTCCCACTCATGATTTCAATGATACTGAGAAGACAAGCTAGTGGCCAAGTATCAAACTAGGTCAGGGAAAGAGGTTTGGTTTCCCATTGCAAAGTGGGCAAACATTGCAGACCACCAAGCCTCACTTTTGGTGGGGTTGAATTCAGAAATGTTCCTCCCAAGCCTTGTTTTGGCACCATGGTGTGCCCAAGCAGTGCCACATTCCTGCATGGAACCAATCAATGCTGCACCTGCAATGGAGTCAAACAGACTTCAGCACAAAGCTGAACATCGTGTGTGTGGGCACCACCCCTGTGCTCCGAGTGCCTATAAATAGGCTGTGCATTAATTCACTCAAACAGGCATTTGGGTCATGGCCTGTCAGGCAGTTGTAACCCAGTTGTACCTCCTGGCTCTCCCTTTCCTTGTGTGAGGGGCTGCCTTAGTCCATGGCTGCCAGTGAGAAAGGCCTGTTGTTGCAAGTCTGAGGTGTGTCAGATAAAGGAAATGTGCTGAAAACTCCTCAGTTTATCCACAAGGCAAATTTCACCGGGCAAACTGTCATTATTTGGAGTGCCACCTCTGTGCTGGAATGGGCAGGGGAGGCAGGAGCAGTGCTTTTCACTGGCAGGTGGAAGGACATCCAGACCAGGGCTGAGACCACCCTTTCTCCTCTCACCCCAGGCTGTGGCCCCAGAAGAGTTGAGCACATTGCACCCATCTAGTACGTGGTGATGGGGGCCCAGAGCAGGGCAGTGCCAAGATGGGCAAGGGTCTTCTCCCATTTGGCACAGCTCAGAGCATGGTGCAGGATGCAAAGGGGGTTGGTGAGCACAGGGAGCCTCTCAAGCTGCTCTAACCTGAGGATCTTCCTCTCTCTCAGAGCAGGAGCATTTTATAAAATGCAGCCACTACTTGAAGTGACCCCACAGGCATTTTCAGTTAAGTGGTCATAAGTTTTGAGGCATCTGGACAGTTATTGGAAGAAGTGTATGATGAAAGCCTTCCCACCCCCAGCCCTCCCACGCCTACATTTGGATTGCATGATTTCTTCCTTGTTTGAAATGATTCAGCAGTAGACTCTCAGATAGTCTCCATCTGGTTAAAAATAGTTACTTGCCTCATATGGCTTTAGCATGGTACTGTCGACTCTAAAATGTTCCACCTTCCAAAAAAGTAGAGTGAAAAATGAAAGTGAGCTTTCACACATCATTACTCTCCACAGTTAGACCTCCAGAGCTCATTCCAAACCCATCAAAGGAGGAGAGGTGAGCTGGGAGGGCGGGCAAGCAAGATGCTCCTGTTACTGCTTGGTGCCCTGCGGGTCCTTGCGAGGCTCTGCCCTCTGCACACAAGCAGCCAGGAAGATGGTTTGCTCGTTTCCCAGAACGAAACACTTATTTCAAGAAACATTATTTCAGCTTATTTTCAGCTTATTTTCAAGAAACATTTATTTGTCGGAGTTCTGGAATGTAAGAAGAGTTTAGTCATCGCAGCTGGATGTCTCCTGATGTCAGCTGGGGGTCAGTCATCCAGTTCCCTGCTCCAGCAGGGAGCCAGTACAGCCCAGTTAGCTGAGGAACGTTCCACAGTCACCCCATAATGCTGAGGCAGGAGACCATGAGGGCCAGAAGTCCTCTCAGCCATCTCACAGCTCTTCTTCTCTGTAAGCATGGGGATCAGTGGTGGGCTTGCACAGTGTGGCCAGCTGTGCTGAACTGCATGTGCTTTGGAGAAAAGAATGGGTATCTTCGTGGCAGTAGTGGACAGATGGTGCAGGTGGGTCATTTCACTTGGCTCTCTGGGTCTTTGGAGTCTTGACTGTGTTTACATTCAGGCCCAGTTGCTGGAGGGTGTGGGGGGGGATCCTTCTGCCACAGGGGTGTCACAGGGAGGGAACACTGAGGCACTGCAGAGTGATAAATGGAAAGTGTGTCAGGTCCAGCCCAGGAAGGGACAGACAGCACCTCTGCAGTGCTCTCAGCCAGCTCCTGGTGCTCCCACCCAGGGAGGGAAGCACAGAGGGAAAGGCTGAGCTGCAGTCTGCCCCATGGCCCCTGGACAGAGCTGGGACAGCAGCAGCAGCTGTAGTGTTCATCCTGGCTTCTCCCACTGCTGAGCAGTGAACATGCTTGGTGGTATCCACCTGCTCCCAGTGCTGAAGAACTTCAGAGAAGCCAGAGGAGGTACAGAAGCATCCCCTGCTTTTCACGGCACACTTCACAGCATCAGAAGCTGACTCCAGAGGCTGTATGACAAATTGCTGGTTAATACCCACATTAATTCATTTTTTTCCTCAGAGTTACATTTGCTGTGCCTGCAGAACCATCCTCTGCTCGTTTCCTCAAGGTGATATGCTAAACCCTGCTCCCTGGACCGTGGCAATCAGCTCTTGCTGGAATGTGATCAAGCCGCAGATGTCGGCTGAGGGAATCGCAGGGAATCTGCATTGCTGAGCACCACGGCCACATCCTGGCCAGCTCAGTGGGGGAGGATTTGACCCCAGACTCAGACCTCCCACAAAGACCTGAGTGAGCCAAGTGCTGCAGCCTGGCTGTGGGGTGCTCTGAGCACCCATCTCTGTCCCAGGCAGCGCTCTCAGGTGCTGCTGCTGTTTCTGTGAGTTCCTGAAGTACCTGTCACACTCCCACACTGCCTCATAATGGTCACTCCATCCTAAGCCTTTGCTCTGGGTCACTCTTGACAATACAAGGGATGAGTCTAGAAATTAATTACTCCTACAGAAAGGGAGAGTTTTGAAGAAGAGCAGAAAGGGACCAAGCTTCCCCATTTTGGATGCCTACTCATGTACCAGACTGCAGCTGTGTTTATGGGAAGAGACATTTTCACATGCCAATAATTTTCATGCACACCAGGCCTTGTGCAATTTTCTCTTTCCATTTACAATATTATGTATTTTATACGATAAACTTGAAGTGCGGCTTTCGTGCATGAATGATACAGTTTCCACAATATTTTTTCATATGCAGAGACATTTTGTTTTGATCTCATGGGGCATGAGTCAACTCCTATTTTGAAGCCACTGGAGTCCTTCCAGTGACTTTCCCAGAGCCTGGCTAACTGGGAAGATGAAGCCTGATGCATTGTAGGTACAAGCCAGCACACCCTGTCGAGGCTCAGGGCAGCTTGGTAGAGCAGCTCAAACAAGAAGGCTCCATCAAGAAACTATGTCAATAGCATTCACTGTGCCTGGTGCAAAACCAGTCTCTGCCCCAGAAATGCACTTGCAGCAGCATCACGAGCCCCTTGCATAAGCTGGCAGCAGTGAGTGCTCAGCACTGCAAGATCCACCAAGTGCCCATCCAGAACAGGTGCCAAGTACCATAATCTCAAGGCTGCAGGAGTCAGGATCAGCTACAGAACTCATCCGAGTGGGACAAACATGACCCTGGTTTTCCTGGATTGCCCAGGCCAGGCTCTGCACCCTCACAAAAGCAGCAGCCCTGTGACCTGGCCTGGCTGCTCGTGAGTGCTGCCTGCACGGTGACACTGCGTGGTGACACTGCACGGCAGAGCGCTGCCACCATCTCCCCTGGAGAGCCCTAAACATGCAAGGGTGTTTCCCATGAAGACTTTCCAGACTCCCCGTGCACCTGTGGGATCCCATACAAGTTCAGGCATGTGCCCATCCAGTATACATGAATTTTATTCCCCCTTTCTACGGACTGCTGGAAGAGTCATTTTGTGTTTTGGTAGGAGCAAGTTTCGATGGGGAAACAACAGGTTCCCCAATTCAGCAAAATTCTAGCAATTTGCCTCAGCTCAGAAAGATGACCCTGTTCTGTGGGGTCAGTAAGGAAGAGAAACAGACTCTGGAAGACATAAAATGAGCATGAAACAGGTCAGGTGCCCAAGCCTACTGACTAAGCATCCTCACTGTTTACAAGGCTTACGTGTCCAGAGCTGTTGGTGACACAGGGCTGGCCAGAGGGGTTTGTGCCATGCACACAGTGTTCCTGTCAGGCAGCAAGTGGCACCGTGGAGAGGTTCTGAGCAGCAGTCACCAAGGAGGGCCCAGCAGGTGGTAGCCTCTGCCTGGCTCTGCTGCCAGCCCTGGCAGGGACCTGGGGCTGGTGCTGTCCTCCACCACCGGCCCTGCTGAGGAATCCCCGTGTGGTTTGGAAATTAAGTGAAGTATTTTGTGTTTATGAAACAGCTCCTAAGAGTTTGAAAAGGGGACTAGTGGTGTTTACACACAAGCTGGACAGAGTCTAACACGGTGCATGCTCTGTTGTGTCAACTCCTGCACCTGCATAAGATATTTTAAAATATCCTTGTGAAATGAGGGAGCCAAACAACTGGGTCCAATCAGCCCTGTCTGTGTCCCCACTAGAGCCACACTGAACATTTTTGCTAATGGAGCTGTGGGATGCTGTGGAAAATCTGCTCTCCAAAGAGCCTTTGTTCCTGTCTGAAGTTAAGGCTGGCCAAAAGCAGGGTGTGGAACTGCAGGGGAGCAGGTGCTGGAGCAGCCTGGGTGCAGAGCTGATGGAGTGCTCCTCCAGAAGAGGGGAGACCTTGGGGGGAGCCCAAGTGTGGCAGCACTGCAGCCCACTGCTGGCACAGGGAGAGCAGCAGCTCAGCTAACACCCCCTCCATCCCCTCTCAGGCAAGGAGGAGGCTTGGCCAAGGAAGAATGAAGTTGAAGCACATTTTCTTGTGCTTTCCCAAACTACCAATGTGCTTCTCACTGTGTGTTTTGGTTTCCTATGCCAGAGAGTGCCTGGACCCCTTCTTAGCAACACAGGTTCTCTTTTTTGTACCATCTGCAGGAGGTCCAGTCTGGCCTGTGTTTGCCTGTAGAGTGACACCAGGATTCAGTCCACAGAAGGTTGTTGACCTGGGAAGAGAGAGCTTCTAGAACTCAAGGGCTGGGCAATTTCTTGGAAACTGCCTTATCAGCACGACAGCAAGCTGGAGCTTTAACAGCCCTGCACGTCCCTGGTTCCTATTCTTGCAGTTCAGGGTCTACATGCTGTACACATATGTTTATTTTGTAGTTTGCTATTTAAAACAGCTTTGGGCCCAGATTGTCACAAAACCATGAAGGCAAGATCAATTGCTTTGCTGATGCTGAAATCAGGGCTCAGGGAAGTCCTGAAGCAAACCAGTAGTGGGGAGCAGGTGTCTGTGCACAGAGGCTGTGTGAAGGCTGATTCCAAGAACCTCACGTGCTCTTCCTTCACTGGTGGAGAAGGGAATCCCACGGGGGGGTCAGGGGTTGTTATCAGCAGAGCAAAAGGTGGTGAAATAGGAACAGAGAGGCATTGGCTTTGCATGGCAAGGACAGTCACCAAGGTGCAGGCTGGTCTAAGAGCAGTGGAGATGGGCTGAGGGGGGATGGATGAGTGCAGCACTCCAGGGATTTAAAACAAAACCTGACAATACATTAAAGTCTGCTGGAGGCATGAGCCTGCACTTACAACTTCAGGCACAGAGCTGCTCTGACAGAGTCAGGACAGGCTGGGTCACTGTGAACCCCCAGGGTGTCTGTAGTGCCTCAAACCTTCCTGGCTAGAGAAAATCTGGCAGCCCAGGCAGAGCTGCCACCCCTTGTCCTCCCCCAGCTCCTCTGCCAGTGCCTTGGCCCAGCTAGGTTTTGGGACAATGCACAGCTGGGCAGTCTCCATCCCACACGTGTCCAGGATTCTGGGGAAGGAATCTTCCTGGGAGAGCTGTAGAGAGCTGGAGCTTTGCATCTGGGATTCAGCCCTCATCCCTGAGGGGCAGTCTGAGTGAGAGCCTCGGCAGCAGCCAGCCAAGCCCACCTGGCCCCCTGCTGCCCTCAGCAGGACAGGCTGCTCTGCAAAGCCAGCACCTCCCTCAGAAACAAATGTCCACAGAGCCCCAGCACGTGGCACCAAAAACTTCACCCCGTGAATCGCTGCTGTGATAATCCTGTTTGCTCTGCCTTAGTGACTGAAGAGAACCATAACCACGGAAAACAGCAGGATTATCCCCCAGCACCTGTTCCCACTGGAAGGATTATCATAGCTGGCTGCATCACTGGTGTCCTCTGGGTATCACCATGAAAGCAGCCTGAGTGAGCCCACCAGAAGAAGACCTCTCTCCCCTTCTGCATGTCCCTTTCCTGGGTGTTTTCAGCTTCTGGAAGCTCCTCCCAGACAAAGGCCAGTCCATATAGATACAAGTGTCAGTGTTTTCATGTCTGCAGAACAGACTTGCTCTCCAAATAGCTTCATCTCTTGTTTGTCTAACAGGGAGGCAACGGGAGGAGTATGGGCTGTAAACTGCAGGGCTGAGGAGACAGACAGCAGCTTTAAAACACTTTAAAACCAAGCTTTTTTTCCTGCTCAACGTTCCCTGTGTCTTTGTTGTTCCAGCACAGCGTCTGACCCACTCACCTCACAACACGGTAGGGCTCTTGTGCTGCATTTACATCTACAATACAATGGTAGCCAATGTAAAAGCTATTTACTGCAGAATGAAAATGATTGATTGCAGAAAGAGACATCTTCCTCAAAGCTGTTTGCATGGGGAAGCAGGAAAACTGGAGAGGGTCCAGACAAATTTTGAAGGGACGGAGCTCATCAGTGGATGCAACAGGAATGCAACCCCTCTGTAGGTGGAGGACTTGTGTTTAAAACTCACCTTCCAGACATGAAACCTGCCCCACTGTGCCCTCTTGGCTCTCTTGTGGGGTCTCCTGGAACACCAAGATTTGCTCAATCATTGTGAAATTGCCAGGGGGCTTTGCAGCAGTGCCCTGAGGGCTGGTTCTACCTTAGAGAGGTGCTGCAAGTGTCCCAAGGCCTCTGTGACATGAGCTGACACCTCTTTCCATCGGTCTTCTCAAGGAAAATCCTTCCATCTCTTAAGCAGAGGCCTTGGAGAACAAATTACCACAGACACAATTTTTTTTCCCTGTAATGGAATGTAACATTAAACTAAACACTGGAACATGGAGAAAAACAAAGTAAAAAAAAACCCAGGGAGATAATCCTTAGCTTCTAATGATTTTCACAAAACACTGCTGAAATTAGGTTTTATAGAAAAAAAATGTATTTATCGTATCTGTCAACACTGGAAAACTATGGTTAAATTAAAACTTTATTTTAAACTCTGACTATGATCCAGCAGTGATATGAAATTTATAAATAGCTTATCATACACCACAGTATAAAAGTATATTTAGCCTCTTGTTCTTGAGACAAATTCATTGTTTTATATGATGGGAATTAACTTTACCCCTCTGACCATCAAAACAGAGAAAAAAATTAAAACCACAGGGAGGAGAGCAAAAACAGCCCACACATCAGTCTCCTGTGAAAAGGACCATAGGGAAATGGTCCCTGTTGGAAAAGGCCACCCTGATGCTGAAGCTTGTCTACATCTGGGCAGAGTCCAGGCAGTACCAAGCAGCAGAGGTCTCTGATCCCCACCGTGGTGCACAGGATTTCAACCTCTGACCTACATAAAAGCTGTTCTCAAGCCCTCAGCCAGCCAGGTCCCCAGTTTAAATCAGTTACACTGTGGATGGGTGGCTCTTTCCAAATTCTTCACTCTGTTGTTTTTGGCCATGGCTTTGACAGGATGGCTGCAAACAACTTCTTGTACCAGCTCAGCTTCAAAGCAAGAGGAGTCCTGTGGCCCTGGTACCAAGTACAAGGCACTGCAGAGACTCTCCTGCTCAGTAGCACAGGGTATAAACTGGGCATTAAGTCTGACTATGCATCTGTTTTACTTGGCCAGGAATTTCCACATGGCTGCTGATGCTGATGCCTCTCCTGTGTTCTTTTCATGCTCCTGGTGCTTCCCAGTGGCTCAGGTATCATGCTCAGCTACAAAGTGTAGAGCCTGCCTGGGTTTTTAAGGTGCTCCTTGAGATCTCTAAGCAGCCCCACGGCAGTGGTGCCTCTGCCAGAAGGGACCAGAAGCTTCCAGGTGGGAGAGGATCACAAGTATTCTCCTTGGATATTACACAGCATTCCTTTATCCAAGCTTCATTAATATCCCATTAAAAAAAGACAAATGTTCTTCATTCTTGGGGCCAGGCAGAGTCAGTGTTCTCTGCCCTGGCCGTGGCTCTGGCCATATCCCAGACTCTGTGTGTGCATGGGGGGGATGCAGACCATGGGCTGTGACACAGCAGCACAAATGCAGCCCATCAGGGTGCTGGCTGGCTGCAGAGCATGCAGCAGCACAGGGCTGCTGCTCCTGCATGCAGTGCAGAGGCCATCACTGACGTGGCAGGGAGTCTGTGACCACAGGGTGGCTGTGGAGAATGCTGAGGAGCAGCACAGAGAGGGAAGATGGGAAGCTGGTGGCAGGAGGCTCCAAGCAGCAGCAGCCAGGAGCCAAATTGTGACAAGGGGAGATAAGGCTCTTGATGGATAGACCTCAGAAGGTTTGAAGGTTTTTGTTCTGCTTGGATAAGCAGTGAAATATTGACACAGATAAGCTTCAGAAATGCATCTGATCTGAAGCCCTTTGTGTCTTAAAAAGCAGGGCTGGAAATAGAACAAGAGAATTCCTCTGTGGCTCCTGTGGCTCCTGGGCTTTCCTTCTGGATGACCAGAATTACCCACACAAGGAAACCAAGTCAGGACAGCTCTAACAGCCAGACCTTCCCTGAACCTCAGGCATTCTACTGTGCCTGAGTACCAACCTAGGTGAGGGCTGAAGGCAGCACTGAGGATGGCCAGCAATTAACCTGCACTTTGAATTGCAGGGCTTGAGTGGAGTGCTCTTGGAGGGTGCATCACTTCCTTGGAAATAAATTAGAATCCTGTACTTTACTCCAGCAAGTTTCCTTGTACCATAAGTTGTTTAAACAGTTTGTCATTATGCATTTCCCATTCAGACAAAAACAGACCACAAAGCCTGAGGCACCAAGGCTGGTAGGAAAACGGAAATCCTGCTCCAAGTGGGCAGAGAGCAGCTCCCTGGCTCTGGGCAGCACTGGCAGACCCAGCAAAGGTTTGGGGCAGGAAGCAGCAATTTCTGGCTCTGTAGAAACCTTTCAGGTTCACCTTTGAAATATGACTCCCAATCAGTTCTGCAGGATTTCTGAGCATCCCCCAGCTTTGGCATGCCTTAGGGAGGAACCAGGTCCAAACCCCGAGGTCAGAGCAGCAGAGAGCTTCCAGCAAGACAGAGTCCATTTAGGCTCCCGTTTAGGGTCAGCTCATCTCTCCCCCTGTGTCTCTGCCTGGGCTTTTCAATTTGCCATTTATTACTTTGCCCTAATGAGTCTCCCCATCCACCCCCTAGCTTTAACCTCTTCCCTGCCAAGCCATGTCTGGAATTTACAGGAGAAAGTTGTTTATGTTAAATAGCTTTGTAATAGTTTCCTCCTCTGCCACCTCCCTTCCTTCCCCAATAAAAGCCCTATGGCATGTTTGGCAAAGCCTGTAAACAAAGAGGAGGGTTTGGAGACCCAACAAATCTTTGGTGAACCCAGTGGGGATATAATGTCTTTTTTGAAGGACGTTACAGCCTGAATTCATAATAGTAGGAAACTAGTGCCCACCCTAGGTAAGGAATTGTCTACTTGCAGCGACCAGGCATAAAATACAGATGCCCATGCAGCCAAAAGTCATCACTGGGTGCAGGGGGTTAACCCTGTGTTTTCCTGCCCAGTCAAGATGGTGCTGATGGCTGCAAATCTATGTGTTTTCTAATCTCCAAATACTTGAAGTTGTCACAAGTGGGCAGGGAAAGGAGAACACAAAAAGGCAAGAGTGTTTTGAACTCACCTAGGCTGATGAACAGAAGCACAAGGCAATGAAAATCCATTCGCCTGACTGCTCCCTGCAGAGGAAAACCAGGCACACAAAATCCAATTCATTACTCTCTTTCTTATTTAACACTAAGTCATTGAACTTTACTACTTGATCTATCCATTTTCTTTAGTAGTAGGGCTGCAGGAAATCTTTCCCTTCTCAGTGGGGGTTTCAAGTTTCTCACTGATATCACCTAAAAAATACTTGGGAGTGTATGAGTAAAAAATAACTGCATTTCAAAGGGAGCTTGAGCCATGCAGATAATGATAATTTTTCTTCTCTGAAGCGCAGAACAGAAGAGTGGAGGCCCCTGGGAGCTGTGAGCACCATTGTTCTTCTTCCAGGCCATTATCTGGAGACAGGCTCTGAGATAGGCTCCAATGAGGCCACGGGAAGGATTATCTGCTCGGAGTGCTAATGGCATGCATTTGACAACATCAACCATTTAATTTATGAGGTGCCTGGTAACCTAAAGGCAAAGAAATTCATACCATGCAATGTCCCAAACACATCCGGTGCAATTAAAAATAGCCTGATCAAAGCCCAGCCTGCTCTACAGCCCCACTTACCTAATTACAGCTATGTAGAAAAGTTCCACCTTCCTAAAAGGCACCTTACTGGATTTTGTACTGTGATGGCAGCGTTATATAACGAGAAATATATTAATGGAAACTATCCAGCACTGAAATCATTCCAGCCTTTTTATCACCACATTCCTTGCTCCCACATAAGTGAAGTGTGCAGGAATAAAAGCTGCTGAACATCGTTCACCAGCAGACACACATGATGGGGATTGCTCACAAGCCCCTAACAGTTCAGTGGTGCCCATGAGTGCTGGGATTCATACACACACTCTGGGCAAACAGGGCTCTTCCTGGGGAATTAATTTTCCACTGTCCCTTGCTTGTGACCCTGTCACCCTCTTGCATTTGAGGACAGTATATTGCTGTGACCCACAAATTGCTCTTTCAGCTGCCCTGGTCCCAACCTCTGTCAAAAGTTTGTCCCATGCCCCATGCTCTGGTCTTGGAAATAATCAGACTTAATTTTTTTTTTTTTCCTATTGCACCAGTATTTGTAGAAAACAGAATTTATTTTGGCTTTTCACATACAATGAGAAGCTTAATGGCTTAGTCACTAAGCCTCTGAACAGAATATTCAGAGCAGCTTCTGAAAGGGAGGGAAGGTTTGGGTGGCAAGTCCTCTTTTTTCAGCACCTCTTTTTTCAAGCAAAACAATGGGCCAGAGAGGGATGGTCTGGGTCTCAGCTTCTGCAGCGTCACCACTGGACATGAGATTTGTGATCACAGTGATCCAAACCAGGGCTGCTACCAAAACAGATGATCCCTAACCCATCCCTCTGCATCTTCCCAAGCCAATTGTTACCTGTGTTCGTGCAACCTGCTGGGTCAGCTGAAACCAACCTTGTCTGAAAGGGCTGGTTTTAGCCACAGGAGCCCACTGCCCGTGCAGCACCACAGGCAGCAGAGCCAGGCTGGGAAGCAGGACGTGCAATGGGAGCTGAGGGCTGGGGAGGAGAGGGGGCAAGCACCAGCCCTGGCTTGGACTGATGCTGAAAACCACAGATAGGCATCTACCCTGTTGCCAGAGAGCTGGTAACAGCCTGGCAGTGAAACAGGAACAAAACCTCTCCCGTGGATGTTCTCAAGGAGGTTTAGAGCACTGCTACAACACCTGTCGTCCCTGGCAATTACTGCAGCACCTGCCTTGTGATGCATATTAGATAAAAGCTCCAAAAAGCCCAAGTATTCGACACAGGCTGTTTTGTGAGCATCCCCACAGATGCTCCCGTGTCAGATCCAGCCTGGATGCGCTGGTGGCGTGGCTGTCCTAGTGTGGCGATGGGAACCCGCCAGGGTACCAGCGATGCCTCGGTCGGGGCTGTGTGTGAGCAACAGGTCCCACATGGCTCTCCTGCCTGCCGTGCCCGCAGCGAGGATGCTGCCTGCCAGGGAACGCCGCCTGCCAGGGAACGCCGCCTGCCAGCGAGCACATCCCACACTGCCCTGCGTGTCCTGAGCGAGCTAATTGAGATTTTATTTGACGGCTCCCAAGTGAGCATTTAGGGGAAGAACAGACAAACAAAACACCCCTGGCTGAAGGCGGGCTCTGCGAGCGGGCGAGCTGTGAAACAATGGGAGCTTTGTAGGACATCTCCCAGTTTACCTGCTCCAGTCCAAGAGGAAGCGCTCCTCCCTCCACTGCACAATGAGAGGGTGGCGACGCAGGCTGACACTCACCTTTGTGTCTCAGGACACCTCCGGGTCCCTTCCGACGCTCGGGCCGGTGAGAGGGGCACACACACACCCGACAGGCAGCAGAGGGAGGTGACTGGGGGCACCCAGAGCTGTCCCCGGGGTGGCTGAGGTGGATGGCGTTTGTCCATCAGCATTGCCTGCGCAGGGTGTGCAGCGGCATCTGTAACCCTCGCTGGACCAGTCAGTGCGGGGCTCTTCATCTGCACATTGAGACTTTAACCCTGAGCGCTGTTCTCCCTTCCCCACTAGGAATTCCCGCCAGGGGCTTTTCTTGATTCCTTCTTCTTGTCAAGAGGTCTCTAAATTTTGGCAGCAAAGCACTGTTCGAATTTTACCACCTGAATAAAAATCTTTTGTGATGAGCTATTGTGCTGTCCCTGAAATTGTTCCTTACTGTGGCAGGGTCCCCCTCTGAGGGAGGGCAGCTTGCAGATTTTAAGGGGGCTGCAGCACTCATCTGGCCCTGCAAAATGGCTTGTTGGTAGCTGAAATATTTATACACCTAGCAGCTGCTGAGGTTTTGAGCCCTTTAATGTCTCTGTTTGCCTCTTTGGTGTATACACTAAGATCTGCCTTTCAAAGCTTTGTGCCAATGAGCTTAAGACCAATTATCAAAGTAATTTTAGTAGGAAGAAGCCAAATATCATGGCTTTGAGAGAGACACTGGGGCAGGCTTGCAAAGCTACATCACTGCCTAGAGACACACAAGAGTTGCTAATGGCTAAGGCACTGAACTAGTAGAAAATCCTCATTTAATCTCATTAAGGACAACAGGATTCGGTGCATTACACAGGATCAGATGGGAAGGGTACACTATTACATCTGAGATGCTCTGCTAATCATGGCAATGGCAAAACTCTGCAAATGGTAAGCTTCTGTTTTCTTCTTCAGGTTGTGAACCTGGAGGTCAGGACTGATTTCCTATTTGTCTGGGAATTTTGCACTCTGGTGTAGCTGGTATTAATAACTCTGAGCATCAGTTCTGAAAGGAATGGGTACAACCAAACCCAGACACTGCCCAGCACCTGGTACAGTTCATGTCTGGATGACAGACATGCCAGGGCACAGATAAAAAAAACTTGTGCTGCTGGGTGCTAAGGCCAAGCAGGCAAACATTACCATGAAAAACCTGGAAGCTCAATGGGGCAGGGAAGAAAAAACTTAGCTTGTGAAGGAAATGTGAGTACCAAGCAGCTGGTTTTGGTGAACCAGGAAGCTGATCGCCAGTTTACATAACAAACCCAAACTCTGTTCCATTTCCAGCACGGCGGGCCCGATTCTGCGGCTGGTTGGCAGGACAGAGGATGAGTCAGGGCAGGGGCAGGGCCGGCAGCCAGTGGCAGCACGCCCGGCACAGCCGGGGCAGCGCGGGCACACCCCGCACCCCGCAGCACCTGCCCGCAGCGCCGCCACCCCCGGGGACACGGGGCACCTCCCGTTTGGCACCACGGAAGAGGAGGGTGGCTCCAGGCTGGGGGACGGCTCCAGGTCCAACGAAACTCAGCTGGAGCCACTTGGAGAGGAGGGGGAGATGCTGAGGGGGTCCCGTGTGTCCGTGGCTGGCTGGGGAGCTGCGCGGCTTTCCATCAGCTGAGAGCTGCTCAGGTGTGCTTTAGTCTGCTGCTGTTATCCACAAAGAATAAGAAAAACTTCTAGGAATGTTTTGGGCATATTTCAGCTGGCAGTCCTTTGGTGGCATGGTCCTATATGGAATGTCTGACCTCTCACACCTCTTAACCTGTGTTTCCACAGTGCCTCTGCCTGGCGTATCCCTCTCCAAACCAATTACACTTTACCAGCAAAAGGCAACACCTACAGCATGGGCAAAGATACCTCAGTTTTCCTTTTTGCATTGACAATCCCGTGTTTGCTCACCAGTATCACCTTTTTTATCCTTTTCCCATCTTGGTCACTTTTCCCAGCAGAGTTTGACGGGCTGAAGTTACTGAATTGCAGGGATAAATCACCTGCTGTTACCATGGGCAGCTGCTCCCCGCGGATGGGCAGGCATACAAACACCTCAGAGAAAAAGCAGATCGATTTCTTCTGCGACATGATTGTCACAAATATTGTTGATCTTACATTATGCGTGATTGTTTATATGAAGAGAAAGAATCCTTACTTCCTCCTGGGGCATTTGGGAATTTGGCAGGGTCTGAAAGCAAGTCAGTGGTGCATAGGGTAATGCTCCTTGGGGAGAGTGTGCTTAGTGCTGTTGCAGGAGATCATGTTAGTGCTCTTGACACAATCAAACAGAAAGTCCCAGCTGAACAATGAGTTTTTAGGATGAAAAGTGAAACGTTAGGGAGGTGTGTACATTGCTGTGAATTTGCTTCATCTTGCTCGTTGATGTGGTGGTAACAGAACTATTTTTAGGTATAATCCTTCAAACAGAACATGACTTCTCCTTTCTGATTAGTACAAAGCTGGCTGCTAGTCAAAGGATAATTATTTCCCAACACATCACCTAACACACACCAGCAAACAAAACACTCATTATTTGAACTATCCAGCACTAACTGTTGTTTAGCAGTTAACATTTTCTCTACAGCTTTAAATAGGACTAATTGCTCCAGCTTCATTAGCAGAGGTCATTTGCTGTTGGTAACAATACTTTTCTGGAGATAGTCTCTCGTATGAGATTAGATTATCAGGTCAAATTCTGCTCCCAGTGGCAATGATGCCTGACCGCATTTGGCCTCACAAAAGTCTGCTCTTTTCAGTTCATAGCTGCCCAATTTCCAGCCCTGCAGCTGATATATTACATAAAGGAAGTAAGTGTACTCCACCAGATGGGAAATTACAATAAATTAGGAAAGTGTGCAGCACAAGGAAGGTTTGCAAAATAGCCACTTAAAAGTTGTCAATAAAACCTCAGCCTCAGATAGGGTTTTGGGAAAAAAAAAAAAAGGTTGATAAAGAAGTTGTCCTTATAGTTGAGGACATGTGGATACCCAAGACAGAAAGCAGCATCTGCATAAGAAACAGTGCATGCAGCAACTCAGACACCCAGCTGATGCTGTCAAATGCACAGTTCAGATCATAAGCCACCTTGTTTGCAAATAGTTCCATGCTGCTTGGAGCTATAGACAGTGGATGCTGAGGGCTGCAGTCTCAGGATTTGCAGGAGGGCTTCTGTGCAGCTCTCACTGGTGAGGAGTCCTTCTGCAGAGCCTGCTGCGTGTCTGAAACAGCCTCAGCTTCCCTGAGCACATGGAAAACTGAATCCAGTCCTTCAACCCGGTCTATTCCCATCTAAACACGTGGAGAGAGGCAGCCTTCTTTTCAGAAGTGCTGAGCAAACACTGCACAGAGTGTGGCCGGCGCCTTGGAGAATCAAGCGTCTTCCATGTGGAAGTCTCCAGGCATCCTCGCCAAATAATTTTGGTCCTGGCAGCTGCAGGACATTTTCTCTGAGTGCATTTCTGGTTTACCTGTGTCTCCCTTCCCTGCAGGCCTGTGGCTCTCTGCTGCTGCTTTCCTGCCCACGTACGTGTGCAGCCGCATGCCTACCACCTTTTCTTTCTGACTTGCAGCTCCAACTGCTAATCCATGTCTGGTTTTCGTCAGAAAAAAATATTCATCCTGAGTGTTTGACTCACTGCCTCCAGTGTATTTCAGCTGCCCCACAACGCTTCTCAGAGTATCCTTCTTCCCTGCAGAGAACAGCCTGTTCTGAGTGTGATCCACAGCAGACTGCTCGCCAGCAGCCTCCCCTTCCTCGCACACGTGTGTGCCATATGTCCTGCTCTGTCCTCACTGTTACTGTGCCACCGCCTTCTCCACGCCGTGCAAGATGGACTGGCATCCCCTGTGCAGGCTGCCAGTGGGATTACTTCAGCTGTCTAAGAAGGCACTCAATGTGTCAGCCTCCAGACTGTTCCAGCAGGTCCTCAACTGGCAAAAATTCAACAGCAGACGAATCCTGACTGCTTTGCTGACACAGCTGGCCCTTCTGAGGTCAGTGGGCTAAACTCGTCCTACCTCAGTGCCATTACACTTGTCCAGGAGATGCATCACCCAGTACAGTTCTTCAGCAGGGCAAGCAGAGCAAGTTCTGGCCATAAATTTCCCACCTAAGTTGGACCCTGCTGAAGCAAAATTGTCACCACTTTTTAAAGTCTAAGGAGAGAAGTGTTTGGATGGCTAAAACTGAGTGTGTGAACTGATTTATGAGATGAAGAGCTAAGTCCATTAGGCTGTCCTGCTCCATGCAGTAGGCACTGTGCTTCCCCAGGATCCAGCACCCTGCTGGGGATGAGGGCTTGACAGCCACTTCAGTTCCCAGCCAGGTGCTGGGATCCTGTCCTGCTCTACCCAGCAGGCAGGGACGTGGCCCTGCCCTGGCTCTGTGATCCACAGCATGCACAAGGAGAGCAGCGCTGTCTCCCCATCCCATCCCATCCCATCCCATCCCACCCCGTCCCGTCCCGTCCCGTCCCGTCCCGTCCCGTCCCGTCCCGTCCCAGACATGCACAGCCAACATCTCGCTGCAGTTGCTGGCATCAGACATCACCATCCAGTGCACCCTTTTGGTCCTGTTGTGTTTGCTGTAATCAGAGATAAAACCAGATTGGTTATTTTTTTTTTTAAATCATTTGGTGGCAGAGCTCACTTCACTTAGCTCCTGACCTGATGTCACCCCAGCATTTTAAGGGGCCCATTTCACTGTTATCAAGGAAGACACCATTAACTGCAGCTCACATCAAACTCCAGTGACATCAATGGAAAAGTATTACTTACTTCTCCAGTCCCTTTATTTCGTATTTGCATAAAGAGAGTAACGTTTTTTCCCCCTGAAAATACAACGTTAGAAATTGAAAAGGACAAATTCCTTAACTTTGAAAACAAAGAAAAATGAACAACTGGTTTCCAAAACAAACCGCGAGCCACCACCCTGAAGAACTCGCTTTGGGAAGGGCTGTTCCTGGGAGCTGATATTTAATTAAACTATACTCCTGAGTTTAATAAAGCTAAAAATTACTTCAATTTTATTCTGCACTGTCTTTTTGTTTCTCTGTCTGCCATGTATTCATTTCAGTAATGAAAAACTTTATGAAACCACAAGGATAGAGCACACCTTCATAAAGCAATAAAGGAAGACAATCTTTCGGAGCAGGGACACAAAGCTGCAGCACTTCTGCTCAGTGTAGCTCCTTACTTAGATCAATAAAAAATATAACATTCAGTTATCATGACCTGCTTGGGCAGGATCAGGCCTGCTGTCAGCATGAGGCAGACCTACTTGTGGGGCGGCATGTAACGCTTACAGAGATTTCTTTCTACTCAAGACCATTTTAAGCTTTCAAATTAAGCGTCCTCTGTAATCTTAAATATTCTGGTCTCCTGATTCCCAGCCATGTACTCCAATGACAACAACAACAACAAAAGGAAAAAAAAAAGAGAAAAAAAAAGAGAAGAATATATTCCATAAAGGAATAGTTCAAGAAAATGAGTATTCATTATCAGAGTGGAAACACCTTGTCTTTAGCCATTAATTTAGCCATTAATTTTTTCCCATTAATAAGGGAAGTCAGTGGACCTCACTGCAACAGGAACACAACCATACTGGGTTTCAAACAGGTTTTTTACAACACTGTGTCAGGAAAAGCCATTAGATCAAGTTGTATTGGTAATCTGAGCCATCTTTGGAGAAAAACAAATGCTGTTCTTCCCATTATCGGTTGGTATTGTTTCAAAACCTATAGAGACACACTTGCTTGTGCTGCAATGGTATTTATTGCACATAGACCAATTACTTACACAGTAGTAAATTGCACCAAAGTATAAATATGTTATAAAACACACACAGAGAGGAAAATGGAAATGACACACAAGTGCTAAAATAACAGCAGATTCAGGTGGGCATTTGGAAATAAAAATAAAAATAATAAAGTCTCTTAAGATATTTTAATTTATAATATGGATGTATTTACAGTACCTTCAAAAATAATATTAAAAAAGTTACTCTCTCAATAAAACTATAACAGATCAGACAAAACCAGAAATCAGGTTCAGGGTCGGTGTTACGCAAACCTCCGTTTCCTTTTCAATCTGCATGTGTATGTGTGTGCAAGTAATATCTTCAAATAACTTTACAACTCTTTAACACTGTGCAAAAAAACGACTTTGTCGCCATTAAAAAAAAAATGTGCAGTAAATTTTTGTTGCCAGGATTCTCCCCCCTCCCTCCGTTCATCTGTAATTACAATGAACAAGCTGCAGAAGGTTCCTCACCCCCCCTCCCCGGCTCTTGTCATAAAACCCTATTAGTGGTATGTAAATATGCTGTTTAATATAAACATGGTCCGTTGATTCCCCTGTACAATATGCACAGTTTGAGGTAGAAGTTTCTCAGCCTGACTGCTATTGTCTGGCCGAAGGAGATAAGCACAGTAACTCACTGCTGGCTGATGCAGAGGGAATAAGCACAAGAGTGTGGGTTGGGTTGTTTTACCCTCTTTCAAAATACACCAGTGCTCCTCATTATTTTCTCCCCCGCCACTCTGCAGACGAGGAGAGCACGGCTACTCCGAGCTTAAAACTCATCCTGCCAGCAGGTCTCCGTCATGCCGGCCGCGCTCTGAGCCCGGAGCACCTGCAGCACCGACCCCGCGCCTCCCAAAATCCCGGTGCCCTGGGAGAGGGGGTGAGCCTCGGGGCCAGGCAGGGGTGGCCGGACCCCAGCTGCAGCCGAACTCGGCCACCCAAGGCCAGCACCACCCGCTTGTTCGGCCACCGGCACGGTCCTGGGACAGTCACCCGAGCGCGGGCGCTGCCGCCACAGTCCCCGCGACAGCGCGTCTCCTAAAGACAAGGTGGCTGTCTCTGGGATGGGCTGTTTATTTCCTTTGTCCTCCGCTCAGTGGGCTTCCTGTTTTCTGTAGTTTCGGATGAGGTATGTCGTACACCAGTTCACCTGCTTGTATTCCTAAGTAAACACCCGCACTCCCCCTGCCAAGGCAGGGATCGTTTTGCTTGGCAATAGCATTACCATCAGGCAGCTGCCGGGGATTTCTCTGCTCCTGTGTGCCCCCCTGCCTGCCTTTCCCCCCTGCCTGCCTTTCCCCCGTGTCCCGGCTCCGACGCGGCCCCCCCGCCCCCCCTATACCTTGGACTCCGAGTCGGAGGCTTTGCTATGTCTCTCCTCCAGGCTGGACTCGCTGCCGCCCCGCGTGCCCCCGTTGCAGTCGGACCAGGTCCCTGCCAGGCTGCGCTCGGGGGAGCCCACGGTGCTGATGAAGCCCCCGGGCAGCCGGGCCAGCTCCCCGCCGCCGCCGTGCAGCCACCGGTCGGCTTTCCGGCGGCAGCAGAGCAGCCTCTTGAAGGCCTTACGAAAGTCGGGGCTGCGGCAGTAGATGATGGGGTTGAACGCGGAGTTGGCGTAGCCCAGCCAGTTGAAGAAAACGAAGAGCCAGTCCGGCACCAGGTCCCTGTTGAAGACGTTGACGATGTTCACCAGGAAGAAGGGGAGCCAGCAGAGGGTGAACACCCCCATGATGATGCCCAAAGTCTTGAGTGCTTTCTGCTCCTTCATGGCCATGATGCGGGAGGTCTTTCTCTTGCTGGCTCGGCCGTTGCCGAGGATGGGCTGGTGGTGAGGGTGAGCGGGCAGGGGCGTCTGCGGCTGCTCCTGGCTGCCGTAGAACCGGCCCTCGCACCTATCGATCTTCCTCATCTGCTCCTTGGCCTCTCTGTACACCCGCAGATACACAAAGATCATGATGAGAAGGGGGATGTAGAAAGAAATGATGGACGAGGCGATGGCGTAAGCCCTGTTGGTGACGAAGTCGCAGCAGCCCGGATCCTGGTAGCACTCCAGCGCCTGGGGGTCGTCATCCCGCCACCAGTGCATCATGATGGGCAAGAAGGAGACCAGGGCAGAGATGGCCCAGACGGTGCAGATGATGCCCTTGGCCCGAGCCTTGGTCATAAGGCTTTGGTAGCGGAAAGGCGAGGTGATGGCCAGGTAGCGGTCGATGGCGATGACACACAGGGTCTCGATGCTGGCCGTCACGCAGAGCACGTCCAGCGAGGTCCAGCACTCGCAGAGGAAGGATCCCCACAGCCAGGTGCCCCGCACCACCAGCGTGGCCCCGAAGGGCACCACCAGCAGCCCCATCACCAGGTCGGCGCAGGCCAGCGAGGTGATAAACAGGTTGGTGAGGGTCTGCAGCCGCTGCGTCCTCCCGATGGCAGCGATCACCAGCACGTTCCCGACCACGATGAGCAGCACCACCAGGGACATCAGCAGGCTCATGCCCACAGCCCACTGCTGCGACAGCTCGGCGGCGGGCAGCTGCCTGCTCCCGGGCGGCACGGCCGTCACCCCGGCCACGGAGCGGTTCTGGGCGCCGCAGTCCGGAGGCAGCCACCCATCGCCCATGGCTGTGCGGGGCGCTCCGGCCGCCGCTCCGCACCGCGCCGCGGGNCCGACACCGCCCCGGTACCGCCCCGACACCGCCCAGGCACCGCCCCGGTACCGCCCCAGCACCGCCCCGGCACCTCCCGCCGCCAATCGGCACCGAGGGAGCGGGACTGAACCGCCCCGCCGGCGCACCGGCGGTATCGCTGCCCCTATCCCTGCCCTGTTCCTGCCGGTACCCCGCCCGGATCCCCGTCTTTGCTCTGGCTACGCTCTGCCTGCCCCGCGGGCGGCCGGGGCACAGGCCCCCNGAGCCCCCTTCCCGCACGGCAGCGGGGATGTCAAGGGGCGTCTGTGCCCGGCAGCCGCAGGGCAAGCAGGGGATACGGGCAGGGTGGGCTCCTACCGGCTTCTGGAGCAGAAGTTTCTTCTCTTTGCCCCTGGAAGAAACAAAATGCCAGCACTGTCAGCATCATTCTCCTCTGGAAAGTAATTGACATCCCCTCCCGTTGGATGTCCCCACCAGGGACAAGCGACGCGCTCGCAAGCCCCCTGTCCCCCGTGCCTCCACTGCCAGCCTGGGCAGCCCCAGAGCCCCCATGTAAAACCCGCTTAAAGGGATGGTACTGCCAGCTCTGTGCAGGGACTGCGGCTGTCGCTTGTCCCCTGCAGCTCCCCATTGCGAATCCTCTTTCCCTTCTCCTCCAGCCCAAGCCACTGCAGGATTAGGAGATGGGACCACCAGCTCACTTTTCTGGCTTTTCTCTGCTGTGTTGAACACATCTCTCTGGACTTTTAAAAATGCATGCAGTAGCTTTTACACAGTCTGGTCGAACCCACTAAATTTAGGGACTGCCCTAAGTATTAATGCAGTTAGTACCATTATTTGGTAATGAGAAGTAAAGTACGTGAAACATCAGGAGGCTGCAATGCCCAGACAACCAACTGAGCAAATCCCTGCCCAGGTCCCATCCCCTTCTGTGAGACCTGCTGCTAGGAACTTATTTGGTTATATTTCCATTTACCTGCCTGGCTCTCTGTTCTGCTCTGAAGCTGTAAGACTTCATTTTACTGCATTTTACTGTTTTAAACTTTTAAAAATAATGTGGAGTAACCACTGAATAAATGAGAACAATGTCCCCTCTCTCCTGCCTTTTAAATCATTGGCATGTCTTTACAGCAGCACCAAATGTTCCCCACAGCACTCTGGGAGCAAATGGAAGGCACAGTTATTTTCTTCCCCCTATATATTTATTCTGCTAAGACTGCTCTGCTGTTCCAGCTGGCCCATAAAAATCCCTTCTAGGCTTAGGCTTGATTTACAAGGTCACAACCTGGGAAAAAAATTATTTATTTATTTACACACTGTTTATTTAACCCTGACTAAAGGCCACACACCAGCATGGACCTGCTGCTTGGCACACCATTCCCTCATGTTCCCATGGACTTTGCCTCACTGCTCGTCATCTGCTGGACCAAAGCATGACCCTCTTTAGTGGGAAGGGAAGGAGGCATGACATCTTTAAGAACAGAGGGAGACCTTATGCCAAATGAAAAGCAGAAGGGTTGTTTCTAGGAGTATTTGCCCAGGTCTGGTATCTGTAATCCTGATCTAAAAAAAAAAAAGCAATAATATGAAACCAGGTTAGTGGAGCTGTGGGATAGAAAGAATTTTTTCTTTTCTACATTTAGCTGGAACACTTCAAGTAAGTACGAGGCCCATGGTGCATCATTGCACCAAAACCTTCACAGATGAGATGCTTGGATGAATTTTGTGAATGTGTACAGTCCATCTTAGCGTAAAATCAGCCAGAAAAAATTCTGATAAAATCTTAAATATTTTTCCCAAGATGACACTGAAGCAGTGGTGGGGATATCCTGCAGCTGTTTTGCTTGCTATTCCTGGAGCACCATCCATCTGTCATCTGTCCAGATCCATTATTGCTGTAATATCTTTATACAGTTAATAAATACCATAAACTAATAAAATGCCAGCTCTTTGCCTATCAAGCTGTCCTATCAGATCTCCAGCAGGATGTCTCTTCCCACCATAAGAGAAGATAAGCTTGAAGGTTGTAGGAGTAAAGGAAATTATTAGCAAGTGTGCAATAAAGCAGAAGATATATAATTGTGTATTGCTTCTCTGTGTCTTTGTTGGTTCCACACGCGTCAATCTGGAATGTCAGATCAGAGCTGGAGCCAGAAGGTCTTTGGGAAACAATGCATCTCCAAAGAAGAAAATAAGCAAGTTTACAAATTCTGTACAGAACATCCCTCTGGCCCTTGCAGCACAGAGCAGCCAAATATTCACTGTAGGATTAACCCCTTTCAGAGCATTCATTACCTTTTGCAAATCTCCTTTAACTCCAAGTTTCCTTGGGTTTTTTGGGGTTTTTTTGGGTTTTCTTTGCATTTCAGACAGCTCTTTAACATGATTTAAATACTTCCCTTTGTTTGCAAATTATTTAAGGATGTTATGTTAGGTGAAGAGCTTACAGCACTGAAATGGTTTGTTTCTACTTGCTCTCCACATCACAATTTTTAATGAGCAACTAATTTATTTTTTCCTCTGTAAGTCTTAAAAAAAAAAATTAAAAAGAAAGCCCCAGCTGTCAGTAGTTATTAGGAGAGATCAGTCTTATATTGCACAGAGGATAGCAGGTAGATCCGATGAGAATCAAAATGTATTGCATTTGAGGAACTGAAATCAGTGTGAACTGTGAATCCTCAGCATTTCAGGAACTGAAGTGGGCTATGTGGGTGTATTTTTAAACCCAGTCCTTTGAGATGCTTTGCACAGCTTCCAGCTTAGCTTAGTGTGCCTCCCTCCATGCAGAACGGATTGCAAGATGAGGGTCCTGTTGAATGGGTTCTGCCCCTACCAGCAGCACCAGCAGTGGGGCAGGAGATTGGGAATGGTGCTGGACCCTGGGACTAACCCCTTTCTTCATCGTAGCTGTGGCTAGGGCAGTGGGTTTGCTGTTGCCAGCTCTCACTTGCTGCTGTAGGCCATCCCTGAGTCTCCAGGGCTGCTCTGAGCTCTGTGTGTCTCATGATGCCCTTATGACCCAGAAGGATCTTGTCTTCCTTGCCCAGTCTTGGTCCAGCCATGCCTTCATGAGTCAAATTCAGGGACCACTATTATTAACATAATGCCCTCTAAAAATATGAGCTATTTGTTCTCTTAAGGCATTAATCAAGGTCCACTGAAAAGCCTGGAAATCCTCCCATTGATTTCAGTGAGCCTCATGTTGTCATTCCTTCTCTGGAGAAAAAGAACCACGTAAAAGCAAATTAAAAATGCATTTGCTGTCCATTTTTCTTCCTAAATCTCTTTGCAAACTTAGCATGCATCTGATAAATCATTTTGTGTTTGCTACCTGGACAGTTGACTAAAACCTGCCGGAAAGTAGGTGAGAAACAACTCTGCGAGTCCTCATGTGAAGGGATCAGGCTTCACCCTCTCCCTGCTGGCCCAGGAAGAAATCATCACTTGGCTCTATTCACACTGGACATTTGTTATTAGAGAAATAGAGACATGATGGAACATTGCCACAAGATCCATGTCTCTTGTTTTTAAAATAAACATCTTGGCTTTGACTTGACGCTTATTTTCCATAAATGCCTCGGCTTCAGTTTGGCATTTCAGCAGCAGCAGGAGGCTGTTATCCTGTGACAACACGCAATTCCATCGACATTATCTCCTAAGCACATGTGACAGTGCTCCAAATACTGTACGTAGCTGATTTTAGCTAAACAATATCACGGAAATATAAAGCAGAGGTATCAAAGCGCAGAAGTTCCAGCTCTGTGCTGTGGGTGTGACACCATAATTCCATGGGGAATGCTGTGTACAAGTGTGAGCTGCCTTAGGATGCACACCCTGAGTTTGACTTTGGGGGTCCAAAGCAGTGAATGCTTATTAATTCCTGTTCACTCAAGGGCTGTAGCTGATGTGACGGTTAGCATGTAGAGGACTGAGCATATCAACATTTTGAAAAGCTCCAAACCAATCTGAACACACATAAATAAATCCTGACTCTCTGAAATACCCTTTCACAGCAACCAAGCCATTGTTTAGAGTATTGTTGTCATCAGGAGACTGTCTTACAATCATGCTGATTCATCAGGTGATAAAAGAGATGCAATATGTCTGTCTCTCTCTCACACACTGAGCAAAACAGTGCTGAAGAACAGCCAAGTCATGTTTCTTGTCTCTTGAAATCTGTGTTTCATTGTTGCTAAAAAGTCAAAATTCAGAAAAAGGCTGAGTTTGACCAACACCATTCAATTGTCCCAGAATGGACTTTATTTGCACTCCGGACTAATATTAATCTGGAGCAATAATCATGTGCTCATTAATCCAGATTACAACTGACTTTAATTGCTCAAGTTGCCAGGTCTCCCCATCTGCATCCCCCTATATTTTCTTGACATCCCGACTCCTCTACAGAGACACTGGCACTGTGAGAAAAGGCTGTCTCTTTTTAAAGCATCAGCAATTCCTGTGAGAGGGGTGGCAAAACATTTTACAGCAGGCCAGAAAACCCTGCAGTGGCCAGAGCCTTTGTTTATACAGAGAGATTGTGGTCAGAGATGACAGCAGAGGAGTGATGACTGAGTCCTCTGAGGTTTCATGTTAGTCTATTCCTGCTTCAATGCATACTGCCTGCAAGAAGTTGACTTATTTCTCCATCCTGATGCTTACCCATCTGTAGGATGACAGTACCATGCTTTGGGAAACTCCATCTCACATTTCACCTGGAAAAAAACTGGTGCTTTAAAACCTCATCTTGAGATGTGGGCTTGATGAAAAAGCACAGCCGCAGCGTTCCAGTGTCCAGCAACATGCTGGGTGGTGAAATGTGGAGTTCAGAGACCATTTCTTTCCCCTTCACATCACGGATAATTAGAGCACATAAACAAGTGCCTGGAATGTTCAGAAAGACTCATTCAGTATTTTCAGATATGTGGGAAATCTGTATCTATGTTCTGAATGGCAAGGACTCGAGCAGCACGGCTGAGGGGTCAGCTCCAGCTGGCTGTGATTGTGGGTGATGGTTGCAGCTGATTTAGAGGTCTGGTCAGCCCAGTGCTGTTGGCTGAGTGTCTTCAGATGAAGAACTGAGGCCTTGGATTCTGTAGGGACATGGGTTAGGGCTCCCACTGAGAGAAAATACATTCTGAATTTTTTTTTAAGCAAGAAAAGTCAGTTGTGGTTCATGCTAACTTAGGGTAGTACCATGGGAAAGATCTCTGAAGAGCTGAGATTGTGTCACTGCATGTGAAAAAGTTAAGTAGTTGTTCATTTTTCTGTGGCATTAATAGTGCCTTTAGAAGGTTTGGGGGGATTCTGAATTGCAAATTTTAATTTTGAAACCTCTCTTTTTGTCAGTTTAAAAATATTCAGTGACAGGCTTTTGCAGTGACTGCTTTTATTTGGTGCAAATAAATACAGGATTAGCTAAAAGAGGAAGAAATAGTAGGATGCATCAGTGTTAGATGGGGGTCTTGCAGAGCCATGCAAGGCTGCTACCAAGTAGCATAAGAAAACACAAATATTAACAATAATCTTAGAAAAATATGTTGCAACCACTTTAATTCTGTGTTGTTCTTTTTTTTCCCTAACCTGTTGCTTTGTACCTCTCTCATAAATGTCTTTGATACCTGTTTCTGGAAACTGCTGAAAAAGTTTAAACCTCCTTAATATCAACCTCAGATGCAGTCAATGTCTGTCACTGAGTGAAAACTGCTGGGCTTCAATCATCACAGAATAAATGGTTGACTTGCACCTACCTCGCATGTGGGTGAGCTCACCCCTTATCAGTTAATGCACTGCCCTGACTGACTTGCAGACCAGCTGAGCCTCTGGCAAGTGGGGAAGGAAAAGTGCTGGAATCCTGTGGTACCTCCTAAACACATTCCCAGTGTTTAAAACAATGCTCACAATAACACATCTGCTGCTAACAAACCTCTTCTCACTGGGTACGAGACACCTCTGCTGACCATTTCTTGGTGGAACTGGTACTGCTTCTTTGGATTAAGCTTTTTTCACCCCTGCATCTTTTGCTTTTCAGTAGTTGTGGACCAGGGCATGCACATTTTTTATTTATTCAGTCTATCATAAAATCATTGTAAGATGGTGATAAATTGCCTCAATTCTCACCTGTTTGCTTATCAATTTGTAATTACAAATTAAATTATGATACTCCAGCTCTGCAAGTAACATTTCAGATAGCAAATCCCCTTTTTGGCACCACCTATTGGGAAATATCTCTTCAGTCAGCATTTGGCAACAGACACTTGGTATGGTAAGGTGAAGTGCTCAGCATTCCCCTGTTCCCTGGAGGTAGATAAACATGTTCTGTACTTTGGGAAATCTGGTCAGAATTTAAAGCTATGTATCTCCATTTTTCAGTAAAATAATTGCGGTCTTAAAATGTAGTTTTAACTAGGGGGGAAAAAAAAAAAGAAGCAAGCTGAAGTGACCCTTTAATCAGTGAGTCTGATTTTGGTCTTAATGTCTTTCTTGTCATCATGACTTGTCCCAGAGTATTTTTTGAGCTAAATGACTCCCTTGGATTTAAACCCCTGTGCTGTGTGGGCACTGGAGCCTGGCAGCAGCACGACCCGGTGTCACTGCGGCGCTGCCAGCTCCAGCCGGTCCCTTCACTGCCCCTGACACGTGGTGTGCTGCCAGGTCTCCAAAGACTTTGCCATGGACAGTGAAGCCACAGCACTGGCAGAGTGCAGGCTCCGGGCCAGCCTGGCAGGGCTAGGTCAGGTTTACACGGATTTGGGGAAGATTGGATAGGACTCAGCCCCTTGCAGGATGAGGCCATCAGTGAACTTCCCCTACACCAGCAAAGCCTTCCTGTCAGACTCCTCTCTAGTTCTGTTCAGTGTCTGATGAAACAAAGTTACTATTGAGTCTTATCTCAATTTTTATTGTAAAAGCCTAATTTTGAAGTCAGTTTAACCAGACGTCCCTTTCCCTCATCCTCTTCAATCAGCAAGACATTTAGTAATATACAAACATCTCACTATGGCTTCAAGCTAAATTCATTTATAACCAAGTAACATAAAGGACACTTGCAAGAAATTTTTGATATGCCTGCTTTTTATATACAATGTTTTTGGACAAAAAAGGACATTAACCTATTTTTTTTAATAAGGTTTTCTCTATTAGCTGTTAGACTTAATGCATATAACTCCCTCATATCTGAGTAGCAAAATCTTGCATCTGCCAACAAATTTGTAATGCATTAGTAACAAAGCCATAATTGTGTCTAATAAATACTCTCTTTACTCTCACTGGGCTTTTGTGAGTCTGAATAGCTGTGAACCACTTTGCAGTCCTCATTTGAAAGGTCTCCTATAGACAGAATATTATGACTATTTTAAATAGAAAAGCTGTTATTGAGGCACCCCTGTGTTCAAGCTGTTCTTGACAGTAACCACAGGCTGTTCACTGCAGCCTTGCAATCTGAAACTGCTAAGATTGTAGTTAGCTTAGCTATTGTCACTCAGCAAACTCCTTGTTCCTTATGATTTATTTATCCTTCTATCCTGCAGACTGTCCAGGAATGAGTTTGGGACTTTTTACACATTAATTATTCATAGTGATTCAGGGAGGTTGTTTACACAAACACATTTCAGGCCACAGGCTCTCTATGAACTCTTTGCCTTCCTGATGTCTTTGTGTACTTGCTGTTCCTCCTGTATTGTCCACAGAACTTGCGGATCACTGCAAACTGTATCGTGTGGCACTGCTTTTGTACCCCCAAGGATGAGTCTCCAACCCATGAGAGGCACTTCTGGAAGGAGCACAGGAAGGCTTCTGACTTGAACATTGGGGCATCTCACTGTTTCCCAGTTCTAGGCACCTCTCAGTCAACTGTTTCTGAAATTACAATTATTTTTGGAGACTGGGTTGGGCAGCTGGCATTGCTGTCAACTTTTTACTTCAGTTGCTACTTGCAGTTGTACTACAGAGGGGTTGGTAGTTTGAGTGATACAGGTGGGTACAGGAATGCCCACCTGCAGACTTAATCACATTCATTAGGTCAAAGGAAGGGAATCAAAGGGACAGACAGGAGAAATGACCTTGCCCAGGAGGAACATTGCAAGGTCGGATTGTAACTGGCAACTTCAGCATCTCCACTGGTGCTTGGCCTATGGGATTGGTGCCTCTGATTGCAATGAACTTGTCTTTTCCTCTTTATGCCCATTTCCTGCTCTTATTACTCTTGGCACCAGTTACCATACCATGAAAAGACATTCTTGTGGGAGCAGGACTAAGGGGGCAGGGCCCTTGTTTCTCTCTCAGTGAAAAGGTCTGATAATCCTGACGTGCTGCAAGGCCTCTGGGGAGTGGTGGCTGCGCTTGCACAATCACCAGGAACAGGAGTTACATGCAAGACAAAGTAATCCCTCTGCTCTATTGAAAATAGAGTAGCAAATAAACACCTGGCATTAGCCTACTGGCAAAGCCTGTGTCCAGGTTTAGGTGCCAACTTTTAGAAATATGTGAGCCCAGTGGCATGATCCCAAAAGCAAGCAATGAGAACAACCAGAGGCCTTGACACTCTAGCTGGAGTGGAAAGACTGAAAGAACTGCGTTTGTTTACTCCAGAGACATCACTAAGGGGACACAATGACAGTGTAAAATGTTCCTGCAAAGATGAGAGGAATAAACTGTTCTCTGCTGGATACAGGAGAAGAAGGAATGGACATACATTACAGCAAGAGCCATTTAGGCTGCAGTGGAGACAGCTGGACTCAAGTCTGGGATGGCTGGGAAGTAACTTTATGCAATTAAGTGAGGTCTCAGGTTAGAAGCATCACTGAATTTTAGAGTTTAAACTTCTCTTACATGTAGTAAAGAGAAATGTTAGTTCTGGCTGTGCTTCAATTCTCTTTGAAGAAGCTTTTTTCTCTACATTGTCTAATGAGGGAGCCCAGCTTCCTACATTAGCCAATTCATCTAAGTGCCTGAAGTTAAAGGGGATGAATCTGGGCCTCAGAGACTGGCCTTTAGCCTATGGCTCATCCTCAGACCCTGCGGGTCCTGTGTCACGGTCTCCAGTTTCTGCTTTCATCATTGCCTTTCAACTTTGATGCAGCGAATCTTTGCTTCACAAAAGCTTGAACAACCTTAACATTACACATATTTTCTGTTCTTCGGGAAAGTTAAGCATTTGTTTACTGTGCCAAACTGTTTAGTTATTTGCCCTTTGAAAATCTAAACATGATCCTAAAGGCTTTATCAGCTAAACCATTTTCCTTCTAGAGTAATTGATAATGAGTAACATTTTGCCTACCGGGTCGTATTCCAGTGTAAGTGCTAAAAAGCAGATAAGGGAAAAGAGGTTTTAGTCCCAGTTTTCAAAGATTCTTTAGAAATACCATCAAGTAATGAAAAAAAAACTAGAAAAAGATGCCATAGCAACACTGTAATAACCTGACTGTCCTACCAGGTCAGAAGATGTAGCACTAACAAAAGTTTATCTATAACCTCATTACTGTGAACTAAGGCAGTATTGGGTCATTGTCTCGGTTATTTAACACCAAACACTGTTTCGCAGCAAAGATGCCCTCCCCAGAAAAATCATACTGGCCTAAAACTCTTGAGGTTTTACATTTAGAAAAACTGAGGTCTTTCTTAAATGCACTGTATTCTGGTTGCTTTTTGCTTATTTGTTTGCTGGTTGATTTTTTTTTTTTCCTTGAGCTCTAGGGGTGTGCTTGCTTTGCTTTTCATGTTTTAAGCCTGAAAGAAAATAAAAGGTGAAGGTCTTCAATGAACTTTGTGGAGTTGAAACTGAAAAAAGCGTGGAATTGGTATTTCAAACTGGAATCAAAACTCTTGCATTGGAAAAGCTTCTGCAGCATGACAGAAAGTCTGTTACATGGCATGTATTATATCCATGCTTCCATGGTCCATCCATGGCAGGAATGAACGCTGATGGAATGACTGCAAAGCATGATGATGATGATGATGATGATGATGATGATGATGTCTTCTCAAGTCTTTCCTCCTGCTGTCTAATTTCAACCGGGTCTGACAGAGGACAAAAGATCTCCAACAGAGCACTCTCCTATCAAGGAAAATTCCATTTGGGTAGAGTGAAGAAAGCCTGCCAGTGCCTCTCTCAGAGAAAGGCAGTTGCAGAGCTTCTTTCACAGCAGATATCCAAGAACCCACATGGCAGAAGTATATTTGAAATGAAGCTCCCCACAGTTTTAGTTTTCAGAGGAGTAATTTCTTAAAGGATACGTGGTTGGAATCATGGCACTTAGAGACTCAATTGCTCTAGTGCCACCTACTCCTCATCTCCCAGCCCGAAGTACTTTGAACCCCTTTGCTTCCTATCAACAAATTAAAACTAAACAAAAGTTAAAACACCACATGGGAATTACATTTCTAAGTCCTGTGTTTGTCCTCTGCAGCCAATCTTTACCTCAAACTCACTGCAGTTATTGTTACAAATCAGGACTGACTTTTTAATTTTGATTGCCAGCTCAGCCAGGTCTGCCTGGTCCCTTAGAATCAAACACTGTTTTTCTTCTGGCTGTATAAACAGCAAAGCTCCTGGGCTCAGCTAGACAGTAGCTACTGCTCTCAGACTGCTGTAAAGGCATGAGCTGTATCAGAGCACAGCTTGCTCCTGCAGCTGCCTTGGCTCCAGAGGGGTGTTTGTGTCAGTGAACTAATCACACATGACTTGGACAAGAGGCAGGCAGGAGCAGATAAGGGGCTGTTTTTGCAGAGTCCGTTCTTTGTCCAGGGCCGTGTTTTGGTGAATGAAATCATTGCAGTGCAGACAGCAGTGGGGCTGAGTGGGAAGGGAGCCTGGTTGCCCCTTAGTTACAATCCCCACTTGGTTATGTGCTCCCAGCTTTGGACATTTAACCCTTATTTGGCTTCTTCTCTAAGCAGTAAAATTTTGTGTAAGAAGAGTGGTGTGTTGTCTGGAAGTGGTGAACTTTAATACCTTTAAAAACAACATATATACTAAACAGGCAGATACTTAGGAAGGAGAAGCAAAAACTTCCCCAGCATTTTCCTCATATGTGTGACAGAATAGGAAGAAATAGCACTTTTTCTGAGCAAGATTTAGTCCCTCCAGTGTGAGTGGGAAGCCAATAACTTGGATATTTTTAGTCCCAGTGCCATGAGCTGCTTATGGCACAGAGTAGTTCCAATACAAAATTACATGCTTTCTTCCCCAGATGCAACATAAATAAAGCACTAGTTTCTTAGCTAGGCAGTTCCCACATTTGTTGGTTTGGTGAGTGAAATGGAAATGATCTGTCTGTGGGTGCTGCCCACCACCAGGGACTTGATGCCCAGCAGGAGCCATTCCTAAGAATCCCAGCTGGTGAGCTATGGTTTGCCCTGCTGGGCTTGAAAGCAGGTGTGCCTTCAAGAGAGACCCTGGTTTTGAAATTTTAATTGACTGCATGTGTTCCTAATTTCACAGGAAGATGATTGCAGGAAGGAAATGGGCTAAGGTGAGCTGTGAGGGGAAAGAAAATAAGCACTGTGAGACAGATAACAAACCTGGTGTGCTGCTGGAGAGGATTGCTGTGTACATGCATGGGGAAGAACTTCTGTGCAAGGGAGTGTGTTTAGCTCATAATGGGAGATGTCCTGAAGAATGGCTTTGGACAAGATACTTGAGCATAGCTAGAGCAGCTGAAGAAGAAGGAGGAATATCAAGAAAACTTCCTGCCAGTGTGATCTAGTAGGCTGTGGAGCAGTCTTAGAGAAGCAGCAGAGATCCTGAATAAATCACAAAGCAGAACACAAATGTGATCTGTTGTGCTCAAGCAGAAAGGTATGGACTGTTCCTTCCTTTGGAATTCAACATAGCAAGGACTGTCTCCTCCTTCGAGAGATGACACTGAGACTAGAAAAGACTAGAGCTTTTATTTTGTGTAAACAGGAGACCCATGGATGGGCTAATCCACACAGTTCACTAAATATGTCGGGCTGGACTCCATTATTCCTTATTGCTTGATATGTCTTCCCTGGAAGTTCAAAAATATTGCTCTTGATGAAGTAAAAAATGCTGGATGGAATTTTAAAACCTTGCTCAAGAGCCACATCCAGAAACTCAGGCAGCAGGCTGGATCTGAGCCACCGGGTTTTGACTTGAAAACAAAGAAAACCCTCCTATGAACTAAGAGATCTATTACTATCAGTTTGTCTTTTGTCTGAAATGAACCATTATCTGCTTCCTTAGGGTCAAAGGTAAATAATTCATGAACACAAGAGAGAAGGAAAAAAGGATCCTTTAGCAAGAGAACTGCACATTTTGAGGCAGCCTGTTGTCAGGTCATGGCATGGCATTCCTATGTCACTGATCTGAACAGCGACAGGGAAAAAAGGTTTAAACAGGGGAAAAAGGTTTAAAAAAATGAATGACCTCAGATTTTTTTCACAGAAAGCCTTGCAGTGATGAGCACACAGGGTCTTCAAGCTGTGACTGTTGGATTTGTACACTGTCCCTTCAACTTACCCACCCTGAGTGGATGGAGAGCACTGTGCTGTGGCTCACACTTAGCATATGCAATTATTAGCACTTTTAATGTGTTCTTTTCTGCATCTCTCAATTTCTCACCTCTTTTACATTCTCAAGGCATTAGACTGTACTATATGTTTGACCCACAGGTTCTTCTTGCACCTTTCTTGGTTGGATGGCTTGAGTGTGGTGTTGCAGCCATGCAGAAGAGTCAGTTTGCAGATGTCAGGACAGGAATGGCTTACCCTGTCCTACTGTCCCTCAATACAGATGGGAAAGTTTGGATCATCTCATCGATAACAAATTATTTGTCTCTAATTATGTTTCAAACGCTGTGCTGCCCTGCTCCTCAACACAGTGAACTCTCTCAAGTGCTTATTGCTGTCCTGGTTACCTTTCCCTCACTGCATCAGCCATGCAAAGAACCCCCATTTTTTATCACACTCATTGTCATGACAACACATTTGTGTGCTGCTGCTTGTTATTTTATAGCTCTGAAGCTGAGGAAACAACACTGCTGTACTTCAGCCCTATGAGCCCCAGCACTTTATGCTCTTGTTCTGCCCTGAGCTCTTTTCTGAGCTCACTTAAACTTCGGCTTACTTCCCTTTCTCTAGGAAAAACAGGAGGAAGGGGCCAAATTGTTAAAGCATGGGTGATGACAGGATGGGACAAAGGGGCAATGAAGGGAAAACAAGAAGTGAGATTAAAACTGGAGACAAACCTCTTCTGCTGTAGGACTGATATACAGGATAATTCCTCCCATCCTCTTCCCACTTTGGGTTCATAAACATGACAATATATTTAGGTAAATTCGTTGTCTTTCAGCCTTCCCTTAGCTGCAAGATATTACAATTTCACAGAAGAAAGGAATCCTACTTTCTGAGTAACTTTTTTGTTTCTTATCCTCAGATTCTCCATTGGTAACTGAGGAAGCAATTTTAGCCTACCTTAATATGGTGTTTGAGACAGGGATTATGCTTCCATGGGCAGGGGTTGTCTTCTGATAATGGGATCCTGCCTAGCACTATATTCTGGCTGGTGTTCTTCTAAGCACTGAAGACCCCATCTAAATTATAGAAAAATGCCAGTGATTATGTTGATAAATAGGACAATCCCAAGGGGTTTTAAATGGCACTTTACAGCTTTGACAAGCTGCCTCAAAATTTCCTTGCAAATGAGAAAGTTAACACCTGGCTGGGAAATTTATTAAAATTGCAAACGTTAATTTGCTTCTAGCTTGACTTGGATCACTCATCATCTACAAGAAAATTGCACAGAGATATTTGACCCAAAACACTGAATTATTTGAAGAATACTTTTATTTCAAGAGCATCCGAGTTGGTGAAAATTTTACTGGAAATAATTATGTTCTTTAGAGTATATTTAGAGCCTACCTTGATGCTACAGAATTCTCCAAAGTGGTCTGATGGATGTTTCCAAGGACTTCACTTGTAATCATTGCGTGGAAAATTCCTGTTACACAATTATACATTTTCTTTTTTCCTGAGAGAACTAGTGCCTCTCCTGGCATTTGAAGTGCCATAGCAAAAAGCACTTGAGACCACCTTCCATGGCAAAATGAAGTTGTGCTTGACACATAATGATCTGTAATTGGAAGTGGAGTTATCCCTGGGAAAAGAATATGCAGCCTTAACCTTCCTCCCAAACACTCATGACCTCAGGACTGTTTCCTGCATTACTAAGCAGAACACAAAGATTTGTGTTACTTTATGGCCACTGAAAGGGGACTGAAATTCTTTCAGACAAGTGAAAGGGGACACATGAAAAAATCTGTATTTAAGATTAAGACTGATGGAGTGTCCTTCCTTTGGCCTGATCCAGTGAGGATATAACTCAGTCATGGCTCTGAGTTTCTTTAAAAATTTGGTACCTCCACCCACAGCTGCTGGGTTTGGGAGGATCCTGGGGTGCAGCACCTGTAGCTGTCCTTACCCCAGCTCTCCTAATTCCCAGCCACTGTGGCTCACCAGGGTGACAGAATGGAGTAAGGCATGTGGATTGTATCTTATGCTGAGTTTCTTGCCATCCCTGTTTTCTGCAATTTTGTATCAATGACACAGAGTTTGGCCCAGTACAACTATCTGGGTTGGATTTCCCCAGCCCACCGCAAGTCCTGCCCCTTCAGGTACCAGACCTGATTTGTTCCCGTGCCCCAGGGACACACACGTCACCCCAGTGGATCTGTTTGGATCTCTCCAGCTCCATCCCTCTGCTGGGTGAGGCCATTTGTGTTCCAGGACTCAGAGATCCTCCCTCTTAGCAGCTGATGTTACTCCAGCATGAAGAAAAAACAAATGGGTTAAGCTTGATTTTAATTAACATTTCCTGCTTTCACAATGAAAGTGGAAAACACATGTGGGTGTCTCCTCACACAGAGTGAAGGACAAAACAATGCTCTATAGGAATGAGGTGTTAAACCCTTTGGCACATCTTGTCCAGCTCACTTTCCTTTGAGCTCAGGCTGGGAGGATGTACTTAAAATGTTTCCCTCCTGTGTGTGTCATAGAGTCCTACAGATGATGAGAAATGAAGATTCATGCAGGCTCTTTCAAACAGAAAGGATTCTTCACAAAAATGGTCTGTTTCCCCTAGTTCTTAGCCCTGTAAGGAACGATAGGATGTGGAATATCATCTAGATTCAGTCTTGGAAAGAGTTGTGATGCTTTGATTTCAGAATGGCTGTAGGGAATCAATTGTTTCCTGTAACTCTGTGTGCACAAGTTGTTAAACTTCTACCTGGGCAAAACCACTCATGACTGCAAGATCTCTTTTTTGCCCTGCTGCACTCTTGCCACTTGCCAGTACCTGGGACTACATCCAAAGGTGTCTTTCTGAAATAAGAAACTGAATTAGAGGGAGATAGGGGCAGTCAAACAGCAGTCACAGCCTGATTGACTAGATGGGCTACAGATGTGGCTCATGGCATTGGCTTGCAAATCTCATGGAAGTGGTAAGGAACTCTCACATGGAAGCCTGTATTTCCTAAAAAATGTGGAGTTAGTGGTTGCATCTATTGCATTTTTGGCTTAAGTCCCATAACTGAACCCAAACTCGTTGCTCATGTGAGCTGGCAGTGCTCTGGCACTGGGCTGGAGTGAGTCGGCCCCCGGAGCAGAGGGATTAACTGGTGGCACTGAAGGTCACTCTGGGATGTTTTCCTTGGAGTGCTGCCTTCCTCTCTCTGTTGAGCAGCTCTGTGGGCAATGAATTAAAGTGAAGACATTCTGAGGAAATACATGGGAAACACCCTGTTCTCCTGCACAACCCGTGATCCTGCACAACTTGTGTGGATGCAATTGGCTCTAACTCATTTTGGCTCCGAGAGCTCAGGTCCAAATTCCAGCATGGCAACCATGGCAAGCAGGAGAGGAGGCCTCCTCTGGCCCATGCCCTTCCTCCAGGACAGAAGCAGCTTGGCCTTTGCCATTCTCACCCATTCCCCCCTTGTTTTGCAGAATCTCTGTTCATGCAGATTCTGTGGCATCCTCAAGAAATCTACTGCACTGCCTCCCTACAACTTCAACCAAAAGGTTTTCCCTACTGTCTGGGTTTCCCATGTTGCACTGATGCTTCAGCTCAGAGGTTCCCAGCCCCATCTGGGGCAGTGTCACTCCACCAGCCTTAGGACCCCAAGTTTCCTGCCTGGGCAGTCCCACCTGCTGCTCATCTTTTTACAAAGGGACAACATGAAACTCAGCCTGTAATTCAGTTTGCCCCCTTTTCTGCAGTGAGTTTAATTATTTTTGCTCTGCTGTAGTCTCTCCAGAATTACCCTTCTTCCTACACTTGTGGGGTTTTTTTCCTATCTGCCAAGATATTTTGGCATTTTAACTGTGCTTGATTTGCAGCCCCTCTCAGTTTAGAGGCCTCTGCAACTTTAGTCTCTCTTGGTGGAATTGTGAGGTTTGAAATCATCTGTATAGCAAAGCTCTGAGACTGGAATTGAATCTGACATCCAAATTGTACAGCTCTCCTAGAACCCAAGGGGTTTTGGCTGAACTTTGTCTTTTAATAGCTTGCATTAACATCAAGGGCTACAACTGTGGCCTGACACAAAGCTATTGTTAGAGATGTTTGCACTTTCCTAATAGAATATAAATGTTCTCAGAAAACACAGCTCCAGTGAAGCTTCATTAGAGCAGGCTAGTGAAGCTCAGGGAATGGAAAGAGTCACCAAAGGCTTTCAGGTATGAGCCCTTTTTTTTGTCTGCTTGTAGTTTTATTTGACTGCTCATATTATGATCTTGGCGCAGATAAAAACCCCATTTGTGTGTGATCAGGAAGCAGTACTTACTACCTCATTGTTGGACTCTGCTGCAGGGCACAAAAGCATATTTCTTTCTTCTGCATACAGACGGATATTCCTGAATAAGGTAGATCATATCCAAATATTAAGGAAATAATTCCAAGAAGAATTTCTATCCTTCCTGGTACTAATCTTGATTTCACTCTTTCTTTAATTTATAAAGGCTATTTACTATTTCTCTGGCAGGGTTTGGTGAGATGTGCAGCCCTGCACAATCAGGCAAGAAGAGTTATTGTGACAGCACAAGCTCTAACACCATCCATCCAGCCCATCAACCACGTTTCCCAAAACACCCAATGAAAGAAAGCAGTATTCTATCCACTTCCTCACTGTTTTTACTCAAAATAAGCAGAAAATAGATGAGGCTTTGTGAGGCCAAGCAGACTGAGTTTATGCAGCCCTGACTGCAAACTCCTTGCCATGGAGACAGATCCATTGCAGTGGCAGATGATGGTGGCATTATGATGACATTCATTCCTGTTAACAACGCGCTGCACTTTCACTCTTGCTCCCTGGGCTCCACTTTCCCTCTCAGTAAGGCAGGTCCAGGGGCAGGAACAAAGATCTGAATTCTCCTCTCAGGTTACCATAATGCCCTGTGGTCCTCCTGGCCAAGTGGCTGAAGAACCTGACTTGGAAAAAAAAAAAGTTGTCGGAGCTCTGTTGATTTCTGTGAATCCAGGATAAATTGTGCCAGCAGAAGCTTTCTCAGGACTCTTAAGAGGAAACAAACTTGAGGATTACTGGGAAAACTGTACTGATATTCACAGAAAGGGCTAATCTTGAATATGATTGGCTAAAGAATTGCTGGCACTAGAGAGTAGCAGAAGTTAAGAGTCTGTCATGGAGAACAATCTGTCCTGGCTCATCTTGCACTGGTTATCTTGAGCCGTGGACTGGGGAGATGCTGCTGACCCAGCCCCATCTGGCAGGGCTGGCCTGGCTGTGGTTTGGTGCTCTGAGACAGCCCTGACGGGGTCAGCTCAGGAAGCCCATTTTCCCTTTCAGATCAACTTATCTGCTCTCTCTTGAGCAGTCTTCTCCTCTGCAGAAGGCAGCAGCAAATAGATCAAGGGAGGAGGCAGAAGATGTGTGGGGCCTGAAGACACACAGGCTCTTGCCCATCAATGATTTCAGAGGGGCTGAGGAGCAGAGCCTGTCGGGGGGCCTTGGGAGGAGAGATTGAGAGCAGAGGAACTCTTGCAGTTTTCATTAGAGTAGGGCCCACTGAGGTCAGTGTAACACAAACACAGGCAGGGATAGCTATAGCTCCAAATTAAGATGGAAAAACAAAGGCTTATAAATGTCCTGAGATACCCCAAGTCCCATCAGAACTCAGAGACAAAGCCAGGAAGAGAACTTTTCCAATGATTGATGGTTCTGTTTATTTTTAAAAAATTATTAAAATCTCTCCAACTCTCTACAAGTTTCTGGAATTTGATGTAAAGAAAACATTTCATTTCAGATTCATGCATTGTAGGATGTTCTAAAACCTATTTTCTTGAACAAAAGGGAATGAAATTTCTAAATGAAGACCTATTTCCAGCTGGAAACCAAATGTTCTGGCTGGAGTTGCCAAGAGGAAAAATTTCAGCTTTCACCATTTATTGTGGTTTGTTATTCATGGACAGTTGAATACAACTGAGACAAATTCACAAAACGTTTACGTTTGCTGGCAGGTCTCCTGATGTTCTGATGAGCCCCATCATGAGGGGCTCCTTCAGCTGTGGCCTGCCAGGACAACTTGCTTAATCTACAGTTTTCCACTTGGCACCTGCCTTTCTAATTTTATATTTCTCATATAATACCTGTGGTCTGTATCACTTGACAAAGTAGCAGCAGCAGACAGGAGCCCCTGTGTAGAGCCTTTCTAGACCTGGGGGCTCTGGAAATCCAAAGGGCTGTCTGTTCTGGGTGTGTGTTTGTCCGTGTGAGCTTGGGCTGTGGTGTATAACCCACGGCAGCATCTGCCCCAGCTCTGCTGGGTGTTACTGCCTAAAAATGTGCAGCACTGGAGTGTCTCACTCAGAGGCTGCTGCTGTGGTCAAAGCTGATTTCTGGCCGGGTAGAACCTGCAACTCAAGAAGTCCCTACAGATTGCTTGAGTGTGTCATTCCAGGGGCATCTGCAAGTTGGACTACCCACAGGCTAATTTAGCTATGCCACTACTTATTCTGTATTCAGTGAATGTCTCCTAGGCATTCAAGAACCTTCAGCTTCTTAATCCAGGGAAAGGAGAGATTAAACACTCAGTAGCCCATATCTTTATTAGCAATTTCATTATCAAATGATTTTTAAAAGAGAACGTGAATCTTTTTGTCACAAAAATATCCCCACAGTGCTAACAGAAACTTCTTATTCTGTATATTTGAGGAGAAGGAATGCTTAGCAACTCTTTGCAGGTGCAGGTGGCTTGATGGAATTTAAAATGACATAAAACTGTCTCCTCCTTTAGACAAATCTTAAAGCTATTTATAGCTACTTATCTATTATGTTGTAGCCCTTCCTGGCTGCTTATAGCATCACGTAGGGCTCCCCTGGGAGTTACCATGGTGCTTGCAGGGAGCAGAACACGAGGATGTGGGTTCCGGTACTGTTTCCATCCTGCAGCGCGCTCGTGCGCTCACATGCACACACACTTCCAGGGCCAGTTGCTTGCCAGTACAGAAGAACAAACTCCCTGGTGTGCCTGGAACATCACCCCTTCACATCAGCAGGCCAGTTGGCATCTGTGATTTATGCCACGCTGCTGCAGGCGAGTGCAGGTAAGGTATCTCCTGCAGATGGGAGCGAGAAGCCCTGCATGAGACACAGCAGCTGCAAGAGGGTGCAGCAAGAGTGCATTGAAGTTTGTATCAAGCTTTCAACAGCTTCGAGGGTGTTCTGTACATGCTCCTGGGCATTTTCGTGTCATAAAAAACATCAGAAAATTGAATGAAACAGAGACCACCTTCTCTGCAGAGAGAGCACAAAAACTTGGAAAAGGGGGAAATGGGTTAAGTTGTATGTCCAACAAATGTTTAAGCTGCTCCCTGCCCAAGAAGAGGGGAAACAGAGACTTACACTTTTAAACATGGGCATTTAGTTTGTTAACATACTCTTTTAAATTTTTTTTCCTTTTTTTTTCTTTTCCTCTCTGTAATGCAGAAGGAACTTAAAACAGAGGAATTGAACCTGCTGTGGTGTCCATGGTTGTTTTCCTTCTGTGACCATTTTGGGCAATGATACAGATAAACAGAATTCACTGGAGTCTGGGTTTAAGCTCCTGGCTCATGGTCCCAGGGCTATTGCCAACTTAATGAACTTTGCCCTGAGTTCTGTTTGGAGTTTTCACCCATGATTTGACAAAACATGAAAGGTATTAATGATCTGATGGCTTGGTGCTTTTCATCTAAGATGCCAGTGTTATAACATGAAGCTTCATAAACAAAGGGCCAGATTCTTTTTTATAGCCCAGATCCTTAGCACACAAGTCAGCTTTCCTTGCACAGGAACTGCATGAAGATTGCTGCCATATTCCTCTGATTCTGCTCCTTCTTGTGTCAGGCTGGTTCACCTGTGCTGCCTTTGAACTGCCAGAGCTGCTCCATCTTCCAGTGCCCTTCAAAGGCAATAAAAGGCCAGAAACAATTCAGTCTATGAGCAAGCAGAGGCCATGCAGTTCCCATAGCCTCCCACAGAATAGAAATTTTCATTTTACTCCTACACAGCTGGGAGATCATCCTTTCCCTGAAGCGACCCACACAAGGCTAGTTGTAGCAGAGAGAAACCGTGGCTTTACACAGGAAAATCTAATCCTTATTTTCTGGGCTAATAAAAAATATACTGATATTTCTTTTAAAACTCATAGGGTTCGGTTAAGAAATTAGGTTCATTATTTCTCAGCTTTATGGAACAGATTGTACATTTGGCTAACCCGATGAGTAAGCAATCTTGAGTTTGCATCTCTGAAATGTAGTTTGTTTGGGCACTCAGAGACTTGATTTCATGGTGAATACCATGGACATTTGTGACTTGCTGGAAAAAATCTCTGTTAACATATTACCAAGAGGGCAAAATCCAGGTATGTTTCTCTTATAAGGGGCACATGTTCTTATTTTCATTGCCCAGTCAAGTAAAGAGCTGGCAGTGTCCTAAACACTGGTCACAGCTACTTGGAAAACTTTTTATTCCCAGACACATTCCTTGGATAACATTGCTGTAATTCTTAATAATGAAATACTTCTCCTGAGACATGTGTAATACAGGCAAATCCTACTCTTTGCAGTTGTAGATAAACCTAGGACCTAAAGCCTCCTAAATATCTGGAAATTACCATCATAAAGCCTTGTCCTGCCTTTTGAGTGCAAGGAGATGGGACCTGCAAGGGTTGGTGCTCTGCTCAGGTAATTCAAATCAAAGAGCCTTGCAGGAATGGCTCTTCCTAGACAACAGTAACATTACAGTGATCCATACTTATATTTTTTTCCTCTCCTTGAAGGTAAAGATTATTCAAAGATATCCCTGTGTGTGTGAGAATAGTTCAGAGACATAATGGGCCTTCTGTGAAATGTTGTGCGTAGATGTGAGGAAATTGAGACTCCTAAAATCAGCAAAAGTTGGTGTGACATGAAGCCCATGCTCCTGGCAAGACTTCCAGCAGCTGCAGAGAGCCCTGGGACAGGGACATCCCCACAGAGCCCATGGGGAATGTTGCTGTCTGCTGCTGTGGGACACAGCTAGAAAGGGAACTGCTGGGAGTGCTCCATGGCAGATCATTGATTTCCTGCTGTATTTCCCAGCTTATCTGAACTTCTGGACTCACTTGTGTGGAGAAAAAGGGGGAAAAATACAGCTGGCACTTTCCATTTGTTCCACCAGCATTTAAAAAAAAAAAAAAAATCCACATAATCTCAGAATAGCAGAAATGGAATCAGAGAGTTTACAGTCAGAAGGAGCTGTCTGTTCTAGGTCCCATTACATTTAAGTGGATCCTTTTCCCTGAAGCAATTCACTCTCTACATTTTCTTCAGGTCAGCTCACAAAGGTGAGTTGTTTCCCTGTGCAGCACGTGCAGCAGAGGATGCTGAGAGCTCATTAGCCCTGAGTGCTGAGAAGCTCCACGTCCACCAGCGTGCCAGGTGCTTTCAGCAGAACAACTGCTCTGTCAGTCAGGAAAAGGAGAGCTCACCAGAACCTAGCAATCATTTAGGAAGATGGAAAGATAAGATGGTAAATGGGGACTGGAATAGGATTTAAATGTTGTCAGATATGAAGAGGTACAGCAGAGATCTGTAGAGAAAGGTTTGGAAGGTCCTTCCAATCACAAGTCTCCACAGCGTCCAGAACAAAAGGGCCACAGGACCCAGCTGGGTACTGTCACTGCTGACATAATTCTTCCACCAAATACAAGATTCCTTGTCAATGAGTTATCTCACATCCACTCACACTGTCTTTACATAAACAACACTTTATGCAAGCAGAAAGGTGTGCTGTTTATTAATGATTATGTGGGTGGTGACATTTTTACCAGTACCAATCATCCAACTCAAAAATTCCCCTTTCACAACAGGTTTCTGCTGCTGGTATCTTGAAGCTGTTCTTCACATAATGTTAAGCTTTTAATTTCTTTCATGAACAAATATTACCCAAGTTTATGTAACACCAGCAATCTCGGGTCTTTATAAAAGTGCTTGAAAAAGTTTTAAAAGCAGGACTTGGCAGAGAGGTAAGTTAGATACCCTTCAAGTCTACGAACAGAAGTTCTAAGAATACACACATGTATTTTCCATTCTTACAGCACTTACACCTAATGCTAAACTCTGCCTGACTCCCTTCTGTTAATGGAGTTAATTCCTGGCACATATTTAGACCCAAATAACAGTAATAAGAATAACAAATAACAGCCAGGTATGGAGATATTAAGCAAGAATAACAAAGGATTAAGGCTGTTTCTATGCAGTAGCAGAACCCATCAATCTTTAACTCTAAATCTAGATCCAAGCACTTATAAAGTACCATGGATATTCTTTTGGTCTGTGTTTTCCATGGAATGGAAGTAGGTACCACACTTGCTGTGGGGCTAATGGCTGAGAATTAGCAGCCTTAACTCACATTTTTCTTAAATGTGCAGTGGAAATCATGCAAGATGCTTTTGGTGCACAAAAAAAAAAAAAAAAAAGTCTGTCCCAAATAGTTTTCTGCCTTAAGCCAGCTTACAATGAGGAGGAGGAGGAGGAGAATGAACTGAATTCAGCTGTCACTCTTAGAAAAGTGTGGCTGGGAACCTTTGGCATTAAGGATCACAACAGTCATTAAAAAACAAGCAGTCACAGCCCTTCCCCAAAAGACCACTTCTGTGACTTTTTGGATTGCAGAGAAATGTAAAAACGTCATCTATGAAGACAAAATACAGGGTTTCTAAAAAACCATTTTGATTTTACATCAAATCTTTTGATGTGCAGAAAGTGTGAGGGGAAAGGCAGCACATTTTGTCTGCGTGATGTCTGTATACTAACTGTGCAATTATTTTTTTTTTTGTGATAGAATACAAGTCTACTTGGAAACATTTTTGCAATTTCTGTTGAATTTGTGAATTGTGCAGTAGAAACTGAGTTACAACAACCTGTAGATCTTTGAAAAGCAGCAAGTGTGTTTTTCCGATCCAGTTCTATTTATAAAAACACCCAGCAGCTGGCGAAAAATGAAGTCTGTGTCTCTCACACTGCCCCAGAAGTTGTGAACAGCAGCTAAATGCAATCCTGAGAAGCCACAGAGATGCTGTGAGCCAGAAGCTGCATCTGTTCACTTCTACCCTGTGAAATAGATGAGTATGAAGGCAGGGAGTGGGAAATCTCTTCTGGTCCTTTCTTTGCTGTTTATTCCAAGGAAGTGATGGAGGAAAAGTAATTTCCTTAAACTAAAGAGGGCATTTTGAAGGTAGGAGTGTGACAGGACTGATTCCCCTCTTTCTGGCTGAGGATTTTGAGTCTTTGGAGTGGTGCTGCAGGAAGCTAAATTATTTCCACCCTTGCAACACTAAAACAAAATTAGAACATAATTCAGAAGCCTTAATTGGGATCCCAAGTGGCTGTTGCCCACACAGCTTCTTCAAATTGGCAAAATCCTCAGAAGAGCACAGGAACACAAAGCAGTGCAGGAAAGCCCATAAGGTATCAGGAAGATGCCACTGGTCTTTGCCTCACCTCCTTCCTCCCACTGCAAAAAAAGGAAGTTAATTTGCAATTTTACTTCTCATTAGCTAGTCACAGTTTGCTCTCTGTAATTGATGGCACGGATGTTGCATTCTGCAAAGTTAAAATATCACTTATTTCACTAATAACTGACATTGCAAAGCTTTACAATGTCACTGCCTGCCATTTTAAAAATGTACAGGTATCCTGAGTGCTCCTTCAAAGGGAAATCTGAAGGTCTGTGTGGAGTAACAATAATATTACTGTCATGGTGAGAAGTTAGAACCAAAACCCATTGCCCTTCTCCAATTAAAAAAAAATGCTAATATGGGTTTATAAAAATCTCACATGATTCACTGAAGTGCAGGGCAAACTTTATATCCTGCAGACAGGATATAAGAAAGCTTATAATATTGCAATGAGCTATTTTCATCTCAGTGATTCTTCTTGCAACCTGGGCCTCTTTCTGCATTCAAACAGGAGCCTGGGAGCCTGGCATGCTGTCACTCCATAGCTTCCTGGTCTGCTGCCTGGTCTCCAGGGCATCAGGATGGAAGGCTAATATGATAAATACATGAAAACTCATGATAAACATAAAACCTGTGGCTGACACTGTGGCCTTGCTGTATTGTGCAGTCCTTGTGCCAATTCCCTGGACCTCTGTTTGCCTCTCAGCCACCCACCACCCCTTGGATAAGCTTTTTATTAACTCACCTCGGCTCTGGATCTGACAGCTGACAACTGCTGTGCCAGCTGCAAAGGTTCCAAAGGCGTTTTGACACCCAGAGCTGGCTAATGCACACAGCTCTTGCCATGCTGTGGGCAAACATCCCACTCCTTTATGGGACAAAGCTGCATCAGGGTGAGCTTAGACTGGACCTTAGACAGCTTTTCTTTAGTGAGAGGGTGGTCAAACCCTGGAACAGGCTTCCCAGAGAGGAGGTTGATGCCCCAAGGCCTCCAGTGTTTAAGAGGCATTTGGACAATGCCCTTAACACATTTTAACTGGGTCAGCCCTGAGCAGGTCAGTTAATTGGATTGGATAGTTGTTGTAGGTCCCTTCCAACTGAAACATTTCTATTCTATTCTATTCTATTCTATTCTATTCTATTCTATTCTATTCTATTCTATTCTATTCTATTCTATTCCATTCCATTCCATTCCATTCCATTCCATTCCATTCCATTCCATTCCATTCCATTCTTTCTTATGCCTATGTCCTAAATAGAACTAAGAAGAGGCTGTGAATGCATGATTAAACATATATGAAAAATGTGTTCGTGCTCATCCAGTTATGTTGAATAGAGAAATTTGTCCTCACCCCTGGCTCCCTGACATCCAAAGTACTCATTTTCCATTTTCCATTTCAACGTGGAGACTGCCTTCTCTTTCCTTTAACTGTAGTTGGCCTCATGGTGTCTTTTAGTTACCATTACTCACAACTAAAACCATATGAAAATGCACAGTGAGATCCTTTAATTCAACATAAACTTTTCACAGTTTGGCCTCTCGAGGATTTATTACTGACTGAGTCGTGCTGACGTGTGGGATGACTTCTGCTCGCTGAGGAGATGAAGACTTGAAGGAACCTCAGCACAGGTTTTCACGTGCTTCTGACACATCTAATAGTTGAGGATCCGTCACCACAAGCTGTAATTCCAGACAAGAGGTCTGTGTGAGGGCCACACCAGCACCTCAGGCTGTAGCAGTCTTGTATAACCCCAAGATGCCAGAGGAAATATCAGCTTTCACTTTGAGTCAGCGTCACCTCAGGTTGTGCCTCTCCATGAGACTTCACCAGGAACCAGAAGTAATTTCCTTGCAACCTCTGATTACTAAAAGACAGTACCAAGTCAGACTGACTGGGTGTCAAGCTTTGTGATTTCAGGCTCCAGTTTACAAATGCACTTGTACTGTTTTATACTCACAAATCCCTGGGAAAGAAGAGCCAAATCCTCCTCTCCCCCAGTGTAAACCTTGTGCCATCCAAGGTGCCAGAATTCCGTTTTCTTTGGATTTGTACTAGACAAAGCAGTATTTGTTCAGTGCTTTTCCTGTCTGAGAGTCATTTCTTTCTCCTGTTTGCTCCATCCATCTTTGGTAGGAGTTTAATACAGTAAACTAAATAATGAAAGAAAAACAGCTGCTCCCCAAACAACTCTGAACCCACCAACTGTCCTAATTCCCTCACCATCTCATTTACAGTTCCCCATATGGTAATATTAATAAGGGCAAAATCCTAGGGCCTTACAAGGCAGTTTTTACCAATTAAAAGAAAATTAATTTGTCAAGTGGGCTGACAGGGAAGTCAATCCCAGCAGCTCCGTAATCCCACCAGGGCAAGGTCCCAGCTCTGTGGCAGCACTAATAATGTTGAATCTGCTGAGTTTATTACATTGCTGGTGTGTCAGACTTAACTAAAGAAGGAAAAGAAAATAGAAATTTATGTTGGCATCTGTCTGCTAAAAAGATCAGCAGTAGAGCTTAGGCATTAAGGAGTAGAAAAGAATAGAAAATAATCCCAAATTGATACTGCCTGGATTGCTCATTATAATTCAAGAAGCTCCCTCTGGTCTCCTTAAACCTCTCCATAAAAACCTGACACATAAAAAGCAACACACCTTATGGCTACAGATGATATTCTTCTAGTACTGCATTTTACTCCAGAACAGGAAGGAACCAGAGACTGAAGATTTCTTTGGCATTTAAGCAGGCTTTTAAATCATGAGGTGATTTTCTGCAGATGAACTTCCTGAAGATGCAGCTGAACTTGCTTCTTTAAGGTTCTCTGAACACCTCTTTTGGGAATGGGTGTCATTAGGGAGTCCTCATGTTGTAATTGTATGAACACACCCTCTAGTTATTCTCTGACCCCTGTCAGGCAGAGAATGATTCTCTTCCTCCTTCAAGGAGAATTAAAGGTGCAGAGGAATGAAGTTACTCCTCTGGATGACCCAAGGAATCCACATAGGAGTGGGAATGGACCCCACAATACAGCACTCAGTGCATTGGTCTGGATGTTACTGTTTTTTTCTGGGACAAAATTTTTTTAATGGGGCAGCAATGAAATCCAAAAGCAGTCCATCTCAAATCAGCTACATGAGCTGTCTTTGATGGGAAAGAGAGGATCTTTATTTTTAAGACCTCTGCCATGACAACAACCTGGGTTATTTTCTAGATATTTTCATCTATGTGCCTTGATCTATGATACTGTTTTCAGACGCAGGAGATTTCCTACCTGGATTAAATATTACCTTGCAGCTGTACAAGATCACACTTCGTATAAATGGCAGAAATTGATTAATTGATACAAGAATTAGATTGGTTCAACAAGGGTTCTAATATTTCAGCCCTCTGAAAAGTACATCTTGTCTTTAAGAGAGAATTTATAGCAAATTTGTGATTTAGTCCTCCCACAGCATCATATATAACCAGCTGCACATGGGAAAATTCTCTAAAGGGTGACAAATCTTTTCTTGTGGTAACTGGGAAACCTTTAGCTTCCCAGCATTAGAAGCATCGAGAAAAGTTCACACAGAGATTGGCTTACTGCTGAAAATTCAACACCTCCTTGATATTTGATGCAATTTTTTGCCTGTCACTGGGATGTTTTGGATGTGAAAAAAAAAAAAAAAAAAAAAAAGATCACTCCAGAAGCACTATAAATGGGCATACAGAAAGAATTTCAGTTTGAGTAGCAGGATGTTGCCTGGATGAAGGCAGCATGTGCAGTGCTGCAGATGATCTATGAGAAGAACCAGAGCCTAAAGAGATCTGGAGGCAGAAGGCAGGGAGCTCTGGAGGAGCAGAAAGGCAGGTATCAAAGCATCCAGCCTGGGAACAGAGTCCCAAGCTGAACAACTCCTTGTCTGCTTGGCTGGCACTGCGGATGCAATCGCGCCGGAGCTGCACCGACACTGGCAGGGAACACAGGAAGGCTTGGCATTCCTTTTCCTTTGCTGGAAGGGGATATCATGTGGAAATATGGTAAAAAAATAAAACCGTAGGCAGCAAAGAACAAGCCAAATCCTGAAATATTAAAAGCACTTTCCCACTGAAATTTAAAAGTGTACCATAATTAGAAAAAGAAGAAAGCAACCTTCAACTGATCCAATGAATGATTGGAAGGAGTGAAGAACTGCAGAGATACTATTAATTTTCCTTCTCTTTTTAAAATGTAATTTAAAAATCCATACATATCTTTAGAATTTGTTACTAAACCAGAACATAAATATATCTGACACTGCAATCTTGCTACTTTTATCATACTAGAATAAACACAAGTCTTAGATTCTTGGGGAAATGGGGACTTCACAGAATTACAGAATGGTTGGGGTTGGAAGGGGCCTCTGGAGGTCACCTTGTCCAACCTCCCCTGCTCAAACGGAGTCCCCTAGAGCAGATTGTCAAGGAAGATGCCCAGTGTCTGCTTCAAGTGCCATGTGAATTTCTGAGATGGGGATCAATACTGGCATAAGAGCTTTCATCCTGTTTCTCACTTGAGCCCTCTGGTCATTTGTGCATAATCTCTGCTGAGCTAATCTGATGTTCTAGATCAGCAGAAGGACCAAGAACGACAATGCACGTGAATGATGTTTTAGGACATGAAAGAAAACAAATCAGCTTTTGAAGTCATTACCTCTGAATTTTCAGCATGTAAAGCAGAGCATGCTAGCCCTCAGATAATTTGTTAATTTGTTCTTATAAAAGCACACAGAACATTTAATACTGCGTCAGCCAGTCCAGCTTGCTCCATTTACAGCATCAAAGGGACGTGAACTTGAACCTCAGCTGAAACAGAGACCATTCTAGATAGTGCCCCAAGATTAAGCAGTGTTTTGAAATCAAGTTCAACGTAAGTCTTCTGTTCTCTGTGGAGCAAGTTATCATTAGCTCTGCAAACAGAAAAAGATATCTTATGTTTCCCAGAGTAAAAAGGGTCTCACAGGCTGAGAATCCAGCCAAAATCAGAACAACCTCACTGTATATCATGTTTATTTCAGCTGTATATCTCAGGCTAATGAAGTAATGACTTTTGCATTGGGCAGAAGCACAATATTTATACAGTTTCAGGCAACCAAGTATTTATGATGTTACTGTGGATACATACATCTTTCAGAGGCAGAAAACATACAGCACACTGAATATTTTTCCCCACTTGAAACAAGGTGAAAACTGAAGAGGCTGAAGAGCCATTGTATTTTAAATACCTCAAAAAGGATTGGTGCTTTTCACATCTATATTTAGCATCTATAAACATTGCACACAGAGATTCATAAACCTAAAGAGGGTACTGAAACCCTCTTGTGCTCTTGTAAGAAATACAACAATACCTGTTCTCTAGCAAGGAAAAAATGCAGCAACTGTTTAACACGAAGTAGGAGACATAACAGTTCCCCAGGAAACTATCTTGTGGTTAACACAGGTATTAAAAGACAAGTTTAATTCATAAATCCTGTTAGAATCCCACACATCTCTTCTTTTTTATTCTAAAGGTCATGATATGAATCAAAATTTCTTCACATTCTTATTCAATGAAGATACTAGTTGTCCAAAAATCATGAGCCAGAGGCTCTTCCAAGGAAGAGAGACCCCTAAGCTGCCTGCCTTTGACACCTAACCTGAGCCAGATCACTCAAAGTCCTGGACTTCACCAATGTGTGCCAATTCATGGGATGGTGCATTATCTAGCATGCTACAACTCCCACAGATCTCAAAAAATGGGTGTCCAAACACCTTTGTTTTGCCTGGATGCAGATAAGGCACTTCCTTGCATAAATCACACATGTGAATCAGCACTGCCAGGTGTGGTCACTTGTTTTTCACCTGCAGGTATTCAAGTGAATACACAAAATTCTGGACATGCCTCCCAACGTTGCTGTCAAAGTGAAGGAGTTGTTCTGAGTAAGAGTGTGCAATAAAATCTTTTACTAAATTTAACCATGCACGTTATTCAGTATTCCGGCTGCTTCACCTCTGCTCGTGTACACAGGTATGACCAGTGTGCCTGGTGACTCACACCAAGAGACCAGAATAGCACCAATGAATTACTGGAGTGTTTGTGGCAGAACTTGCCAGAAAGGTGCCTCATTCCCAATTTTAGATAAGACTCCAGCTGCAGTTTGTAATGTGATAGCCAATTGCTCTGAAACCTGAAAAACTGTGACTTTATTAAGCTTTTCTCAGCTAAAAGTTGCTATTTCCCTATCTTACACTAGCTGAACGTCCACATGGGTCTTATATTATTGCAAGACTGTCAGAAATCTCTCAGCAGGAGCAGCAAATGCCAGTGAACTGTAGAAGTGAACCATCCATTTCTAATAGCATACTGAGGGAGTGTGATAACTTGTTGAGTAGCTTATCAGGAAACTTTCTTACACGATAAATCTCTTCAGTCATTCAGAAATAGGGAGAGACGGAAATGGTCTGGAGAAAACAACTTATGTAATGCAGATCTTCCCAGAACCTGCAGATGTTTCAGCAGGGTTTTTTCCTCCAGAGCATTGCTACAAGTCTCCTGAGAAGACTCTGCACACCAGACCTATGGGCAGTGTCATTGTGAAACAAGGGTACCAGTTTCAATGTTTTCCATTGTTCCAGGTATTGAAACAGCAAGTTTCCTGCAGAGAATATTCTGGTTAGATGCAAAGACACTTTGATTAGACTTTAATTTGAAAAATGTTTTAAATTAAGCTAAGTATGGTGGTAATTATCCTCTAAAAAGGCAATGGACTGAAAGTTATTAAATCTGAGTATAAGTTATCTAAGTGAGTATAAGGCTAGGTTTATCTTTAGGCTGTATCCTAGGGAAGTGGCACCTGGATTCCTCTTAGGACAACTACATCCACAGATGAAAAAGAACTGTTAAATTCTTCCAGAAATCTCTAGAAAAGTGTAAAATATCTAACATTCCTGGTGGTTTTAAAATACACAATGTGCCCTTGTCTTTTTTCCTTCTCATGGACTATTATGAAAAATAAGTCACTTTGAATCAAAATTGATATGATAGAAAATTATGGGAACTGCAAAAAGGCTACTCTGTGTTTATAGGCACTTTTATTGAGAGATCCCTAATTGCCCTCTGCAACTACCTGGGAGGAGGTTGTAGTAAGGTGGGTGTCAGTCTCTTCTCCATGTAGCAAAGTGGCCTCAAGTTGTGCCAGAGAAGGTTTAGATTGCATATTAGGAAAAATTTCTTCACAAAAAGGGTTGTTAAGCAGTGAAACAGGATGCCCAGAGAAGTGGTAGAGTCACCATCCCTGGAAGTGGGATGTGTGCATGTGGCACTGGAGGACGTGGGCTAGTGGTGAACATGGTGATGAGTAACTGATGAACTTAAAAGTCTTTTCCAACCTTAACAGTTCCATGATTCTGTGATTCTAATGTCTCCATGCTTCCTTGATCTGAACTGCTCTACACAAATATATCTGCTGACAGAAAGACGGCTCAGGCAGAACTGCACAGGTTTGTTCATGTTGGCCAGGTGCAGTCGAATTCTTCTTTTTCCTTTACCTTTTCTGGCAAGGCCACTGTGGAGCTGCTGTTCCTTGTGACAATTGCGTGGCTCTTTTGAGGTGGAAGCAAAGCCTGCTCATCCCTGAGCCTGCTGTGGAACCTGTGGTTTCACAACTTAGCAACTTCAAACAGAAACGGGTATGGTCCTGCTCTTCTACCTCCAGCAAAGTAAACAGCAAGTGCCTGAATGGGCTGGGACTGGGCTGAGACAATCAGGTGTTGTGGAAAAAACAGTGTCCTCTTTGCAGCCTTTCATTCCATTCTTTGATTTCCCAATCCCATCCACATTTCTATGTTGTCCAAGATCTGATCTGTCCGTTAAACAAAATATTTTATTTCTTGTGGATAAACAACTCAGAGAATACGTTTTTAAGTGCTGTGAAGGATGAGAGCATAGAACAACAGACTCACCATTCCTGACATTTCTACAGTCCTTAGCTACCTCTTGTCTTCCTGTGTTTCTGTCTGAATACTGCCTCTTTTAGTCAGTCTAACAAAGTAAGAACTCAGATCTGCCTGTGCTTTCCAGCACTTCACTGTTCTTAAATGTCCAATCACTTTTCTGTCACTTGTCCTGATTCAATTTTCAGTCACCCCCACCCCATGAGTGAAGACCAGTGAAGACTAGAGCCCCCTGTGCAGGTACCACACCCTCAGCTTTTAAACTGCCCCTCTGCCTTGGAGCTCTTACCATCTACATACACGAGGCAGATAAGGGAAAAGAAGTGGACAAATGCTCTGCAGTATGGTAAGATCATGTGTGAATTCAAGTCCTCAGTAGACCCTACTTCTACTAAATTCCATTTTATTTTATTTTATTATTTTATTTTATTTTATTTTATTTATTTTATTTTATTTTTCCTGGAAGACTTTATTCAGCTCTGCTGTTTTCAGCTGACTATAGCTCACTTAGAGTGTCTTTGCAGTATGAGTTGAACAAGTGGGAAGACCTAACCCGAGCTGAGAGAAAACTGTCACCACTGTCAGTGAATCATACAGACATAATTTGCATTTCAAACTGACCTGGTGCATTTAGCTGTTCTTAATGAGAAATCTACTGGAATGATGCTGTGTCTGCCTACCCAGCCCCCCATAGCAAGGGGCTGATTGCATTGGGGATCAGGGTGAGAAGCTTTCTGCTGCATGTTGAGACCCTTGCTGGCTAAAAAGAAAAGGAAAAGAAAACAAGTCTGGGCTTTTAATTTTAACTGAAAAAACCTGTTCCATAGAGGAAAAGGAGCAGTGCTGCTGGTGGTCAGAGCACATTTTGCCATCATACTTATTTACCCTTATCCTGCCCCTCCAGCAACAGTGAAGCAGCAGGTGGCCTCAGACACTTCAAGAAGGAAGGCACCTGGTGGCCATGAAGTCACCACATTTGGGAAACAAGGCTCCCATTTCCCCGAGACTGTGCTGCCAGGGCAGCAGTTTGGATGCCACCCCCTTTCCTTATGGTCAAGAGTTGTTTTCATCTCTGAGACTTTGTTGGATTTACATTAATTCTTAATGGCTGGCTGGCTGTATTACAGAAGATTTTATCAAACATGCACTTTTAGCAGAGGAGCTGAAGGAAAAAGGGCAGGAAAACGGAAGTGCCCTGTCACCTGCTGCTGGCGTGGGCAGACAGAGCTGCCCAGAGAGGAGTGAGGACTGGGCTGCCGGGGGCTCCCAGCAGCAGCAGCAGACCTGTGCCTCCATGGCTGCTCACTCTTCACTCTTCAGTAGCTGCAGCCGCCCAATTTCCTCCCTCAGGCCACGACCCACCGGGAGTGTGAGACACTGAATTTGCACCTCTGAGCCTTGGTGGCACAGGGAAAGGCTGAGGGAGGGCAGGCACTTGCCCTGAGTGTGCCAGTGCTTACAAAGGCTGAGGAGGGAGGGAAAAAGAAGAAATCAGGCGGGGTGCAGGGATCCAGTCTGACCCTACTTCTGGTTTACAACTGGGACAGCTGTAAAACAAGAGCTGTAAAACTTCAGGAGGACGGTGGCTGAGGTATCAGACAGTCAGCACCTATTTCTGGAGCAGATGACTTTTAGGGGGACTGTAACTTGTATTGATTTAGATTTTACCTCACAGCTGACCGGAGCTTTTTTACGAAATGTAAACACATTGTCCTTTGACAGGTTTTTAAATGAAATAGTGAAACTTTTTTTTATTATGATGTTTTCCAAATGAAACTCACCCTTTTGAAAAGGCCTACTTTGCTAAAACTGTATTTAAAACTAAATGTCTCAAAAGAGAAAATGGAATAAACTCAATTCTTAAAACATAAGCTCAAAGGGGAACGAGACAAAATGTTTGCATCCCCAAGATATTACTACTTTATTTTGCCCATGATTAAACCACTTTCCTCTAACTTTCTTTTAGAATTGGGATCCTGGGTGAAAAAACTTTGTATTTCACTACAGAGTAAATGGCACCAATAATGCTACAGAACATGAGTGGAGGTTAAGCTGAGCTGAGACAGATGGCAGCAATAAGCCATTCCAGAGACTACTGCAAAAGCACACCCTTGCCACTCTTAGATCATTTTGTTTGAGGAAAACAAAGTAAAATGGCTTGGAAAGAGGATGTGCTGTGTGTCATTGGCAGTAGGAGCACGCAGGAGGAGATCAGCAATGGAAAACGTTCCTGCAGAAGAGGCTCTATCTGCAAGGGCTCTCTTCCCCTCACAAGCTAAGTGTTAATCAACACAGCCAGTGGTAAGGGCTTCACCCTCTGGGGTTTCATAGAGTTGAAAAAGTTACTGTAGTTGTGAAGCTGACTTGAAAAGTACATGGGGAGGAGAGGGATGCAAAAAGCTGTGTGTTGTTTTTAAACTTACTAACTTACCTCAGAAGGTTTCTCCCAGATTTAACTGTGTTTTCAGAGAGTTAGACCTAAGCAGAATTTGCCTTTTAATTAACCCTCAGCAGCAATAAATAATATGAAGAGAAAACTGCAAGCTGAAGGCAGTAGAGTAGACCTGAGCAGGGCCAGGGAAATCCTGGGAGTCAGCCAGCCTGGCTGTGCCACAGTCACATTTTAGTTGGCTTGCTGTGCATGTCACATTTCAGTGAGAACAGTGAGTGATAGACCAGGAAATCTAGGATGGTACTATAATTAATAGCACATGGCTAAAATTAAAAATTAAGCATGGCCAGTGTCCATTATGTAGGAATATAGATGGTTCAAACTGTTTTTCTTAGCAAAAGACTTAAATCACGGTGAGTTGAACAGTTTGTGGTTACTTGACAGTGTGGCTTTCTCCAGCAGAAACCAAAGGAGTCTCTTTTAACTGATGTCTGCTTTCCAGAGAAGAGTGTGCACTCTCTTAACTCTTGGATCACACTCAGGCCTGAGCCAGACCACCAAGCACCAAGAACTTTGGCTGGTGGCTGATATAAAAGCAGCCTCAAATCCAGATCTATAAATCCAGGAAGAGGTTCCACCCCTGTAATTTGTCAGGTTCCAGCAATTTGCTCCAAATCTTGTGAAATTCCATTATTTTCTCTAAAAAGCCTTAACAGGAACCTAGAATTTAAACGCTGCTTCATATATACAGCGTAATGCAGGAGTAAACAGGTTTCAGGAAGAGATCTCAGACTGATCCTGACTTCTTTATCTTTATATTGACCTTCTTTTCAATTTGCTTTCTGTAATGAAAGAGGAAAAAAAGATAAAAGCTCATCTTCTGATCTGAGAACTTCTTTAGAACATAAATGGGGTATAAATGGGGAGATGGGCAGAGGTTCATCCTTTCCTGGTTTCTGACATAAATAATCTGTTCTGCAGGTGCTCATCAGCATGAGAATTCTTCTGAAATACGTCTCCTGGTGAAAGGCAGGAGAAAGGCAGCAGCAGGAGCAGCCCAGAAACAGCCCTTCAGAAATCAGTTAAATTTCTCACTTGAGCTTGAGCTTGAGTATCACTTGCTTTCAGCCTCAGGCTTTAGAAATGTCTTTGCCAGTTATACTTTCTTTCTCCCAGACAGAAATGAAGAAAATACGGATAATGATTGGATGAGCTCTTCAGCTTCAACAACACAGACCCCCACCCTGAGGAGAGCAGGTGGGAGCAGGAAGCTCCATTCATCTGTCAGAGTACCCACACACACACGGGAGTTCCATTAAGCCTCAGAATCCATGCCTGGCTGAGATGGAGTGGGACAGTTCATGCTTCTCAAGTTTTATTTCTTGGCAGAGCTGGAGAAACGCCCCATCAAGCTCTCAGTCACTTCAGTGTTCCTACCTAGATAGATCCTGGGGAGGAGGAACCCCCTCCATTGTATTCAGGTTCTTTGCATCACAAAAGGATGCAAAGAATTGCTTCTGCTGGACTCTTCAGAAGGCGATTGAGCCACTGGAGAAACATTAGGAGGGCAGTATCACTTCATCAAACATGCACACTGTGAGTACAAATGGCCAGAGAGAAAAGGAACAAAGAGATTGTAGAACTTGCATAGTAAACACAAATATGTATGTTTTATCGGGGTGTTTAGATGCAAAGAACAGTAAAGAGGAACAAAACCTCAGTAATAATAAATCCTTTGCAAAAGGGTTTAATTCAGCCTGTAATGGTTTGCAGACATATCCAGCAAATCTCCAGATAATTAAGCCTGTCTCTGGCATACCAAAGCAAAATGTTTACATCTTTTTCCCTTTAAAATCACATTGTCTGGAATGCTTCCATTGGTAGCAGAAGGATGAAGCTCAGAGGTAAAAAATAATTTGTGCAAGACAACCCAGTTGAAATGGTCTTTTCCATTCCTTTCTGTGAACTTCATCCTTTTCCTTGAACAGGCTGCCAGGGGACCATCAGGAAATTTTCAGCATGTGCATCACCTTCCCCTGCTGCAGCAGCAATCTGGGGTAAGAAGGGGCAGCTGAAAAGTGCTGGCAGATCTCTGTTCTCTCCCTCTGCCTCCTCAAAGCCCTCTAAATGTATTGTCATTTCCATTACTACTGAAAAGAAAACACACAGGGCTTTCCTGCTTATGGAAAATTAATGTATTCCCATCTATCACAAGCCAAGCCAAAATTAGCAAGAACTTCATTTAATACCATGCTGAGAGGGTTTTATTCACTGAGTCTCCTTGACTCAAGACATACTGCTGCCTTAGAGCAGAACTCCCACACATCCTGGTTTATTACCAAAGCTCACATTTTATAGGCAATTCTTAATCCTCATGTTATTTTGTTACTCAGACGAATTTATCTAAATCTATCTGCAAATTCTTGCAAACACAGACTGTGCTGTCTGAGGATGGAGGAGTCTGGGACTCACTGCATAAGGGAATACAAAAATCATGGGTTTTATTTCCTTAGAAATTGCAGGCCAGGAACCTCATTAAGCTGCTTGAAAACTCCCTGTGCTGCACTCATGGAGGCAAAGTCTGGCAAAATAAGGTCTATGAACCCCACACCAGGTTAATTCTCATGACAGGAATTGCTCTAAATTTATAAAAATGGAACTCCTGGTCTTTCTTCCCTACAGTCACTTTTTAAATTTGGAAGGAAATGCTCAAAATTCTTTATAACTCAATTTTATTACCTCTGAAATGATAGATCAACATCCATTTTTACCCTGTACATTGACCTCCTCAGATGTAAAGCATGTGACTTAGATCTCCCCTTGATGTATGTGTTGACTTCTGGCTGATTTTCTCAGTTTACCACAGCTGAGGATCTGTCCAAAGAAATGTCAAAATTTTTCATTATAGCTCTTCCTTCAACAGCAATGCATCATTTAGGTGTGTCCTTCTGTTGTGCCTAAAAAAGGTAAAAAATTCTATGCTTCATCGATTCAGAAGGATGCAGGAAGGGGGTGTTAAGAACAGATTTGATTTGCTAGTGTGCATTTAAAAACTACCTAGAGTTTCTTTGGGGTCTATCAGAAAGGTTGAAAACTGTGTCAAAGCTTATACAGATATCTGAAGTGGAAGGCTTTCTAACATATAGATAAATAAATAAATATGCAGTGGAGAAAAACAGAACTAAACTATTTCTTCACATATTTTTTAATGTCAACCTGCAGAAGTTGCTCTGAAATTAATGGATTTGCACCTGCATGGTTGGAAGTAGAATCTAATTCTCAATCTATAATTTAAAGGGGGATCACACTGGTATCTTGCTATTTTCCACATTTTGGATTGCTCTAAAGTGCATTCTGAATCTTTAATGTGCCTCATTGATTCATGGAAAAGGCATCATCATTAAAGTAATTTGTTTCAGACAATTCTGTTCACCTGGAACAGATTTCTATTTCTATTCTTCATAGTCAGTGGAAAGAACAGAAAAGAAACAAAAAGAAGAGAGTGTCTGGAAAATCAGGGACTTGACTTTAGCCATCACTTAATTATAGTGTGGGACTAAACCATCAGCTTTTCATCCCAGGCTTGTTCAACAGTGAAGATGCAGAAGAGTGGGAGGAAGAGGGTATGGTAAAAATAAGGATCCATATTGCAGATACTGTCTTGTAAAGATATTCAAAAACAGTTAAGACATGGGTTTGTGTATAATATATTAAAACTGCATAGGGGAATCTCAGCTGTAAGTAAATGACAATGTTCTGGGCTTTCAAATTCACAGAGAATTATTTCTAGGTTTACATGAAAGTAAACATAATTATCTTTAATTTTCAGATGTGCTACACAGAGGTTAATCAAATGATACAGCTTTTAACTTTCCTCTTTTAAATCTCTGTACAGTACTTGTGATTTGCTATTTCATCTCTAACAGTCTGCCCACAGGGAATTGCTGCTGTGTAATGGGAGGTTGAGTTCTCATTTTCAAACTTTGGAATCACCAAACGTGTACACAGAAAAAAAGCTGTAAAAGGAGAAATAATCCATCTGGTGCTGCTGCAGGTTTCCCACTCAAGCTCTATAGAGATGGACCAAGAATAAAAATAGCATGTAATAAGTAGTCTGGAGTTCTTAGAGTAAAGAAGGGAGAAAGATCATATCAGTTTTTGAACTTCTAAAGCCTTAGGCTGAACTTTGATAAAGTAGAAACAATTGAACCAAGTTTAGTTGCAGTGTGATGGAGAAAGAGGAAGCTCTCTCCTCTTATCAAACTCTACTTGCTCTTGTCCATTTTGTTGTTTATAGAGTTGCATCTTAGTAAAAAAATCTGATTTTAATCATCCTCTATGACTGCCACAAAGAGTAGCATTTTCCTCATGTGGACTCATACATTTCTGACAAAAAGACAGATGGGGCAAAACTGAGGAGTCAGTTCCTAATTAGTAGATTATCCTCAGCTCTTTCATTTACTGCATGCTGTCCAGTGATGGCGTGGGGGGACTGCCCCTTTGGAGGGAACCAGCCACCCCCTCAAACACTCAGACCTGAGCCAAGGAGCCTGACAGGGGCACGGGCTGGATGCTCTCCCAGGAAAACAAAACCTCACTCTGGAAAGCTACAGATGGCTTTAAGATGGAAAACCCAGGGGGTGGGCCTGTCCCAATTCCTAAATGGATGCCAGATATCTCTTGTGACTGCTGACATTCTGAAATGCCACTCCAGCCTCCCACCATCATCTGCCTGCTCCTGCTGGAGCCTCGGTGAGCACTGGGCCACCACAGGAGCAACCTCACAGCTGGAGCACATCAGCTCCAGCAGTCAAGAGAAAGGGGAGGAAGTGTTTTTATTTACAGCAATCAACACGCAGAGGGCAGGAATCCTATGTGCAAACAGGCTCCAGGGTGCAGCTCTGTGGATGAGCAGATCAGAAGAGCAAACAGCCCTTGACACAGCTAATGAGTCACTCTGGGCTGTGTAAAGGACAGTGGTTTTGTGGGGCTGCTGTTTCACAGCTACTCTACAGAAGATAAGATCTGCATTAAGCTATATTTCTTTTGTTCCATGAGTCAGGGAAAGAAAAAAAGGGCAACAATAAAAGGAAGGGCTGGAAAGGAGATAAGGATTCCATTCTGAACTCTGTTAAAACCTTGCTTTTTGTGAGACAGTTATTTTCTCCCTCCACAGCTCAGTGCCTGAGGTACATCCCTCTGAGAGAGCTATACCCAGGATACAGATGGAGTTTGATGCATTAATATTTGAAGAAAAATTTAAATAGATGTGAAGGACACATCTGCATATAAACTAAGATGTACACACACCATTACTGTATTGATTATTGTGTTTTGTACACAAAAAGAATAGTGTTTGTACTATTTTGTTTAGTGGGGCTATTCTATATTTTCATGGTAATAAATAAGATTGAGATTCCATCTTGATTAAGAAATGACTGTAAGAATGGAAGGATATGGCACCTAATTCTCACTCACTCAGTACAGAGATATAAAGTACGGCTGTAGAATAATATCACTCCCAGGAAACCTTTCAAATGCATGATTCTGGGAAATTCAAACTTTCCTTTGTAGCCACATGAATGTGTATGCTGTTATTCTTTTGGGGTTTTGTTTGGAACAAGATATCTATAGAAATGTTGTTGGTGTTCATGTGACCTAAAGAACTGAAGGTCAAGCCTTAAAGCTGAATTTAAGAAAGCCAATTTTAACTTGGTTTCTACTTCCTTAGAAAGCTGCCTTAGCTGATTTTTCCTCCCAAGAAAAGTTGTAAAGTTCATATTTTTGGTTTGTTTGTTTTTGCTTCCTTTTACTGACATTGAAGGAAATTTGAGAAGAAATCATGACAAGTTCAGGAAGAGAGGTAAATATTTCTGTCTGGGCTGCAGAAGCATGGAGTCTTTGGAATTGCTAGCAACTAGCCAGCAAATCCAGAAGCCAGAGAAAGAGCAGCAGTTTTACAGTTTCTAAGCAGCTCTGACTATCCCTGGCAGACAGCATTGCTCTCAAACCAGCTGAGGATGGAGAACAGAGTGACAGTTCAAGAACCTTTGGCCATGCCATTCCTCTCAAGATGGTAGTGACCAACAGGTAAAGTGAAGATGTAATATTCCAAATGATATGAGCAAACATCACACAGAGCTCTTGGAAGTGCTGATATGATCTCTACTGGGTCCAGGTGAAAAAGGAAAGGGAACAAACCAGCTGTATAAAAACTTCCTTGGTAATTCTAAACAATGCACTGCTAACTTTGATGTGAAGTGACTCCTAAAATGTGCACTGGTACAACTAAAATCTTCAAAATGTACTGCATTATTCACTGTTTGAAGTAAGACCTACCTGGAGAAAAACTGATTTCACTGGTGCCAGAACTCAGCAATGGAAATGAAGTAGATGTCCCTGCATTGATCAGGATCATGTTCTTTTTTATCTTTTCTAATGCTTTGTTTAGCTTCATTTGAGCAAAGTGAATTTCCACATTACACTCATTTCCATACACCTCAGAAACAAAACACTTTTACATTTAAAACCATGTTCTGATGACAGAAAGAAAGAAACCTGTAAGTTTAATAGAAAATGTCTCTAGTGTCTAGAATATTTAAATAAAATGGCTACATTAGAGAAGTTAGTAAGGTGGTACCTTCCTGGGCTCCTCGTAATGGAAAGTATATTTTTCGGAAGAAAAGAAGGGGAAGGGAAAAAAAAAAGGCACAGAGAAATAAAAAAGCCAAATAGTTATAAACCCCAAAAAATCTATAACAGAGCTGGCAAAAAATACATGCCAAGTTTCAGCTAAAGACATCGAATTTCAGCTGACTGGTTCATCTAATTTACTGCTTTGTTTTGGACATCAGGTTAAAATGCTTCAAAGGAAAGCTGGACCCATACAGCTATGTCCTGAATTTTCCAAGTGTGATGAGCTCAGTTTGGAGAAGGAACTGAATATTTGACCTTACTGTGCACAACTTGGGTTCTCAATTTTCTTTCTTCCTTATTATTTTTAAAAGGGTTATTAAACCATGTATTTTATCAAGAGAATATCTTTTTCAGGGCAAAGGTTTAAAAGCTCAAGGAGGACTTCAGAGAACACTGAAATGAGGACTTGTGCTTAAGGGTGAAATTTAGACTGTGACCCGGGTGCTGTGTAAGTCTGGCCTTGGAGAGCAGCCAGATTGCCCACAGCCCAGCGCCCAGCCCCGAGGAATCTAAGCACCATGTCCAGATTTGACTGCAGAAATCTCTGCATTCATGTTTAGGCACCCACACGTGTTTGTGAGGGCCACAGCACTGAGGTGATGGAGCTCCCCCCATCCTGGGACAGCAGCCCTGGCCCAAGAGCCCAGCCCTGCTCGAGGAGAGGGTCCCACTTAGGTACCGTGGGCCTTTCCTACAAGTGTATGGAGATTTGGACATCAAGAGCCCGGGCTCTTGCCCCTCTGCTGCTCATTCCCTTGTCACAGTAGCCAGGATTTCCAGCTGCCAGGGTCATTCCCAAGCCACACGGAGCTGCGGGACGCGCGGCTGCCGTGACCCCTCTGCAGCTCACCTGGCACACGCCGGCATTGCAGCCTCAGTCCAGCCCCAGGAGCAGGGCACAGAGGCAAGTGAACTTGCTCATCCAGTGATGCTCTCTGTGGGCATATGTCCTTAGGTGATGAACAGAAAAACCCAGCTGAAATTATTTGGAATGCTGCAGCATGACTGAAGTGCTCAGCCCCAAGGATTTCTAGTAACCAAATAGCAAACGATGCTGCAGATGATGACTTAGATGAGCTGGCAGAACAGCCTAAGGTCTGTGCACGCTGTTGCCTAGCCACGTTTTTAAATCATTCCAGGTACCAAAATAGCCTAGAAAGTCTGCTCTGTCTTTCACCTTCCCAACATAAATAAAGTAATGAAAACGTTGGCTGGATTTAATTTGTGTTTCTTTGCTTTCTGCACACTCTTTCTGGTTTGGAATAGAGAGGGACAGTCCTCTCATCCACAGAACAGCCCTAGTTGTGGCAGCAGCTCTTCAAGATTAACCAAATCTGGGGATGAAATGTACTGCATAAAAATGTCTGTTATTGTCTTTTCACCCCTATGCTTTAACTCAGTTCTGAAAAGACCTGCTAAAAGTCACTTCCCAATTTCCTCAGTATTTCTCCTTTCTGCAGTCAGCCAAATGCCAGTCAGCTTTGATGACATATTTCTGGAGGCCAGCTGCATGACCACTGAGAACAGACTGACACTGCCTATAATGGGTATTTTAGAGCTATGAAGTGGACAGTTCCTGTTTGCTCCCTACTTGGGAACCTTATGGCCAACAAATTTCTGGTTTCTGAGCAAGCAGAGTTTTGGTAGATGTAAACAGAGTGAGAATGATATCTGTATGAATGAAACTCACAATATTATCTCTTCCAACTAGAAATATTCTAGAATTCTGTGGGTGTTTCTGTCCTCCCAAATGCCACACACACTCTCAGAAGTTTTGGTTTTACTGTTCATGGATATTGCTGCATATCTGCTGCAACTCTCTGCAAACTTTGCTTGTGGTCTTTCACTCAGGAATAGCAAGTGTGGTGATTTAATCAATTCCTGAATGTCATACCCAGTATATATTTCCCCACAGCTTCAATGTAAGTCTTTCATAGCTGGATTATTTATTTGTCTTTTTTTGTCTGCTGTATAATTTTGTTGGTGTCACTGGTTGAAGAAGAAAACCAGCAAAGGTCAAGCCTTAGCTGGAAAGCAATACACAGTTTTTGAGGAACTTGTCATTGTTAGAGGAAGTAATATCAAAAGAAACAATGAAGTGAAAATAATTTTTGGATTCCAAGGTGTCCAGAATTCGCAAATCCATTCAGGTGACTTTGTTTCTGTTATTCTTGCCCCTTGAGGCTATGGTTTTCTAGACCACAGCAAACATAAAGTAATCTAAGTTACTGTGGCCCTCTCTCAGGTAACCCTTCTGGTGACACAGGCCACAAAATGTCCAACTGATCTTTTTAAGTTGCTGTAACTTGACTTAGGAATTCAAATTTTTTTATTTTTCTTTTTCAAAATGCTGCCCTGGTGTGCTGAGGGCTCCAGTTAAAGCTTGATCCCGGTGATGCTGATTCAGAGATGTTCCCAGCGCCCACCAAAGTCCCACTGTCACACTCAGCACTCCGGTGAGGGGCAGGGTGACACCAAACCCCCACTGAGGTGGTGATTTCCAGCAGCCCCTGGCAGTTTGGTGCTCACTGGATGACATTTCATTACTGTCAGTGCCCTTTAGTTTGAGTCTGAGCTCTTCAAAAGTCCCCCACAAACTGCTGACCTATGAATGTGAAAAACTACAGCCATACCCATTCTGGAAACTATTGTCCTGGCTGTATAAGCAGATTTAAGAAAATCACTGACAATAAATCTTCAGTATTTCCTTTGCCTATAAGGTGGTATCTCCATTTTCCATTTTCCCTCATACATTTTATTCTGTGATTTATATCCCATGCAGAAGCAAAGCTTTTTAAAATATAGAAGACCTGACAATTCCCAGCTGTTGTAAAGGGTTTGCAGTTAAATTGTTGCCTCAGTTTATAGATAGCAGAAGATGAACAGCCATCCTTTGTAAATTAGATCCTTTGAGGAAACATTAAGTTGGGAATCCCAGATTTGAGTGCTTAAGTGCTTAAACCACTTAAAAATATTTAGAACAGAGAGCTCACCTGACAATCTGGGAGCAGTAAAGTGCTCACAGGATTTGCATTGATGAAAGACTTTATGGTAGACTAGCACTGCATTGCCAGATTCCTGCTTGATACATAATTTAATTTTAAACCTAAAGCTGCTTAGGTTATTTGATTTTTTTTTATTGTATTTATTGAAGATTTGCTCTGTGAAAATGTTCATATGTTTTAAAATCAAAGGAAAAGAAGAATTCCAGGAGATTAAAGATGAGAGCGTGTTAACTCCTGAGATTTAGGATGACAGAACATTGCACAGCAGACAATATCTTGCTCACAGGATGGAGGATGTGTACTACCAAGCTGGCATGCATAAAAAATCTGACAATCAGCATTAACCACCTGGCCATACCACTGAAAGAATCTGTTTTAAGAAGTTGTGTAAATAAACTTTGATAGTTTGCATAACAACATATTCTTATCATCTCTGAAGCTGAAGAGTTCAAACAGCAGGACACACAGATTAGAGGCAGGAGCCTTTCTTTGGAAGTGAGATCCAAATTCATCTGTTCTTTGAGCAGACTAGGACATTTTTTTGCCATGATGAGAAGCTCTCATAGATGCATTACAGATTTTTTCCCCCCATTTTTTCCATGTTTATTTTGTAGATTAAGTAGTACCTACACACTTAATTCAGGGCTTTCAATTCATTTTTCACACTGCAGAAAGTTTTCATTTAGAGCACAGAAAATGTAGTGCAACCTCTTAAATATCAAGCTAAGGAAAAAAAAAAATCTAGGAACTGCTTTTTTGACAGGGCTATTTAAATATAATCACATATCTGTCATCATACAGGCCTGCTTATAACAGGCTGTCAGTTCTCTTGGAGAGGGGGTGATCTGCAGTCAAAGGTTTTAAATATGGCAGTGCAGAATTATTAAAGCTTCTATAATGGGCATCCAAGCAAGAATATAGATATTCTGGGGCAGGGGAAAGACAAGTATACTAGAAAGTAGTATATTAGTGAGCCAGTACCAACAAGGACAGTGCTTATTTATGGTTGAGAGGGTAGGAAACTGATATATCATAATTGAGAATTGAGTACTCTCTTCTCCCCCTGCCATAAAGGATAAGACCTGACTTGGGCTTTGTTGTGTTTTATGACAGCTTTGGTTATGCAGCCTTACATTCTTGATTAGAATATTAGTTGCATTAACTATAGGTTGTTTATTTTTTTTTAATCTTGAAAGGAATATATGTGACTCTCTTCAGATTGCAAAAGAAATAAACCAAAGTTAGGGAATCTGGAAAATAAATTTAAGATCCTAAGATAATATCTTAACATCTATTGCTAAATTTCATGGGTCTTAGATGCTTCTTTCCCAAGTTAGTCATGTATTAGGTGCTTTACACTTCAAGCCCCTCCATTTTACAGTAAAGGAAAAAGAGCACATTGTTCCTTCCAATATTTTCCTTAGATACTCTATTACCTTAATAGAAAAATCAACTAGGGGAAGGTGTGAAAGAGTTAAAAAGGCAGCTTTTATTGAAGAGCTGAGCTCAGGATTCCACACATACTGGAAAGAGGCTTTGCAAGTTAGTTCTAATAAAACATCAGAAAACAAGGTTAGAATATCAGACAGGAATTCTTCAGGATTAAAGGTAAAAATAAACCAGACCAGGCCTGAAGATTTATATGTCATTGCAGAACTTCCCCAAAAGAAGGGCTTTTGAGCATCCATCTGTCAGGGTGGCTCCACTGGTGGTGCAGCTGGAATGCTCCATGATGCCTCACTGACATGGAGGGATCACACAGCTCCATCTCAGGCCAAGGCTTTCCACCTCCTCTCATAGACCAGGAGACATCAAACCTGGCAGATGGCTGCTCTCAGTTATAAATGCCTTCTCCTGCCTGGGCTGCAGCTCTGCGACACTGAAGGTGAAATCATCACTTATTCCACCAACTGTAGCAAAGTCCTGGCAGTGACAGCAGCAAATGAGAGGTCCCCACATCTTCCTTCTCTGCTGAGAAAGGCTTCCCATGGAAGAGTGCCCTCCAACTGGTGCTAACAGGGCTTTGACTACTGCCTTTTCTCAGAACCACCTGTGGTCCAAACTGCCAAGAACCTCTCCCAGCCAGAGGGACCTGAGAGCCTGTACCACTCTGCAGGAGCAGTGGGAGCTCATGCAGCAAACATGGGAATGATGGGAAGTGCTTCTGATGCTGAGTGTGGAGAAGTGTGGAAAGAACAGCTTATACAGAAGAGAAGGTCTGTGGCTGAGGAGATTGAATCCTTCTGCCCCAATCTTAATCCTTCAAATTAAATCCAGGAAATTGTTCGTGACTTTCCAGATGTTCAGTGCCAAAAAGTCAGGTAGGTGTTAAGCACGAACACTGAGCAGTCACTCAGATCCCCACCCAAGGGTAACAACCAGCACTGCAGGGGACAGCCTGGTGGCTTTTCCAAAGCCATGGATTGTAGTTCTCTGGGAATTAAACAGCCACAAAACTTGGCTCCCAAAGACCCTGCAGATGTGCCCTTTGCAGCAGCCCACAGTGGGAAGGCTCATCCCTTCCCTCACATGTGTAGGATCTGCTGTGTTTTGGAGGAAGTCAGAGGTCACATCGCAGGATCAAACCCCATGTGTGATGCTCCTGTGGTTTTTACCTGCTTCAATCGTCTCCTCATCCACTGGAGGAGAAAAAAAGCCAAGAAATATCATGAAGGCAGATGCATCTCTAGCCAACTTCAACATTTTTTCAGTATGTGATTAAACATCCCTATAAAAAGCATGACAAAATCTTTGGATCCTTTAGGATTTGAACCTGGACAGACATCCAGCTCAGCTGAACTCCACGTGCCCTTCTGGAATTTCTGGACTAAGGACAAAATTCCCCCAGTTCAGGAAAGTTTTTTTAGATTTATTTTCCTATACATTACTTAAGCTTCAGTGGGACAAGCAATGTGAGATTTATCTACAAACAAGTAGGCAAAATCAAGACATTGGAATGATGGAAGAAGAAATTAAAATTTTGTACAAGTCACCTATTTTATTCTTCTGGCTCCCAAATCGATTTTAAAAGCTGTTTTGCTAAGATTAAGCACTGCCAGGGAAATAAACCTGTCATACCAACTGTTATTACCGTTTATATTACCACAGTTCTCAGGAAAAACTCCGTGGCACTGAGTGCTGTGTAAACACATGAGGAGAAGAAAGCCCCATGTCCATGGAGAGCTTACACTGAGATTTTTCAACTGATGGACAACACCAGGCACCAGGCACAGCCAACAGCCAGAGTCTGACAGCAAACAATGAGATATTATTAGTGTAGGAGTGAGTGATCTTAGTCCAGGAGAGCCTAAAAGTTGATGACATTTCAGTGCTGTAAGAAAGGCTTTGCCAGTGTTGATGAGGAAATCCTTTTGAAAAATTAAGGGAAGCCTCAGAGCTTAGCTGTGCAATATTTGCAAGAATAGTAGTGGATAATGGTGCAGAAAGATTAAAAAAACCCAGAGGCTGGAGCTGGTATTCTGAAAATTAATAGAATCTCACAAATAGGAAATGACCAGGCTGAGAGGCACAGTGAAATATGTGAATGTGACCGATACCAGCAAGCAGGGAGAGCTGGTGCCTGGATTCTAGAAAGTCATGATTCAGTCACCAGCCTTTGGACTATGAAATCAACACCTGACAGTCACATTTGGGATAGGTAAGAGCAGGCCAAGGTTCTCTAACTAACACGGTGTATTGTAGAAACTGAGACATGAGGTAGAAAACCTCAAACAAGTGTTCAGATCAGAGAGAGCAGAGAAACGGTGGAAAAAAAAATCTGCAAACATTCAGATACTGTCCAAATGCAAGGATCCAGTGAGCTGTTTAAACTGAATGAACACTGTACTTCTAAGGCTTGTCTGTAATCAGAATAATAAATAATCTATAACCAGATTAATTGTAATCAAGCAAAAGATTGCAAGCAAAAGGAAAGGAGTAACATGAAGGAGTAGTGAACAAATGATTAGGAGTTTTCAGGTATATCACATTTTATGAAGTCAAAGGAAGATAAATGGTGAGACTCCTTTAGTAGAAAGAGACAATTCTGGAGGAGAGAGGGAGGACTCTGACTCGTCAGCACAGGTGGCTGAGGAACTTTGTACCATCCAGAGAAAAAATGTGCAAAGGGAGCAGGGAAAGAAGGGTAGCAGTCCACAGGGATTCCCACCAAAAACTGGAGATGGGAAAGAGGACAATTCAACCTAGGACATGTTGAAGGAACAGTGTCCAAAGTATGCAGAGAGTTGGAATAAAGAGAACTACAGAGGCAAACAAAATGAAAGTTCCTAAACTAGAAGAGTGTTTGTGTACATTGAAGGCAACTGGCAGGCCAAGAAGACGGAAGATGGTAGCAATGGATAATTAGAAACCTTGCTGAGAGCAATTTCTGTGGTCAGCATGGAGACAGCCACATTAGTGGGATGGGGTATAGAGGTGAAATAGAGGAAGCAGAACCTCTTGCAAATAGCCCATCTCATGAGAGTAAAAAGAAAAGGGAAAGAGATGTACAGGGTAGTAGTAATTTCTTTTCGAATACAAGAGAAACTAAATTGCTTTTCTTTCAGGAGAAAGGAGTTACAAGCAGATAGTTACTGGGCTGCAAGCCTTGGGAGAACTAATTACAGAGATGAATGGAGAGTGAAAAGGGTCACGTGATGGTCATTAAGAAAAAAACTCAGCAGAGCTTAACGAGAGGAGCATGGCAATGCAGGGATAAATGCATCTTTTTGCTGCCTGAGAGAAATGCATAAACTCCAGTGCCCAGTTAGAAGCAGGAAAATTTATTCCACCTGAGGGTTCAGCCTTCATGTGGTTTATATCATAGAGTCAAAATTACCAGTGAATTGAGTCTCTGCCCAAACTGAGGAGAACTCAGTAGGCTTTAATGCTGAGATGTGCTATTGAAGTGCTGTGCTGGAACATGATTCTAGGGGATTCTCCTCACTAATTTCCTTAGCTGACAAAACCAAAAAAACCCAAACAAAGCCCCAACAACAACAAAACCCAGAAAGTATGGGATTACAGAATCATAGAATGACTTGGGTTGGAAGAGACTTTAAAGATTATCTCATTCCAGCCCCCCTGCCATGGGCAGGGACACCTTCCACCAGGATGTGTCATTGCTTACTGTAGTCCTCACACTGTTAAGGTGGCAAGTCAGATTTGCTTTGGGATCACTTGATTCCTCCTTCTGGAAATTTCTTTGCTTGACTGCAAACATTTCTGAGTTTAAAACATACAAGTTTTCTAGGTTAACTTGTTGGGACTTTTTGCAAACAGCAAACTGCTCCTTTCCCGTGAGCACTTTAATTGTAAATACAACTTTCCTGTGAGACTGTGAGAAGTTGAGCCTGGATTAAATCTTGGTAATTTTTTGCTTGTCACTGTACAAGGTAGTCCATAAACTTTCTGCATGTTAGGAGAAGGTGGAAAACAATCACTCTGACAGGTTCATCTGAGCTAGGATGTTCTTGGAAAACAGATGCATGCCTGCTGTCAGGTGCCTGTAGCAAGGTAGTCCCTCTTACACTGTCAAGAAAAAACTGTGATATGCAGGGTCCCAGAGGGTGCCAGGGTGATCAGGCCACCACTCTGTGTGAAAGCAGGAAAGACCCTGTACCAAGTGTGTAAGAAAAACATACAATCTTGTGATTGCAGGTGATACACTCACATAGACCAGAAATGGGTCTCAAAGCTGCTGAGACCTCCATCCACTAACATTTAAACAAAAGTATTTTTTAAAAATCAGCAAGCTTGCTATATATTGGAAAAAAGACGCTAACACTTATATATACAATATACCATCCATCCTATTTCACTTCTCTTGGCTAAGTTCTGTATTTTTTCTCTATTTTATGTACTTCCATGTAATCTAAGTCTCCTGTAAAGAGAATTGTTCTGTTCAGCAGCCTCAAGTAAATAAGAATTTTAATCCCCTGCTAGTTTAAATTCATAACTAATCCAGTTATGATTCAGTAAATGTTTCATTTTACACTTAGCAGTGAATTTGTGAGGCAAATTCTGTGTCTGCTAGAGACTCCATTACACCCTCTGCATCTTCCTCATAAGCTCTCAGAAGTTCTGCCACATGCACATCTGATTTGAGTCTATGATAACAACAGCACTTTATAGCACTTCCACTGCTAAGAGCGTGGCAAAAATGCAAATTAAATCCATCTTCTTCACTCAACTGCATAAAGGAAAGAAAAATTTAAATGATGGGTTTCTCAGTAGCCCCCAGCAAGTTTCCTTTGGATTTAACTGCCACTTAGGCATTGATGCACCTACGCACTGCTTGGTGCATTTCAATGTTATATTTTCTCCTGTGGTACCACTTGCTGAATGTATTAAGATTCTGAAAAAATGGTTACATCTCTCATTCTTGGTGATCTCTGTGTCTCAGTATCAACCCCAGACAACTTGGAAAACATCACAGCTTTAGTCAAGTGTGTCAGTGTGCACAAGGAGGGGGAGGGAAGGTGCACAGACCTTGATGAAATGACTGCTTACACTTGCTGCTGACACACATCAATGCTTTCATCAGTGATAAACCATTATGTCAATAAAAACATCATTGAACTGCTGAGTCTGCTTTGCTCTGATTAAAACACGTCACACTTTATGTGCTGTCATCTCAGACGCAGGGTTCACTTCACTAGGGAAGCAATGTGCTCGCCCAAGCCCTGCTGTCTAAAGTAGATATTAAACCTGATGTGCTGCCTTCTTGTTAGAAAATAAAGATGGTGTTAGAACAACTGTTTAGTTCTCAAGGACAGTAATTGCAGTGATAGCTTCAAAAATAACATTGCAGTTCCATGGTGAATGGATTTCAAAAGTTACGCAGTACAAGGGCAAGTTTGACTAAGTATTTGGTTTTAGTGCAACAGAATCTTCATTAATATCTAGCTACTCCTTAATATTACAGCTTTGTTCAGTGTTTGGAAAATATACCCAGAATTTACAGTCTGAGCAAGGAGCTCTGAGCACTGGCATTCCCATGTACTCTGCTTAAGGGAATGTCTGAGATAGTAAAATTATGGAGAGATTTAACTAAGGGTTATAACTTGCTAATGCTTTTCCAAAAAAAGAAACAGTATTTGCTGCTGTAGCAACACTTTAGAAAGCTACTCCTTTAGATGCAAAGGCTGAAATCCTCACCTCTGCTTTGATTTCTGTGCTCAAAGCAGAGGGCAAAGGAGCACAAACCTGCTCTAGAAAGCCCAGCTACAGCAAGGGTGGAACTTTGCTACCCACACTGGCATGTCAAATAGCCATCAGGTATTGTTTTCAGTTCCTGGCGGGACTGTGTGCACAAAATACCAGGGTGACAGGCAGAAAAGATAAAATTCAGATGAGGCAGCAGAGTCCTGAGATTGAACAGTCACAGGAAACTACTTCAGATGGGAAGGACAGGGCAGGGAGAGGAGTCGTTTAAAGCCCCATTTACCCGATCTCCGGATAAATTGCTTTGGCAGGAGATTGCAGAATCCCTTGCAACAACAAGAAAATATCTTGGCCCTGTTAGTGATTTTAACATGAAAGGCTCCTTTCCCTTGCTTTTAGAAACAAGCTAATTAGTAGTTTCCTAGAGCAGTGACTTTGTGACCACAGAAATCTGCACCAGGCAGTGCCTCCCGGGGCTCTGGCGAAACGCAGCAGCCCAGCTCAGTCCCACAAATGCCATCAGACACGAAAACACCATGGACTTGTTTGCATGCAGAATGTACAGGTCTGTGCTCACACAGCATTTGCTTTAAGAACACAGAAGCTGGGGGTAAAGGTGTCACTTCAGAGATGATGATTGAAAGCCAGTCAGGGTTCAGCTTTGTGATCTGTGGCAAACGCTCACTAAGATGCTGAGAGATTGTGTGACCTGGCCTAAGCTAGCTGAGTTTAGCTTGGCAGAAGCTTTTGATGAACTTTTTAGTAAAACAGAGAAATTACAATCGAATTTGAGTATCTGCCAAATCCAGACTTGCTGCATCACACTAAGCTGAATATATTGCATCTGCATGGAAATCAAAGAAAGTTAGCTGAGTTTTATAAGTAGTGTGTATAAATATTTTAAATACTTGAATAGATGAATAAACATGAGGAATACTCTTTAGTGGGGTGGTGGGAATGACACAAATTCAACATAGTTACACTACAATTTATGAGGCTGACCTACAGAAGATATTCCAGCATTTTTGTCACACAATGTTTTCATTAATGAGAAATCACTGTATCAATAAAAACGATGAGCAGCACAAACAAGAGATCATCTCTGTAGACATGTTGGTGTCCATCTCCAGTTCTACTGGAGCACATGAGCACCTGCATTATTTCCCTGTACCCACAGGTTCTCGGTCAGAGCTGCAGAACTGTTATCTGAGTAAAACAATTATTTTTTTTTGACGCTGCTGCTAAAATACAGTTCAACCATAATTATAATTAAACAGACACCCACATGCTGCAAAGTGTGGCACAGTCTAACCACAGTAACAAACACTTCTTCAAGTGGAGCTCCATGCAGAGGGATCTCATCCCGTAGCTAAATTTGCTCTGGGATCTCTGCAATAAACTGAAGGCTACAATCAGGCAGCCTGTGACTCATGCAATGCACCATTTCTAACGTCTCTTATGTGCAGAAGAGAAAATAAAAGCAGATCACTTGTTCCCAGAGCTCTGGAGGGGGGAGTCCTCACGACTCACACTGTTTTACAGACCCTTGGTCACTGAAGGGCTGACTGACACCCACGGCTGCAGAGCCTGTGGCAAAGGGAGTGGGAAACAAACAGTACTTCTTAATTAAAGCATTTTATTCAAGCTGCAACCCCTCACAGCAGACACATTTCATAACTTCTAGACCTATGTTCACACGAAGATTGACAGAAAAACCCAGCCATGAAAGAAAACATAAAGTTTTTTAATGTTTATTTTTCCATGAAAAAGCTTTACAAGGAGAAAGAGGCTGCACAGGAGAAAGTGTACATTCTTTTATCACTGTTTATCTGTTGGTTTGATAGCCAAGGCTGACATTTCTTCTACAGTGTATTTATTTGTTCTCATAATATTATAGGACATTTACCCTTTATTTAAAAAGGTTCATCATCTATGAATATTGTGAAAAACACTGTTCGGCAACACCGTCAGTGAAGAATTTACACTAGCTAGATCAGTAGATGAAGTGCTTTCATTTTAATTCTTCTCATATTTTGTAACAACAAATGTAAACCACATTTTAAAAATATTCAGATATGTGAAAGGCTTTGCATCAAATGTAACGGAGAAACAAAGATTTAGTATCTCAAAGAACAGACAAAATTCTCCAATGCCTACAAAGCGACACCGAAATTCTTAAGGAAGAAAATAAAATTCCTGTCTTTCCCCTTAAACCACCTGGAGACATTTATTAAGGTGTCAAGTGCTCAGATGTGAATTCCCTCGCTAGCATTATACTGCTGGGACTTTTAGATATCCCAGCAGCAGAACCCAAATGAAGTTACATGTTTTCACAGTGAGATAACCTGACCCTTCTTGACTGCCCCTACACACAACCCTCTGCTGCATAAAGCATCTTTGCTGATCTGTAGAACAGATGAAAACAACTCCAAAACAAAGACCAACCCTCCACCCCTCAAATACCAAGAAGTGTCACCTTTGCCCCTTTAGATCAGTGCATGTTTTGCCTTCCATCTCACTCAAACCACAATTTCAGCAAGCTGTTTGAAGTCTCTCTGCCACATTTGTTGTGCAGTGTACAAAAGAGGTAACAATAGTTTCAGAAGTAAGCCCACAAGATTGAGAAACAACCGCGTTTTGAAGTATTTTGTAAGAAAAGGAGTTTGACAAATAAGCACCTTAATTTCAAATTAATTCAATAACATGATGGAGAAGGAAAATTCTTCACAGTTTCAGAATTAGTAGAATTAAATCCCTCCGAAGCTTGCAAACTGTGAAGGTCAAATAGCTTATTTCAATCAGTACTCCAGTATTTCTGTAAAGAAACACTTTCAAGTATTGTTACAAAAGGCACTGATTTTTTCCTTCAGCCATCAAGATGTAATAAAAACACAGAATTTCTGTCACACTGGGCCAAACTCCTGGCCCTAAAGGTATTTGCCACTAACCTTGGAGCACCTGGATTTCACCCAGTCACTGTTTAACAACTACCTTCTTTTTCTTTATTGATTTTCTTACAAAATCACATAGATCCATCACAGGTTGTAATGATACAATGATTAATGGTACATTAATGGTAACGACAGAGAGGAAAATGTTTTAGTTGTTCTATTTTAAAAGTGAAATTGGACACTTCTGAAGCTAAATATCCAATAGATAAAACATTTAGCAATTTGTTTCTCCACTTTACTATTAATTAATTTTTAAAATCTGGAAACCAGATTTGGAAATATGATTCAAGCAACTCTCAGGACAGATTCCTTGAACATATGGTTCAAACCCAGTATTTCAGTTTAATCAAAAGCTTGGAAAATAGGCTTTTTTTTTTTTTTTTATTTTTTTTTATTTTTTTATTGAATGTAAAATCAAATTGGGAATTGCTGTTTTGCTTTCTATGAAGTCTGACAATGGCCAGATGGGTTGAATTTCCCAATCCTTAGTCAAAATGGGAAAGAATATAGTGTGGAATATCTCTCTTCTGAGGCATGTTGAGTACAGAGCATTAAGTTAAGGCAGGCATATGAACAGGTTTTCTTCAAATGGGATTTCTTTAGCTCAAAATTGTCAATGTTTCAAAGGAACTAGGCAAGACTTAAAAAATACTTGCAATTCTTTTGCTTAGCCCTAGAGCCTGCAATTGGACAGAGTTCCCTGGTACACTTGAAAGCAAAGGACCACCAAAGAGGTAAACTAAGCAATGTTTAATTATAGCTACACAAACATTCCTCAACTCACACCCAAGGCTTCCAGCTTCTCATCTGCAGCAGGAGCGCACTACCTGACAATAATTAAACAATCTGCAACAAGACAGCAAATTACATAATAGTTAAAATATTTAGCCTATAGCAGCTAAAGTATTTAATCTCTAGCATCAAAGTTTCCTGAAACCAAAACCCATCAGAATCCCTGCACAGGCTACTCAAGTTTGATGGGATGCTCTGGGACAGCTACAAACAACTTCAGGACCTCAGTGGACAGGGCCAGAGGTAAAGGTAAAACTTCTGACAGTAGCTGCATCAGTGCAAAGCTTGATGAAGCTGACCTGAGGACACCATCTTATTCTAATGATACCTCAAATTACTTGCTGTTTTCATCCCTGTCCCTGAAGCAGGGCAGGGGCAAGGAGCTCGTGGAGGGAATTATCCTTCCTACTTGGGTCCCTCCACGGTAACAAGATATGGGCTGCATCTCACTGTGGAAACTACAGGAGGAAAGGACAGACCCAAAAACCTAACCAAAATCCCCCATCATTGTATGACAAAGAAACTAAGATAAACTTGGAAACTCAATCATAGGTGTGATGAGTCCTGAACAGGAATGAATCCTAATCCTAAATGAGAGTAGTGACTTTATCTGTAAGAGTACAAAAACTGTAAAATATAGATCCGCTGCTTCTAATGAAGACAGTAGTCAAATCTGGTTACATGAACATAATGGAATGTAAAATATTAGAATATTGTAGAATATTAGAATATTGTTTCTAAATTAATGACCTCTTGTTGAATGCAAAAACAGATGTTGTGATTTAATTAAAAAATAACCAGGTCTCACATTTTCAAAAATTATCTCCAATTACTTGTCACCATTCCTAAACTTTGTTTGCTTGGGACTGAGAAGCTCCTCTAATCCCTGACAAACCAACTTCAATGAAAATTGTAATGATAAATTCTGAATGCTATATGTTTGCTAACCTAAATAAGTAACATGAATTGATTATATGAGCAAGTGACCTGGCAGATTTTACTGGGGGTGACTGATGAGCTGCTGTGTGTGGAAAATTCTCCTTAGGTAGCACAACTGCAGCCTGGAGAACACAACCTGTCACAGCACATCTCACACATTCTACAACAAAGAAAACTTAACTTTGAGTTCACACTTCTGTGAGAGTGTAGCCTCAATGTGTCTTTGAGGTAAGTCAGTGAATACCAGTGATTTTAAAAAATTACAGATCTTAAGAATGTACATAAATCTCTGCTATTGTCTGCTAAACTAAAACCATTCAAAACAAGATCTATCACTCATAACTCTACAAAGTCAGACATTTAAAGCTTCCATGTACGTAGAAAACCTTGTTAGGAATCAAAAATTCAAGACAATTTGTGGTCAATAATGCCTCTATCTTTGCTAAAATAAATAGTCAATAATTAAAGGAACAAAAGGACATGGCCCTACATAAGAAGGAAAGTGTCTTCATTTTCATCATCCCCCTCCTCTGAGCAAGAGGTAAGGAATATATTTTTCTTGATGTTCTCTCAACAAAACAGTTTTACCCATGGTTTCAGCTACAATATTTTCCTACTGAAATAAAATCAGTGCATTAAGAATATATACAATATACTGGAAGCCATATAGACTTTTTCTAAGGATAAGCAGATAAGGCATTTACCTGATGCTATAAAACTACTTTCTCATGTACTACTCACCTGGTCTGTACTTGCTTGGTAGCACACTACCACAGCATTATACAAACATTATAATGCTCTACAGGTGGAAGATATGAGAGGCCAAACACAAACTGTGAAGAATTGCATCCAACAGCAAAGCTAAAAATGATGTAAGAATCTAACACACAAAGAAATCAATTAAAAATATATGCATAAAATATGTGCCCATCAATAGGTTTACACAGTCATCATCCCTACCCTTCCTTCAACAGAACGGAGCAAATTACAGAAAGATATTACTGAATTCAAACAACATGAAAGAGCTGTTAAAACAAATTATTCTCCCTCTTCAAAACCACATTATCTTTTTGCTAGTCTAATAAAAAATATTCTACTGCAATTGAATAAAATTACTAAAAACATCTAATGGAACTATTAATGAACATCCATTCAAAACCAAAAGGTGTCCCAGAAATGCAAACACTACAACTAAAAACTTAAAATGCCACTGAACTTGTTTCCATTATACAAATCAGCCGTGACCAATACTCTTTAGAGACTTGCTACAGCCTTTTAATGCTTTTTTAAGGTCTGCTGCAAAACCTGTTAAAGCCAGTAGAAAGTCGTGTTTGGAAAAGGCCTCAATTTACAAATTTTTACTGTCAAATACAAATCTGGGAGTGCTTCACCATTCCAATCTGCTTAGAATTTTTGTATCAGGGAACATCAAAAAACTTAGTTTCCATATAAAGAGGTAGCAGTCATCAATATATCTAATTCTTTTTTTACAGAATAGTAACATTTCCTATTTTTCTCATCATATTTGGAAGATATTTTCTGGTACTTAAATAAATTTCTTGTAGCTTGTACATGCTATTGAGTTTGCCTGTCTGGTGACATTTATGGCACTTGTTGCTTAACTGTAAGACTAGCTTGTAAACCCTGGAGGAAGAAATGGAAATAGTATCCCTAAATATCATAAGCTCTAAAAAAAATCTGTGCTTTTCTAATCACAGAACATTCGAGTATCTGTACACTACAAGTGAAACAAGTAGTGACTCTGGGAATGTGCATCCTTATCCCTTGGACAAACAAAACTTTACATTAGACTACAGGATTAAAGGCAAATCACAGTGAACACAGAGACTGAGCAAAGAGAGAACATTTAGACAGAAAATATAACTACAATATTGCAAATAAACATTATTCACCATAGTTAAATAAAGTAAGGAATACAGTCTTTCCCCTAGAGCAATACATTAATTGAAAGTGTCAATAACAAAACAGATTTTTGATTTTTTTTTTTTAAATATTGGAATACAGACAGAATTTTATGACCTGATCCAATTGAAATAGTAAAATATAATGTCATTCCAGCTGAAAATTTGAATTGGGGTTGTTCAGCCTGGAGAAGACTGGAGAGACATTCTAGCACCTTCTAGTACCTGAAGGAGCCACAAGAGCTGGACAGAGACTTTTGACAAGAGCATGTAGGGATAGGACCAGGGGAATGGCTTCAAACTGAAAGAGGGCAGATTTAGATTGGATATTGGGAAGAAATTCTTTACTGTGAGGGTGGTCAGACACAGGCACAGGCTGCCCAGACAAGCTGGGGATGCCAGATCCCTGAAAGTGTTCACAACCAGGCTGGGTGCAGCTCTGAGTAACCTGCTCCAGTGGAAGGTGTCCCTGTCCACGACAGGGGTTAGGAACAAGATGGTCTCTCAGTCCTCTTCCAACCCAAACCATTCCATGACGGGACAAAACGAGAGACAAAAGATCAATCTGATGAATTACACGTTCAAGGTGACTGTGACAGTTTGGTTCGTTATTCTGAACTTCTGAACCTACTGCTTGTTTTTTTCAGACAGCAACAGAAAATCTGCAGCCTATCCAGAAGCTGATTGAAGGTTTCCTAGCTACTATCCAAAGGTAATCAGACAAACAAGAAATTGTAAAAGATGGAGTTTTACTAAAGTGTAAAAAATAATAAATGCCCAAATGACTTTCTTTATCTTCATCCTTCCAACAGCATTTGCCATCTGTGAACAAAGTAGCAAAGCTTTTTCACACTTCAAAATGGCATGTGTGAATTGAGAGGCTTACCCAAAGGGGCTGAAACAGTGAATTAGAAAAGTTGCTTAAAAACTAAACGTAAGAAAAATAACATTTCAGCCATTGCTTTGCTGACAGGTGAGATAACAACCATTTCTGGTGCCACAAAGAACTCTCAGATAGACTGGCATTTCAATGGAAGGAAGAACCACACCAGTCCATATGGTTCCCTTAAAACAAAAGCCTCTCGGGTTTACGACCAACATTTCAGTCAGCCCTTAAGTAAGAAAAAGCAACAACAACTGATAGTGGGGATTTACTGATAGGTGTCAGGAGTACTTGTTTTAGAAAAGACTATATAAAAAAATTCTTTCACTACTGCACTTTATAATATGTGTGACAATACTATCTTTCAACTTAAAACAAAATTCATCTTCTCAGAACTGATCATCATGACCAGAGCACAGGGCCAAACCCAATTACCACTTAAGCATGATGTAAACTCTTCCAGTTCAAATAAAAAACTTGCACCAGCACTATCACCCTGCCCCTACATATTATGGCAAATTGAGGGAATTTTATTTGCAAAACATTTAATCACCAAGGGCAGAGTTTTGCAATAGAGTTTTAAAGCATCTTACTTAAAGATTAGATTACCAGCGTTCCAGCAAAAGATCAGAAGCTCTAAACATGAATGTAAATAATCCATTATCAAGTATACAACTCTGGTTCAGTGGCCATTATAACAAATCCAAGGACTAACAGTGACTTCAAAAGACTCTGAATCAGACTTCAAGAGTGTAATATTCTTCATAGTATTATGTATATGCAACACAGAAGTCTTCAGAATAGTCTTTGCAGAGAAATCATAGAAATGGGAGTGAATCATTCTGCTTGAAATGGTTGACATTAAATTTTTGCAGTGTAGATATTCAACTATTACCTACCACTTTCTATAAAATGTAAATTGGTATGTATCAGAAAAGCTCCAGCATGGCTTTGTGGTGGTTATTTTATATACATATAAACATTGCAGAGAGGCACATTCTTTGTTAAAAATCAGCATGAAATTCTTTTGCAGGAACTTGAACCCTTCCAGAAAATTTCCCATGAACCTTTGCTCTTCATGTAAGGCTGTCATGTTGAATTAAAGCAAAATATTCAGTTTGCATAAAACTAGAGCTGCACCTAGCTTAAGGTGTATTTTCAAAAGACACGTGTCATAAGTGTCATAAGTGTCATTACAGAAGAATAAGCAATTCTTTTACAGACTGGAGAAAGAAACTTCCTTTTGACATTCTATTAAAATGTAGTAAGGGCACAAAAGGAATTTTGAAGTGTTAGTCCAAAATGATCTACTCCAACACTATTTACAGTGCAAAGATCTTACAGTAACATCACAAAGTAACACCAGCTCTTTCAAATGGACTCTAAAAATTGTTGCTCACTTCTTAATACTGGCAGACATCCAGTATGTTCACAACTGGCAACAAAATCTACAGTATTACAAAGTTATTGCTGCTACTGTAATGTAAAGAAATGAGGTTGTGATGATTAATTCTCCCGTTAGGCTGTAGGGAAAGCGACTTCATTTTACCAAGCATTATTATTTCTTAGCTTTGTCATAAGCTCCAGGAAAAAACAGAGCAAAGTTATCTATTTTTACTTTCTCCCTCAGAAATGGTGGATAGCAAAATAAAGTGTGAAATCAGCTGGCTTTGTGTTAGTTGGTTACAAAGCTGTGTATCAGTTCCACTTGGGCTGAGCTGCCTTGGTCTGTGCCAGTGACCTGCAAGGGCTGGCTGAAGGACACTCCTGCCATCATACAGGCACTGCTACCTTTGCTGCAGTAGTAGAGGCACGCTTTGATGGCCAGGGTGGCTTCAGCTGACACACAGCTCCCAGGCAACTGAAAGGGAATGACAATTTGACAGGAAACATCCTTTATTTCTCCTGTCAGACACTGTCCTTGCAGCAACCAGGTGTTATCTGCAAAAGAAGAACAGATTTTATCATTAGGATATTTAACACCATGTCTGAAAGCTACAGTAAACACTAATTCTACCTACAGGACAACAAGGACTTTCCACATGCAACATTAATCCTGATTATTCCAGTCTTGAACAGAAAAAAAAAAGGACAAGTAATTTAAAAATGCTTTATCAGTCATTTAAAGATAAGAGATCCATGGCTTTGCATCAGCACTATAGATGTATATATACAGTTTAAATGCAATGGAGCTGCAATTTCTCCTATATAAGGGACATTAAAATTTATTTTGATATGCACAAGCAAAACTTCTCAAATTAATGGCTACCATACATTTCCATCAGAGATCTAATACACCAGGTAAGATATCTGCCACAAATGCATTAAACTGCAGGTAAAATGATGGCATTTCCAAACAGCAGTGTTGATCTTAAAGGTGGGTTGGTGCAATTTAGCAGTGCTAAGGCTGAGTGTTAGAATGAAACTTAAGTTTCACTTTTATTTAAATATTTGGGACTGTGTGAACTAAAAAAATGACCTGTACACTACATACACTTAACTCATTGCATTGAGCCAAAAAATAATGCAGCATGTATGAATTCAAGCAAAAAGCAGTCTACCAGTGTTTGGCTTTTTTCAATCTTTGCACTCCAGCTGTTAAATGCATCAACTCTAAATATCATGTATTGCTTCACAAGGTCAAACAGGAACACAGGACAGGGAGGGAAGTCTTGTTTCATCAGACTGAGATCCCCTGCACTGCTGGATGTGCTGATATAACCCACCTCCCATCCTAACCAGGGACTTTACCTTCTGCTGTGATAAACCAGGCACTGGGAGCTTCTTCATTCAGTTTTGAATCCGTTGGAAGAGTCAACTTTAATAAAAACTGAATGGTCTGGCCAGGAGCTACAGTTAGTGAAGGAAGTTGAACATTTGGTGCAGATTTAGGCAGTCTTGGAAGGTTTGTTATTTTATCCTTTTGCACAGGCAGGTTATCTGGAACATCACATGCTTCTGGCTTCAGGATAGGCAACTATCAGTAGAAATCAAACAAAATATTTACTATTTATTTTTATTTAATTTTTTAATTAATATTTTTATTGTTATTTTTTTATTACTGAAAATAAATGGGCTTTCACAACACAATCACAGTTTCAAAGTGACATCATATGGCTATAGGCCTAAAACTTTCTGACAGCCTGCAACAATACTATGACAAAATAGAAAAAGGGAAGGACAAAATGTTTTCTTAAAATGAAAAAACCCTGATTAATCCAAATAAAAGCAATATTTACTATTAAAGGCATAAAAACCACAACTACTTTATCGTATCCCTTAATTTAAAATTTTTACAGTTGGATTACATTTTTGCTTTAGATAAATTGTAAATATATTTCCTTCTAATTCTAGTATTAAACTGCATGCTTCAGTAATAAAATCCAGGATTTTAACTCCACACATTGCACAGTAAAATAGAGGAGAATTTCCCAGAAAAGCCACCAACATGTTATACGCTATGAAAATTTAAACACACATGGAGACTGTGTATTATTAAATGCAAGAAACATATAAGAAGACATTAGGACCATTATGTCATAAATATATGTATATATAAAGTTAAAAAAATCATTAAGATATACTGGCATTGTAAGGTGGACAAGAGCACAGATTTGTTTGTTTACAATCAAATAAAGCTGTGCTCAATTTTGACAGCAGTTTTGATTTGACAACTTGAAAGCCCTTTATATATCTTGCCTTAAGTCACTGACCTCCCAAAATCATCTTTTACAGCTTAATTACAGGGCTTGGTAATTGATTTCACTTCCTTTTTTTAAAAAGAGCTCATGAAACGCCCTTCATGCTGAAATGGGCTGTACATTTTAATGACTGATGTTTCTGTATTAACCTTTTCTAGAGGGTTGTCACTCTCTGTTTTCATGCAAAATGCGTCCTTCTAAAGACTGAGGCTTTCAACAAAGGTGCTAACAGGCAATGTTTATTTGCCTGATCATCACAAAACATCCTGTGGATACAGCTACTGTACCCAAAGTTAGCTGTCTCATCTTTATCACACTTGCTGAAGTCTGAAATAGTAATTTATAACAAGAAACACCACTATCAGCCTGTTTAATAAGTATTACTTGCCATGGAAAGAATTTTTGTTTCCAAATCCAGCACTTTAATCTGATGATTATTTGTGTCTGCAACATACATCAGGCGGCCGTTTTCTTCAACACACAAACCTCCTGGTTCATTGAAAGCTGACCGGGTAAAGCTGGAACCAACAACATTGCCTGCTTCTCCTGTGCCTGCCAGGGTAGCACAGTTCTTCATCTTGGGATCCACAACCTTAATCTAAGGTCAACAAAGACACAAAAAGCTTCTCTGAGAAAACTCAGCAGGATTTACATGTTCTGTATTATCTCATGTCCCACATTTCCAGTAGCCAGAACTGCTTTTTGAGTACCTCAGCTACCAGGTGTGCATCCTAGATGCTGTGTTATCACTCTTTACCAAGTAACATGTCCCATCTTTCCCTGTCCCCACTCCCTCACGGACTTCACTTCTTCCTTTGGTCTTCATTCAGGGTTCCCTTCCATGATTTTGAAGGTACCTAACCCTCAGCTATAAAAGTATGCTGGATGATTTGTTTTTCTAATGTTTGCTGCCATTCTAGAAACATTTGCAAAACAGTGAGAGCATAACAAAATCGGCAGGCTAACTTCTAGATTATTTTTCTTCTACAAATAGATGGGGTTTTTTTAAATAGCAAAACATTTTGTTATGTTTTATACAAGATCTGAAACAAAATATCATTTGCCTTAAAGTTTCAATAACCATTTAGTGTTATATATCTTACTCTTCAAATCAAACAGCTTACTTCTCTTTTAATGCATGTAGTCAGTGAACAGGTAAAAACCTTCTTGACACGAATGTTTATGTAACATCACGTAAGAACAATCATGCAAAACAATGTCTCTTATCCCAGAGTTCCATGGAGGTAACTCACAACACTTCTCAAAACTTAAAGGGATTTTTTAAGGGAAAACCAAGTCCTCTTGTCCTCTCAGTTTCATCAAACCTGCAGTATTCCTGAATAAGCCCTTCTAGCTCTTTTATTGCAGTTCAGCATCTTTGGGAAGGTACACAGAAGGTCTTTAGTCTGAATTGTAACTTGGCACTTTAAATTCACCTTCCCCAAGAGACCATCATATCAACACAGAAGAATGTGACAGCAAAACAATGGTAAAGAGAAGGACCCAGAAGGGGAAGGAAGGAAGGAAGAAAAGAAAAAAAACCCACAAAGGAACTCATGTAATTCATTTCCTCAGCTTAGCAGGACCAAGCAAAATCTGTCTGTGTTAGTAAAATAATTCTTTGTAGTAATAAAAATTTTCAAGTCTGTATATAACATTCATATACACTTACCTTATGATTATAGGAATCTGCCACATAGAGCAGCTTTCTTTTCTTGTCCCATGTTACTCCCAAGGGATGCTGCAGCTTTGCATTTATTCCTGCTCCATCCACATCACCAAAAGCAAACAAATTCTGAAAAATTATTTTATTACTTAATAGATTTGATTATTCAATGTGGACATGAATTTAAATGATTGTAATTAAATGGAAATTCACTGACTAAAAAAACCAAGACAGTTTCAAAACAAGGATACTGAAACCTGGAAGTGTGGATGCTAACCACAGAAATGGAAACTCTCACATCTAAGTTATAAATATGAATCCAGCTGATTTAATGATCACACAATGCTGAATCAAATTGGCTATTTTAAGAATAAGTGAAGTAATTTCTTATCTAAGGAGCAACAGTCTGCACTACAATCTGAGTGTCACGACTGCCACACATTTGCATTCCAAGCAGTGAAGTTAAGAAATTGATGGCCACAGAAACTGATTTACCCTCTCACCCCAAAAGTGGCTCCTCCAGGTCAGGCTTGAGGAATATTAGTAGGGCAGTGTGGGGAAGTTTGAGGTGATTACCAATGGGTCTCTCTCTCCTCCTACAAGGTGCTTCACCGCCCCGTCCTTGAGCGAGATGGTTCGCACGGTGCTGCTCTCGCTGTCGGCCACGAACAGGCAGCTCCAGGGCTCCTGCGGGGCCAGGCAGAGCCCCGAGGGCTGGGCGAACCCTGCCTTGTGCGGGTAAGCATTGTTCCTGTTCTCCTCATTCCCGCTCCCAGCAAAGCGAAGGCAGACTCCTTTCTTTAAGTCGCTAAAGGCAAATAGCACCCAGTGTCAATCACGGGTTTGAAACAGCTCAGACAAGATGCACAAACAGAAGCTACAGAACAGGCACTTGTGAGTTATAAAACCAACTGTAATGCAGCAGTGAGGAACCATTCAATGCCTTGTGCTAACTTTTATATCACCTCAGCACATCATTCATTACTAGTTAACTCAGCAAATGCAAGGAAAAGTAACATTCAATTATATGAATGGACCTTACCAAGTCATAGCTGTATAGCTGAAGTAGCATCTTTCATTTCATCTAACAGATGTGGGAAAAGTAGGCAGACTTTTAAGCATATAAGCCTTTAAACTAAATTATTTTCAGTTTAATTTGATTATCTCTCTCTGTATATCAAGACAAGCAGCAATTTCACATTTCTCTTAGTACAGTTGCTTACCTTCCCTTTGGTAGTTTTCCACCTTCCAACATCAGTGCCCATATCTGGTGAATGCCTGCCATTGCTATCCATAACACATCATCTTCCTGTGTCCCTGAAACTTTTAGAAAGGGACACAGAAAACCAGATTTAAAAAAAACACTCTGGAAATGTTTTATAACACAAAGAAATCATCAAACCAATCCCGCTGTCTCCCCCACTCCCTACTGATCTTCCCCATAGGGAAAAAAAATATAACACAACCAAAAAAGCAGAGCAAGAGAGAGAGAATGTCTTTCATCTACCAAAACTTGCTATTTTTGTTCTTTTATTCTTGCTATTTTATTCCCGGGGGTTTAAAAAGCCTGGTTTTAATATCCCTACCTGATAAAGGCAACGTTCTGAGTGAGATTTGCTCTTTGCAACACTCTACCATTGTGTTTGTTTCACATGCTATTTTTGATTCACACCAGACAACAAGTACCTATCTTTGCTAAGCATGGTTTTGGGGGATGTTTTTTTAATACACTAGTGACAAAACTAGATACTCCAAAAAACTACTGGGAGTTGTTTACAGGTTTTGAAAGAAATAACTGTGGCAGTACCATTGTACATTATACACACAGGACATCATATTTTAAGCTAAGGGTAACTGCTGTTTGCCCTGGAGAGCATCACCTGCAGTTTATTGGAACAGCAAATGTGACCTGTGCATTTCCTCCTTTCCCCCTGAAGTAACCACCCAGTGTCCAAGTTGTTCTCTCTCAGCACATGTAACTGTGGTGTCACAAATGCAAGATGCAGATCTGTGGTAGAGAGACCTTCTGATCAAGAACTGTTCAAGCATGTGTCAAGCATCTATTTTTTTTCAACTTGAGGTAGAAAACTACTATTCAGCAACCCAAATCTAGAAGTAACTACACAAAACTTGCCCAGATAATACCTCACAAAGAAAATTATACAAGTGGAAATTGAAGAACGTATTTGTACTCTCTAGCTTTAAATGTAATCACAGTACAGCAGTAAAAAATGCATGAAGGCAGGTTGTGAAAGACAATGAAAAAACTCCCAACAACCCAAAGGCTAAAGAAACGTACCTTACCTACCTTAATCTTTCCTGAAAATCTTAAGGAACAGACAGTTGACATTCAAAAACTTCATTAAAATTATCTTTTAAACACTGTCCCATGTAGTTATAGACAACATCAACACATTTTTTTCTAAATAAATATACTAGGTATTGGAATAACCATCAGCCATTCAAGAGAAAAATTTCTTCAAATTGCTCACAGAAACTTTTTATTCACATGAACTTGTAAAGCATTGTGCATCTCATAGCTGTTCCTGAAAACAGTCCCATGGATAATTCACACCCCCCCCAACCAAAATAATTTGGAGTTTCAAAATAAAAGCAGTGTTATGTGAAATGCTTGCAAGCATTTTAAATCTGACAAGTTAGTCCAAAAAATGAAATTACCACCATTCCCCCAACTGAGATCCTGCCATTCTTCTTCTAATCCTGTATCTTTTCTACACTATGAACCACAAGAGGGGAAAAATGGCATCCTTCTTTCCCAAGAATTAATTTCCTTAAATTGTGAGCTCTCTTCAGAATAGTACTGGTATGATTTTTTCAGAGTTTTTCTGCATTTTCTGTTTCTTGGATCAATATACAAGTTCCCAAGACTGTTATCAAAGTAACTCTGGTGATTCTTCTCTGCAACTCGCTGTGGCTCCATGTTTTTACATAAACTAGAGCTCCAAAAATGAAAGTCAAACTTGCAAAGCACCTAAAAGCTTTTTATTGATCAAAAAAGATTTGAAAATTGAGTTGCAAAACACACATTTTATAAATTTCCAGAAATGCTACTGAAGTTCCAACAATGCCAAAACCACTTCAGTATAAAAAACCAAAAACAACACCTCCCCATCCCAATCACTTTATGATTAGAGCTCACTTCTAAGAGATTTAAATTGAGAAAATATATTATGAAATCATTTCACTCCTTTCTATATAGTAACTGCTCAGCTTCAGGATTTTCTATTTCCATTATGCATATCTTGCACTTTCAGATGCTACTATTCTAAGCACCCCAGAATGAAAACTGTTAAAATCACTGCTCTATTCAGAAATTGAGCTTTTTTATCTTGCTATGCTATGCAATTCATTCTGAGTTATCTCAGAAAGTTTTGTTAATTATTTAATACTCACTTTATCACCAATTAAATGAAGGAGTAAGACTTGAACTGAGTACTGTTGAAAAATCTGTTCCATTCATCTATTCAGTTCTCTAATACAACAGACTGAAAACTCCCCTGTGACACCCAGATGTTGGAAAATTGGAAAGGCTTCTTACTCTAATTCTGCACCCAGCAAGACATATGAAATATGAGAAAAAAGTATCAATATTAAATTCAAATTTTACTGAATATATAAGATTGATAGAGAGAAGATCTCTTCTTCAACTAGAGAATAAGGCAGTAAAAATAAGTAAGAGCTCCATAACTGTCATAAATTTTAATACTCATAAATTCTTTTTTACTGCAGTTCTACTGGATGGCCTTTAGAACAAAGAGAATGGATGCAAGCATGGAAACAGCACAAGCTCCTTGTGAAATTGTGGAAAATACATCAGAGCTTTAACAAAAAAATTACACACACCCAGAAAATTAAAACTAAGGCTACACAGCTAAGGTATTTTATCACACAATAGTCCTCACATGGTTTAATGCTTTATGTTCTGATACAAGAGGCAGAAAAACTTTTTCTTTCATGACACAACAGTTTGAGGACATCACCATTGTTATCCTTGTACAGTTCTCACAGGAGAAGGGGATCGGGGAGAGCCAGAATGCTAAAATTATGGTAATGCCATCATTATAATAACTCCTTATCATCCATGAATGGAAAGTATTTATTACTAAAGAATTTATTATAACACAACATAAGAGAATAAAGCAATTCTCTTACATTTATTCAATTAAGCACCACATTCCAACCCATCCTGAGCTGTTTCAAAAATGCAGAGTAGTTTCTCCTTATTAGGGTATGTGCTTTCTTATCTGTGGAGTGCCTGTATCCAAGCGAGGTATGGCTTGCAAATGGGATAACCTTGAGTTAGAAACATTCACTAATAGTGAACTACAGCTCTGAGTGCACAAACACACCCCATTAGATGATGCATCAGTTATTGTACAATGCTGCAGCTCCTGGATCTGCCTCTGCTGTATCTGTGTGTTAAGAATTCACAGTCCTGTCTGTACATGGGCACATCTTCAAACAGTCAGAACACTGCTGACCATTACTGGTGAGTCCATCTGAATGCATCAGAAATTACTTTGTTTGGCAAAGTACTTTATTAAAATTACTTTGTTTAAAATTATTACTTTGTATTAAAATTACTTTGTTTACAGCAGTATCTGTCTGAAGGAATTCCATTCCCAGGACTACCCTCACTCCCAGCTTCCCTGTCTGGGACTGCATCCTTACTTCCAGTCTGGGAAATAAAAGCCTGGGAGGCAAAGTTACATTTTGTGGCTGGCACCACTAACATTTTCTAAATAGACTGAAGTCTGAAAACATTATTCCTGTCTACTAATTTTATCTCTGAAGAAATAAAAACAACCAAGGAAGAAGACTGTTGGTACACTCATCCTCTGCAAATTTTCAAGAAGCAAAAGGGGCTACACAACACACCATGTAGTTCACAGATAGGCACGTGCACAGTGAATGCAGGTCTCACCTGCTCTTCAGTCAGTGGAAGTTCAGCAAATTAAATGCAAATGTGACAGAAGAATAGAGAATCAGGGTTCTTCAGTGAGACACAGACAGCAAAGCTCCAAAGGAATGCTTTATCAGTGAAGCCTGGACTTTTACAAGTACAAACCAGCCTTTTTGGATGACTAAAAATCAATTTTCTTCTATTATTTTTTTGCTACCTGGCACTCTTTCAAATAGTGTTGCATCATGCAAACAGCATGACCCTTTATGAAACAAAATGCTTCTGGAATTTTCCTCCTTAGTTAATATACCTTCCCCCTCATTAAGTGAAATCCTTGGATTTAGACATCAAGGAGGTTTCTTACAGTGGATATAATAGGGAGTTAAAAATTATGACTGTAATGAAGTATTTTTTCTTTCCCAAGTTTTCTAACTCAGGCCTTCTAACTGTAATGGCAGTAAATATTTAAAAAAAGATCCCAAGCCGAAGAGACAGTATTTGCAAACATGAAAGAACTCATTTGGATTATTTCGTGTTGGGATACATCATTATAACCACAGTAGGAGCTAAGTCTGGTTATGTCTTTTACTCCTTGCTAATTAAGCACACCAAAAACACACACTTGAGGGTACTTCATCACCACGGTCTCCCTCGACTTCCAACACCTGCATTCCATATTCAAAAGCACTTCCAGCCTCAAATGGTAACAGTTAAAAAATGTGTCTCCTCCTGACTCCAGCATGCCTGGCAAAGTCTCTCTAAGACTTGTTAAGATGTGTATTTTCAGCAGTTTTGCATCTGAAATTAAGAACTGATACACCAACTATTCTTTAGAAATCTGATTTGTAGTTTAAGCTTCTTTATTGTGAACATAGATTTAATTCACTGAATCAGACTATAGACTGTGAAATAAAGAGAATGAGATCCATCACTCCATGTACAAATATAATACTTTTTTACAGAATGCAGTTTCAAGTCATGGACTTCAAAACGATTCTAAGTTTGACACCTGTCAGGATGGCAACTCTGCTAATCCAACTGCTTCTTTTTTACTGCAGAAAGTAATCACTGTCATTATGCATTTTGTCAAGACATAGAGAAGTCCAACTTAGAAAAGTAGTCTGTCAAACTAAATTGAGTAAGATTACTGTTGAATATTCAGTCACTACTCCCATTATATCCTTACATGAAGACTTCAGCCTTTGTATGTCACAGGCATGTTTATACCAAAATATTGACATAAGTACCTAATTTCTTAAATTGTTTCTATAATGAACATACGAAATACTAATCAATTTTGTTACTATTACTATTCAGCAATACTCATAAACCCAAAGTAAGACTGGGTAAGGTCCTGCTTCACTGCAATCCTGCCCTGTAACTTCCTAATTTTTTATTTCTCTTAAGACTTTTTCACCTGAAACAGTTCTTACACAGGAATAAAACCTTATTATAACTCTTTCACTTTACTTCACCCCTCTCTTTAATGAAGGTACTTCTTTGACATGTCAAGATTCTAAAATAAAAAATAATGGCCATTTACAAGTAACTTAGGATACAGCTCAACAAGAAAAGAAAGACAACGTGTTTTTGTGTCAGTGATGTCTCTTACCATGATTTTCTGTGGAACTGAACTTGTATAAGGGCAAAGCCAAATGGGATATCTTTTGCATAGGAAATTGCTAAAGAGATGAGCAGGCCTTTTGCATTCCAAGTAAATCCACATTGCCACATCATGAAGTCATATCACATATGCAACATGTTTGGAAGAATTCTACCTTTGCTTTGTCCAGAAAAATTACTCCAAATTAAAGCCTGATGATAGCAAAAGCAGCTCTTTTATTTTCAGCTCTTACCCAGGAAAATTCCTTCCACAGGACAGTGACAGCCAGAGCCTCAATGACAGAACGAGACTAGATTAGAAGGAAAAAGGGTGACATGTAGAAGAAAGCATCCCTTCGAGATACAGACAGTTCAGACATAAACACTTCATGTATGATCTGAGCTCAAGAAGGAAATGCTAATTGCTTACTGCTTGATTTTTAATTTTTTTTTTTTAAATTATGAAAGAATCACCATGAGTAATACAGGGAAAAAAAAGTGTTTGCTCTGGAATGTAGTGGTACCAAATAACCCTCTAGCTGAAACACAGAGAAGAATGAAAAATATCTTACATACTTTTGCCTTTTAAGGGCTAAAAAAATTGCAGCAGCATGATAAAGTACTGTACTTTCATTTAAATCATATCTACATAATACTTAAATTGACATAAAAATTTCCCCCAAGTTTATTGAAAGCATGGTCAATACTGTACTTGGGAGTTTCTATAAATAGATTACAATCATGCAGTTCAAGATCAGATTTTGGAATGTGAAACACACGGTTATGTCACCAAGCACAGGTCATTGTCCTGCTCCTTCCAGCAAGAATGCAGCTATCAAGAACATTTCATGCTCAAATCAACTGTGCATTAAAGTATCACTTGCTTTCAACACCCACTAAATAAAAATAGAAGGGCATAACAGAGAAAGCTAAAAAAGCACACAGTAATTTTGTAATGTATTTTTAAGCTGCTGTCCCTCCCCTTCTATTTCCCACACAATCTATGTCAATGCAAATTTCAGCACCAACCTCAGCAAAGCCAGAATTTAATCCATGGAGTTCATTCAAGAATTTTAACAGAAGGGTAAAACACAAGCTCAGTGGCCACAACTAAAGAAATAAAAAAGATGACAAGGTAGAATACTCTGTCTGAATCCTACCATCTATTTTGCCTCCCCTGCCTCAAAGGGAGACGTTTGTGCCAAGTTTGGTTTAAATGGTGCTCAACACTCAATCTCTGTCTCAGATTTCAGTGTCTGTACAGAACAGGGCAACAACAGCTTACTTAGGAAAATACTATGTGGATACTTAAAAGACTGCTACATAGTATCAGTTCTGAATATTAACATATCCACATCCTCAAAGTTTTTCTCAGTATTTTCCATTTCTCAACCACCTACATATTAAGGTTTTAAAGAAAAAATAATTTTTTCAGTTGGTCAATACATACTCTAAACCTTATATAGGAGTAAACTCAAGAAATGTCAATGATAGAAGAAAAACCTTTCTCTTAAAAGGCAACCTTTCCCCTTTGAGACTTTGAAGAAGGTCAGCATAAGCTGTCTAATACTATCTAGTGTAGTACATAACCTGCTTAAACAATTTCCTTTTTCTCCCTTTCATGTTCTGGATAGCACGGCTTTGGACACTGAAAGGAAACTCCCAGAAGTATCACTTGTTTAAAAATTATAAAATCCATATTAATAAAACAATTATAAATCTAGCTTCTGAAACTGCACAGAGTTTAAGCTACATAGATCAAAGGAAAATGGGAAGGCATGGTGTTATTTCCCACATGCCACACCAGTTAACACAAAAGTCAAACTTATGAAATTTGTATTAATGAACCTACGTTTGTTGAAGTGCATGTTAACTCTTGCAACTTGCAAAGAGAGATATAAGCATATGTAATAAAAAGGACACTGCTGTGTGGGTGCAAACAAAAGTAATTTTTGAAACTCTCATAAATTCCTTCACCCATCCAAATGCCTCAGGAGACACTGGCAGACCAGTTTAAATATTCTGACAAGAGGGTACAGGCTTGCAGGACAGCACTCTGCGAGCACAAATGCACTCTGTTACACTGCAGAGCAGCCGAAGATCCCACTGTGCTCAAGCAAGTTCCAACTTAGCAATCTGCAACTCAGCAATGCAAGCTTGGCAATCTCTGCTGCATTTCTGACAAACTATTTTGATGTCTGGCAACAAACTTAAAGAAGTCACTGCAGCTTATGACAATAAAAAATGCTTGGCAAGACATGCACTGCAGCCTTGGTTCCTCATCCTCTGGGACAGATTCTTTTTAACATTCCATTCAATGTAACTCTCCATTTCTGCAACTCTCTCCAGTTGTAGTTTTCTGAAGAATTTTAGAATTTACTGCTATTACAGTAATGTATATTTTCCCCCATTTTATCTATTAGGCTTATTACCCTCACCAAAAAAAAAAAAGAATTTAAATTTATTTAATCTCTGCTTAACTGACAGTTTATATTATATTTTGTCTAATCTAAATAGACAACTGACTAGTAGGTTCTAATTGAATATGAAAAAATCTGCACCAGTCTGAACAAAGTGCATTCAGAAGATGTGATTTCTATGCAAATGCTTATTAAAATTCAGCAGTGTTGAACAGTACAGATGACTAATCTTCTACAGGTGACTAACTCAGTAAATACTATGCTCATGTTGATAACAATTATCATATCAATTAACATATAGCAAGCAGAGCTCTCAAAACTAAAAAAAATCATCATATATTTAACTACTGACAGAAGCAGAAGAAAGGATCATGAAAAATTAAAAGTAAAATTATAGGATACTTTGAACAGTTCTGTTAACTAGCTCAAGTTTCTGAAGCACTGATTAGTTATTAGTCTCTTCTCTGCTGATCTGTGAAACAGCTCTGCAGTAACATCCCACAGGGATCAGCTTTCTGGTTCAAGATCGCTTGAAAATGACACTATCTAGCCACACAAGTCTCCTGCTTCATGAAAGGAAAATCAGATTGTACAAAATTCAGTAGAACTCCTGCCTTTATTAGTAGCAGCCCACATCCAGAGAGATTCTCTTTCAGGTGCTCCTCCTTGCCCTTCCTGGTAGGATTCTGTATGCTTAACACAGATTGTAAGGGTTGCTGACCAGACCTGTGGAAACAGGTGCTTTTTTTTTGTACAAGACATGTTAATAGAAGTGTTAAATCTGAAAACATATCCCAGTTGCTCACTCAAGTACTCAAGGCTGATGGCTGTACTCTGTCATTACTGACAATGTATTTGTACCAGAAGATTCCACATTATCAGCATTTCTGAACCAGCTTCATGGACCTGTTGGATCAAGGCCAGAGGAGGCCACAAGGATGATTCAAGAGCTGAAGCAGCACCTCTGCTGTGGAGACAGGCTGAGAGAGCTGGTGGTGTTCAGCTTGGAGAAGACTGGGGAGACCTTAGAGCACCTTCCAGCACATAAAAGGGCTAAAAGAGAACTGGAGAGGGACTTTTGATAAGGGCATGCAGTGATAGGACAAGGGGAAATGGCCTCAAATTGACAGAAGGCAGATTTACATTAGAAATTAGAAAGAAATTCTTGACTGTGAGGATGGTGAGGAATTGGCACTGGTTGCCCAGAAAAGCTGTCAATGTCCCATTCCTGGAATTGTTCAAGACCAGGCTGGATGAAACTCTGAGCAACCTGGTGTAGTGGAAGATGTCCCTGCCCATGGCAGGAGGGTGGGCAAAATGGTCTTTAAAGTCCCCTCCAACCCAAACCATTCTGTGATTCTATGCTCCCTTACATTTCAGTGCATTTTCCTCCCTCATAACTGACACAAGATTTTAACAGATGCTTCCACATCAGTAAAATGTTACTAAACTTGCAAAGCACCTCTAATTTCAAGATGTTAAAGGTAAATCATGTTCCTTCCCCACCCCATTCATCTGCAGATTAAAGAAATGCCAATATTGGAAGTCAATTTTTCATGTCTGAAATTCCAGCCTAAGGGTTTTACGCCAAAGCATTGTTCTATCATTGTTAATAAACTGGCATCTGCAATTTCTAAATTCGATTGAAATGGAAACATGAGAAAATTGTGTTTCAACTCAGTCAGTAACAGCTGAAAACATGGCAGCTATGAGAGCCCAGGCTCAGGTGTGTGTTAAGTGAATTGGGAAAAAAAGCTACTTAAGTCCTCAGAAGGTGATTCTTGCATCCTATTATGCAAAGATTTATTTTATGTTCTGATGTTTGCAAGGTTTGTGCTGAGGTATTCCTCTCCTGTCTGACTGACTCTATAGTGATCTTGAGCCTAATGATTTTATATCACCTAAACAGGAATAAACAGAGGTCCCCAACTAAAATTATTTTTATTTCCTAAACTCAAATATTTACAAGTGGTTGGACATGTCTGTATAGTCAAGGAAAGGAACTTTTAGACAATACTTGCTTCCTGTAAAATGTACCTGCTTCTTAAGTGATCCTGGCTTAAGACACTGGCCTAACAAAAGCAGTCATCATTTCCTTCTGTGTTTGTATCCAGTAACTACATAACTTGATACAAAAGCATTTTTCTTCCATCAAGTAACATTTCAGGATCCAAAGCAGAACAGTTACCATTTGCAATAGAAACAATTGTGTTTTAGACTCAGTTTTACAGTAAATCTTTACTTCTTCTATCTCAGATTAATACCAAAACAGGAAAACATTTAGCAAACAGTCACATGCATAAATATGAGATGTTAAAGCTCAACTGATACAGTACTTGAACTTCCAAAGACCACATCCCACGGAGAGCTGATGGGCTGTTCTTCTCCTTTTGCTCCACCCTCCTTATCAACACCTTGTACCCCAATGCCTGCTACAGTGGTCACCATCTGCAACTCCAGGTCAATCTGTGTGAAGCAAAATGACACATTAAATGAATATCTGAAATTAACCTGACCAAAGTTACAGATAATTTCAGATAGATGTCAAAACCAGAGAAATCCTAACAAATATCAAGCATTTGGGTTTTTTTAGGGAAATAATTGATTTGACCACAATGCTTGTTGATGGACAGGGAATATGGGGACAGGGAAGCACCAGGCAGCATGAGAACCATGTACGTGGAACTCTATTCCATGTGCAATAAAAATTAACACTGCTATGTCAGGATTTGCTCAACAACTGTAGAAGAAAGCATCACAAATTTCTGGATAAATACTTAGATAGATGTGGTTTTTTAATTTTAAACTCATACAGGAATATGACATAAAAACTCACATACTGTAACAGTATTTCCCATCTCCATATACAATAATCTGTACAAAAGCACCTCAGGTGCATTAAGGGTGCACCTCCTCTGATCACAAATGGGATATTGGTGAAGACCCGAGTCCAAGATCTTCTGAGATGCACACAATACTTTAAATTTAAAAGGCAATATTATATTGCATCACCAAACTTACCTTCTGATTATCCTAAATTTGACCTAACCCAATGTAAGATCCAGTTCCTACATGCTAAAACTTTGCAAGTGTTTAATCAAAAAGAATACACTTGCAGCCAATTCTGGTATTAGGGCACTTACCTGTATTTCAGAGACCCAAAGAGCCAACGGAAGTTTGGATATTCACTGCACCATAGCACCACAATAACTTAAGATAAGAATCTGATACTACTGGAAGTGAAACAAAACCAGTTTTTGCTTCCAGTACTAAGAATAGATATTTCTCAAAACAGGAAAGTAAGAGTGACTTGGGAAAAAAAAAAAAAACCAACAAACTAAAACCAAAATCCAGTTATGCTATAAGGAGTAGCCCACCTCATCTGCACTTGAAAGAAAGCATGAAAGTATATGTAGCCCTTAAAAAAACCCCCGCACAACAGCATTTCTTTATAAGACAGTGGATCCAATTTCCTTTCTCATGTTATTTGGAGAGTAATTCATGTGGTGTAAATTTTCACCTGTGTAAGTAGAATACAGTAGAAGAATTAAACTTTGAATTTCCTTATGGAAAATTTACCTTTCTAATTAGGTGATTTTCTGTATCAGCTACATAAATAACATTATTTTTTATAGCGATCCCTTGTGGTGAGTTGAAAGCTGCCTCTGAAAATCCTCCATCTCTCCTTCCACTGTTTGGACCTATAAATAAAACACAGCAAACTCAAAAGTAATTTTTGAAAAAAATCACCTTAAAAATAAAGTGCACACATTTAAACCTCTAGGAGAATTACATATTCCAAGAGCTGCTTTCACAGCACTTTGTACATTTTACATTATTACTATTTGGTGTAGTCTCATTTTAGTCACTGTGCTATGTAATCAAAATAGCCTGGTGCTATTAAGTTCTAACTCATTCTGCACAAGTTCTCTGCTATTTTAAGCTCATATTTTAAAGAGAAGTCTTAATAAGGTTCTAAATTGTTCTAGAGGAGTCCTAATAGGGTTCTAAATTGCACTAGAAGACAACAGCAACAATGGAAGACAAAAAAAATTAGAGTTTTGTTTTATTCTTGACTACATCAATGCAAGCCAGCAGGAAAAAAAAAATTCCAAAGCTCAACTCCATTTCATTGGTTTAGATTTTGGTGTTTCATTTTCACAAATGAAACTAATATTTGATTGGCAGCATTTTCTCATTAAGAAAAATAGTTAGGAAAAAGATGATATGGAACTAATTACACAGAAGAACACTAAGAATGATGGAGTGACAGTCTTCTGCATACAACAGTCAGGAAACAGAAAGGAACAGAACAGTTTGAAGGAAAGCACCGTACTTCAGAGGAGGTAGCATTTAAAGTGCATTAGCAGGATGTGTCAGCAGAAGACATTTAGGTATGAGTTATGTGTGTACCATGATTTACGATGCAAATAACAATTTCAACCTTTGTGCATGCACACATTTATTACTGCATTATCAACTTCATTACATTATTTTCTGCCCACTGAATTATTTAACTGAGTCACTGAAATACACAAACTTTTACAACTGCCTGTCAGAAATCAATTTCGACCTTATCAGACACAAAGGACTGAAGTACTGGTGTGTCAGATTCCAGCAGCTCCCCTTATAAGTGTGAGGGTGCACATCCCCAGGGAAGGGAATAGCACACAATGCCACAGGAAGGAGGGTACCAGTTTGGAGCTTAGGACACTCCTGAATTCCTGTTTAATGACTGTCCCAGAGCACTAAAGCATAGCTTGCAGGCAGAGACTTCCTCTCACGTATCAAGCACAAACCAGATTCTCTCCTATTTGTCATAAGAAATTCTGTTTGGACATCCTACAGGAGAAAGGTATTTAGACTAATGCCTTAATGATAAATCAGGTTAACTTGCATAAATAGCCTGTCTAGCCAATAAAGTGTTACTTCAAATAGCAAGAGAATTTTTTCCTCCTTTCTTTAAGCAGAAGAATATTTTTATGAGATTTGTAGGATCTCTGGGGGAGGCATTAGTAAATTCCAGACTAAGTAACATAGGACACATCAGCACACAGATCCTGATTCTGAGACACAAACAAACCATCGCTTTCAATAATTTGAGGATTCAACCACTTCCTAAATCTGTCTATTTTGGTTGTCCTAACAGTTACATCCTCGCTGCACTACGATGTAACAGACTATTTTAATAGGTTGAAAAAAGAACAATTTCATTTGTGAAACAGTAAAGGATACAAAGTGTGTGCAAATTGTCTTCATTTGCATTGTAAAGCACATTGTTATTTCACAAAAAGCAACTATGGATGTTAGTCTTCTAAAGCTGAAATGTAACTTTGTAATAAAGCTTTGTAATAAATGTAACTAAATTTAAAATATTTTCACTATTTTCATAACATGTTTATACATTATCATCTCAGTTTTGATGAGAACACAGGTCTTTTTATATGTACTAAGGCAACTGCATTCTCACGTGCCTGTGTACTTACTGGAATGCCACTGTTCTTAGTAATTCTCCTCTGCTTTTGAAACCAGAGGAGATCCTAAACAGGAATGCTCTTCCATTGAAAAAATTCAATAACCAAACAAAAAACACACATGAAAAACCTCTCCTCACAACACCACCACAACAATTCAACATTCACTTCTATTGGAAAGGGAGGCTTTACAGTCTCTGGTCTTTTCCCTACCTTGGTGCTTGATGTGGATGTATATCCTTTACACCTAAAACCATTTGCAACTCCTCCAAAGGAATACAAAATGCATTTTTGTAATTCATATTGGACATCACATGAAGACATGAACTTTATTCAATGAAGCAATGAAAAACAATTAGGCATCTCTGAAAATTGCATTAACAGTCTCCCACTGATGGTCTTACACCATATTCCCCCAAATTGAGTAAAAGTCATTTTAGTGCAAAACAAAATTCTGGCAATGCTTACAAACTGCCAGGTCCTATAGGAAAGGAGTCAGCCCAGGAAGCACAGCAAACACACTCTACTCCTAAACTGAAATTGCTATAATAAACTTACATATATATCCTTACCTCCAATAGTGTGTAGAATTTGTCCATTTTTACGAGTAACCAAAATCCTGTGATGTCCAGTGTCTGCTATGACCAGCCTTTCTCCTGAATCATCTACAGTCACTTTGCCAGGAAACAGCAGAGGAGAAGGTGGAAGGGAGTCTCTGTACAGCTTTATTCCAATGTTGTTATCTTTGATTTGTCCTCTTTCCTTGTAGAATCTCAGTGTTATAGAAGTAAATAAAAACAATTTCTCTCTGTGTCCCTCTCCAACGAGAGAAAACAGCATATTTCCACGAGGCCCAAGAATGACCAGAGTGGGCCAGCAGGACACTTCTAGCTCATGCCACAGGGTTGCATCTGCATCATTTACTACAGGGTGGACAATATTGTATCTCAGAACAGCACTTTTAATGTTATCCAGAACTTTTTCATTTGGGAATTTTGCTGAATGGACACCAACAATAACAAGACCATCTGCAAAGAAAAATGAAGTTGTGCACTGAAATGTATTTGAATAATGATAAAAAAAAAAAAAAAAGGAGAAATGAACCACAGTTATCTAATAATCTGACTGACTGCTTCCCAGAATGAAAGAGGATTTGAACAAACACAAAGCAATTACATCTCTGTAGGAATATAGATAGTTATGGATAGAAAATACTGAAACTCAGAAATAACACTTAGGTAAAATTACCAAAGTTTAGGGCCGTTACTTCGCCCACTGGCTGACATGAATGGCTCTCAGTTCCTGAACCTCTACATACTAAGCTAGAAAATACTTTCAAAATAACTGTGGGTAAGTTGTAGCTGTTCAACTGATACTTCAGGGTTTTTTTAAGATACTTAGGACCCTTCTTTGTCTTTGATTCCTATATACAACCATGTTTTAGAAAATTCTTTTTCATGGTTAACTAGAAGCCACAAAAATAACACCAAATTGTGGAATTACAGAATTACCAGGACATAACTACTTCTAGATAAAACAGTAAAAGATATAATGAATAGGCCTCTGAAATCAATGTAGTATTCTGTATTTCAAATAAAAATGGCACACTGACAACTATGACAAAATTACAAACAACACTCATTACAAACAAGGCAGGCTTGAATATAACAATATATTCAATATAGCAATATAAAACAATATTGGAACAATATAACAATATAGGAACAGAATGTTGCAGTATGAGATGGCTGATGTTGTATAATCATTAACTGCTGAAGTCCAAACAGCAGGTCAAATATTTTAACTGTAAAGGGATCAGCACCAGTGCTTGTATCTGTCCTTCAAAAACATCATTAAAGCTTGAAAGACAATTCTATAGTGAACACCTGGACAGCACAAGTAAGGTCCAGCATTCCCTCATGAGGAAAACTCCTGTGGAAATGATGGATGCTATGCTCAGAAATAACAATATGCACTCCATTAAAAACACTTTCTTTGAAGGATTACAGCAGAGCACAACACTGGATTTATGCCAAGCTATTTCTGAATATTAAAAAGTACTTCCTCTTATAGAAGTAATTTCTGGACTGCTGATAACATGAACCAAATATGCACTGAGGTTTAAAATAACTTTCTGAATGCCACTTGAAATACAGAAATAGCACCACTGAAGATAGCAGTGAGAGCATATCAGATAAAGATGCTGGGCGACATTCAATCCTATGGCTAGGATTCAGGAAGCCAAAGCAGGCTTCCTTTTGAAACAGATCTCCTGAAGTTCCAGACAATAGAACTATGGCACACGTACTATAATATTTATAATGATTTAGGATCTCCCTAACATTATAGCTTCCTGTGTTTAAACTCTTCCTGTCTGGTGATCACGCAGCTGCAGTTTCAACATGCTCCACGTAAGGTCATTTGAAGCATTAAAACAAAGTCATCAGAGTATGTATGTACAGAGTACATACGTAGACAATGTACAGTCAACTAGATCAAGGTTTGTTCTTGTAACTAAGAAAAAATGGGCAATATACCTTCAAGTATTAGAACAAGAGATTGAAGATCCAAATGCATTATGAGACAGACGCTTTGCCCAAGCAAGATATTTTGTTCTTCAAACTTTTATCTTTCTCAACCTTCTCAAGTCAACAACTCTCCCTTCCCTTTTCTCCTAGTAATTGGTAAATCTCATTTGCCTTGGGTAAAGAAGATGCACACTGATATAAGACCATGTACTGAAAAGCTTTTCTACAGCTTAAAAACCCACCACCCTTACTGCCTCGTATATTTATACATATTACTGTAATGTTAAGATTTAGACACGAAGCACAGCAAAGAGAGACTAAATAATCCTGAAAGGCCTGACAGTCAAGACATTAAAACACCAAAAAAAACCCAAAAGGGAGATCTACAGTGAAAAAAATCCAAGGTATTTTTCTTTTTGTTTGAACTATCAAGCACCTCAATCTCTTCCTGAATCCAACTGCTATTCTCTGCTTCCTAATGGTTTAAATTTAATGTTCCACACACCTGTTCTTCTTTCCTTTTACCTCCACTTTCACCCCAAGCATCTCTTTTCTCACTCCAGTTTCTACAGGAACAGGATAGCTGAAATTCAAAGAAAACTTACAGGGGTAGTTCAAATACAAATATCATTTATCACCCATCAGCAAAGTAGTAACTCCTGTGACAGAAGTTTAATACAAGTAAAAGGAAAAAATATGTCTCCAAGTGGACCTTTAGTTCAGAGTGCTGCAGTGTCTTCTATACCAGTATAAAGATATTCAAGCACTTTTAGGAGAAAGCTTGTGGAGAGAGGTTGTTAAAATGAATATTTTGTTATCGGCTGATTTAACACCTTAGAGTTAAAAAACAGATGAAGGATATGACAGCTATATTATTACACTCACAGTATACTACAAGATAGTTATAATTTAAAGGTATTATTCATTTTATGCCAGTATAAACTTCCAAAATCTGTATCTAGACCTCCTTCCCAACATACCTGATCCACAACAGTCCACTTATTATTTGCCATTCACCTTCCACTTAAAACTGACTCCCTCCCAAAAACATGCCATGAAGGTTTTTCCTTATAGGACAAAGTTCCTGTAATTTGAAACATTACACTGCATCTCAAATTTCTCCAAAGAAAACATTTAAGCTTTCCAAGATAGGTTATTTAGTACTTCACACAAGATTCAAACTAATTTTTCTATCTAAAGCACTACGTAAATTTCAAAGATATTGCAATTTCTTTCTACAGTGAAAAAGGTAACACATGAAAATAAACACTGCCAAAATTAAAACCAATCAGGAACAGCAATGGAGAATCAAACATAATAATGTTATTTACTACATATATATTGTATTTAATACAATATTTTAGGACTGAAAGTAACACTGTTCTTCATCTCCCTGTTCAGTCTATTAAAATATCCCAGATAAGTGAGTAGCTGACACATTCTGTATAAGACTACAGCTTATCTCTGACAAGCCATCATGAGAAGACACTGCATCCTAAACAGAAATTACCCTGCATTTTTATTCAGCCAGAGAGAGATAGATCTCATTTCAGATGTGACTTTAAAGACCATAACTCCCACTTTAGAATACAGGGCTATTATTGGTATACAACATGATGCCAATATAAAAAAAATTCTACATCAAGCTTATGTATTTTGTTATATCAGTTCCAATGAAAAAAAATTAATCTATATCCTATTCTACCACCTGTCTATATCCATTCTGCCACTTTACTATCTTCTTCTCAGATCTGGTTCCTCAGTCAAGGGTAGAAAGTTACCTCCTTATATTAACTTTGAGGCTGTATCTCACATTCTTGAGTAGCTTTTTGAAAGTACCTTATTTATAAACGTATCAGATTTGGGCTTTAAGCACATATCCTGTTTGTCTAATCACACAGACACTACAGATTCTTTATTTAACCCCATTTAAAAATGTGATGGAAGTACACACAGTCACCTTTTTTAGGCTACTTAAAAGATTAGAAGACATTTTTAGACACCCCTGAAATACTGCCAGCAGTTTAGTAACCAGCAACAAAGTGACTCAGCTCCTCAGCCTGCAACAGTGCCAGGAAATTGTATTCCAAGCCAGCCAAAGCACTTTTACCTTTATCAGAGTACTGGTGCTCTAAGGCCTGGAGGTCAGGCAGCAGGTGCAAGCAATTGATGCAGCAGTAAGTGAAGAAATCCAACACCACAACTTTTCCACAAAGGTCTTTGTGAAGAGAAATAGAACCTTCAGTGTTTAACCATTGCAGATCTGGAATTCAGAGAACAGTGATAACCAGTTAGGGGAAGGGTAGGGAAAGGCACCAACACCACACAATGCTCCCGGTACTTTTAACTTTGAAAAAAAAAAAAGAGAGTTTGACATCCCTTTTTATGGGGGTAGAAAAGCAAACAAAAAGTCTTTTGTTTATCCAACTCATCCTTATGTTCCCCAATTCTCCATAATTAGTACATGAAAATATTATTAATAAGATCCACTGTAATATGAAAGTGCAGTTTTTATCTTTACATAGGCACTTTTTAATTGAAAGAACATGTAAGCCTCAGAATAAATTTCATACATTTTAAAACACAATCTACATTATTCAACCCCCAACAATGCCATTTGGGTAACAATCAATTATTTGAAACTCACATAAAGGCTACTGAAAGTTTAAAAGTGTTAAACTCTTAATGATTTTTTCCAACAGTTTTGTAAATAACTGATTTCAGAGATCATTGGAATATTCTTGTGCTTATAGCTTTGATCTTAATTTTAAAAGTTTGAAATGACAGGTATCAATTAATTATGTCATGTGGGAAGAAATACAACTTTTTCAGACATCAATACACCTGGTCATTTATTTTAACCACTTGATATGAGACATGAAAACATTCTTTCCTCCTCTGATCCCATTAGAGGTGTCAAGACAAGGAATAAATATCCTAGAATGTGGTCTGCCAGTATTTTCTCTTAACATTTCTGAAAATTATAGAGGGAAAAGATAGTTATGATAAAATGCAAAGCTAACTAGTTTTTGAACTTCCACTTTGACAGTTTCAGAAAATAAGTTCTTACTGCTCCAGAAGTTATTCCTACTCAAGTCAGCAGGAGGCTTGTTTTGTGATTCACTAAGAGGAGGAGTTTTCTCTATCTCCATATATTTATAAACATAACTGGATGCATACACATTTAGCTTTGGTGAGAATAATGAGAATAATTCAAGTATATGCATTATTCCCACAGTGTAGGAGCTTTGCTGTTCACTTTTCAAAAGATAAGGGTAGTTTATATATTTTACGTAAGTTCTCCCTTTTCACTAGAATTAAAATACCTTTCATAGATATTGGCTATTTATTTGAACTTTTTTTAGAGGAGAAAATAAGCCTTGACAGAACACTGAAACAATACTAATGGCAAAAGCTAAAATTCAATTCAGGGCCCCAAATTTAGACAGAGAGAGAATTCCTTTTGCTCCACTCCAAAAGCCGTAATTCATTCCCATGATACGTGTGATTTTAACCCTGAAGCTCACCCCCTGAGCTCTCTGTCTTGCAGTATGATGTGAGCTCCCACAGCTGTAGGGAGCCTCTCACAGGTTAAAAAGACCCGGAGCAGGACTTGCAAGATCTTATAAGGCTTAACCTTTGATTTCCCCCTTGGCACAAGGAGAGACACAGAAATGTGTGAAAGGGGCAAACCACCGCAGGAGGATGAATGACCAGCACAGTTTGCATTGCCAGGGGCAGGAAAACTGACAAGCGCGGCTAAGTCATGGAAACAGGGCTGGGGAACATCCTAAGGGATGCTCCGGGAAACCAAGAGAGCTCAGGAGAACGCAGGGAGAGTCAGTAAGGTTCTCACTATGACCAGAGGCGACAGATATAAACACACAGTACAGATGGGAACAGATTTAGAAGAGAGGCTTTACAGAACGTGTTTTTGCAGCCAGTACCAGGGAGAGGATGTTTAAAGGGGTTCTTTTGCCTTGCCCTTCGCTCCTGGTGCTTCCAGGTGTGACGTTTCCTGTAGCTACAAGTGCCATTGAAACAGCGGCTCATGGGGCCGGCCCTGCCCGGTTCTCGCAGGCAGCGGCACCTCCAGGCAAACCCCACACGGGGAGAGCCGGGGCTCCGCCGCCTCTCCCGGGGAGACCCTCGGCCCCGCCCGGGCCGCGCCACCCACCTCCGCCGAGCTCGGGCACCGTCAGGTCCCGCTCACGGCTGTCCATTTTCTTCAGGTACTGGTAGACCAGGTTCTCCTTCTCCTGGGCAGTGTCGGCGTCGAGCAGCGCGTACTCGAGCTGTGTCTGGGCGGGCAGGAGCCCCGCCAGCCCGCCCGCCGCCATCGCCTCACCCGGGCGCTGTTTACCGGCCTGGCGCTTCACCGCCGCACATTCGGCACCGCCCGCGGCGCCAGGGCGGAAAACCGCGACTGAAAAAGAAAATAAAGTACAAAGCACAGACACGCAATAACTCGTCTGTCTTAAAGCTGGACCTCCTCACTTATTCCCTGCTTTTACGTATCCTTGGTATCCGCAGCAGCACATTCCCAGAGGGAGCCCACGGTGGAGATTCCCGCGCAGCAGATTCAACACAGCCCGTGTTTCCCGCCCAGCTGCTTTACTGTTTTTAAGATGTAAAAATTGAGCAGCACCGGAAAAAGTCGAAAACAGGCTCCAGTTATTTAAACAGTGGAATGTGGGGCTTTTTTGAGGGGGGCATACTATGGGAGAAGGGGAGAAGTTGAGCGACAGCCGCGGTGACGAACCTGCGGAAGCGAATGCGCGGCCACGGCGGGGAACGGCGGAGGAGGCGCCACCCGCGGGACCGGCGGGAGCCCGGACGGCCCAGGGAGTATCCCGGGACATTCGGGCGTGCCGGGACATCCCTGGGGGCATCCCGGACACTGGGGGACCCCGGGACATCCCAGAGAGCATCCCGGACACTGGGGGACCCCGGGACATCCCAGAGAGCATCCCGAACACTCGGAGCTACTGGACACACCGTGGAGCAGTACCGGGACCCTCTGGAGGAGCATCACAGGACACTCCGGGGGGACGCTCCGGAGGAGCGTCCCGGGACACCCCGACAACAATCCCGTAGCTGAAGTCTTCCTCGTTTCGTTTTAAAATTTTCTTGCTCGGGCAGGAATCTTTAAAACATTCCTGCTCCCGCCGAGGCCGGGTGGAGCTTACGATGCAGGGGAGAAGCTGAAGGAAATGGCTCAGGCTGGAAGGCTTTGCAGACTCGGGCCCTGTGTGACAGGAGATATTGCAAGTCTACAAAGAGACGCTCATTAAATTATTTTTGGGATAGGATCCACCATGCTCCTGTCCCATCAGGGACTGCTGCTTGGTTTGTGGCCCAGTGTTGCTTTTTTAATATGGGCTTCTGGAGCTTTTCCTCAGAGAGTGAAGAGTGGAGGGAAGAGAAAATATATTAGCGGGAGGAAAGGCAGGTTTGTGAACGGTTGCTTAAAAGAAAGGGGAATATTTCATGTGTTGCCATGTCTGAAGATGGTTTATTGGAAGAGGACATTTGGGAGTACAAATCCATTGGGAGGAGAAAGCATCAGAGTAATTCACAGAGCATCTCTACTCCTATGCAGGAAGTAAGTGATGGCAAGGGCAGGCCAAAAAGAAAGAGAAATAGGAAAAAGAAATCCACAGAAAAAACTGTTACACCTCAGAAAACCAAGCAGAGCTCACAGCCAGGCCAGGATGTGGATCAATGTAAAGAAGACAGTAGTGTGCACTCCCAGGAAAGCGTGAGTAGCCTGGCAGAACACAGCTCACAAAATGCAAAGCCTGTTCACGATGGATTCTGTCCCAGCTGCCAGATGCCTTTCTCTTTGCTCTTGGTCCAGACACCTCAGTGGCACGTCTATGAGTGTTTGGAAACTCCAGGATCCGTTGAAAAAGGTATGAATAGAGGAAGAAAAAAGCCTTCAGAGAAAACTTACAGACTTCTCAGGAAATGTTGCTGCAAACCTGGCTTTTTAAATTCAGCTCAAAATCTGAAATGGTAGTTGGTATGACTTCTGTCATGCTTTATAATGTTGTTACTGATCAGTCCTATTTTTGTATGAAATTTTTGCTTCTTTGTGAAGAACATGGAAATCTGACATGAAAATCTCATTTCAGAATGTAATCTCAAAACTCTGAGAAAGTTTCATGACTGTTTATCAAGTTTTAGTATTTCAATGAACAAACCGAAGGTGCATATTTAAAATAATAAAACATGTTACAATTACTAAGTTAGTGTCAGAAAAGAACCTTCAGGCACAAGGGTGCTACTTTTGAGATCAAGTTTCTTTCTTTGTAGATATAGATTTTATTACCGTGTATCCATGTTGATATGTGATTTGTTCAGTTGTCTATAGACATTTGGAAGCTGAAATATGCCAATTTATTTGAAATGTTACCTTGTGTGCCTGTATGGTTTAGAAATTGTATATAGAAATAGAGATTAATATTCCTGTATCATAAGACAACCATTTTCTTTTGAGCTTTTTACAAGAGGAATAAAACTGACACAATCCAAATTTTAGTTTCATGGGGAAATACCATACCTGAACAGATTCAGGTGTCCAACCTGTGTTCTTATTACACCTCACAACTTTTGTAAAACAGAAAGTATACAGTCGGGAAATGTGAGTAAATGCTGTTTTAGGTAATGCAACTACTCTCCTTTTTATGTTTTGATAACTTTCCTAGAGTTTCTTCTTCAGAACAATGAAATATAAGTCCTTTCATGCTGATTTTGGCAGTGCTTTTAATTTAAGGCAGGTGTTTTAACACCTCATTTACATCTTACTCCCATAATTAACAGGTGAAAAATCCTTCTAATGGGTTTATGCATTCACTTTAAAAGCCTGAAAATTTAGGCTGGCAAGCTGTCAGTGGGAAAGGCTTAGGAAAGAGCTATGTATTTTTTTCCCTAGCATTTCAATGCTGAATATTTTCTTCATATAGGTAAATACATGATTTTTTTTTCTGAGTGTGTAATATCAGACCATTTGAAATGGAATTTCAGGTCAATTCAGAATTGAGGTTTGGTTTATTTGTTTGTTACTTATATTTGAAATATACTGGCTGTTTCTGGCACTACTTCTCTGAGCTTGTTGTTTGAATATGAGACAATTCTAAACCAGAAACCATGTGATTACAGGAGCACAGCATTGAAACAGGATCAAGTGTTCTTGTTAATGGGCTGTATAATTCAGGCATAGTGCTGTATGAGCAGCAGCTGTTTTGTTTTAGGCTGGAAGCTTCTCATTTCTCAGCTCAGAGCAAGAGGCCTTGGTAGCTTGAAAAATTACTTTTTACTTGTGCCTTCTGTCCTCCAGCAGCTGTATTTATAAGGAAAAGCTCCTAAGTGTTGTGTCACATGTGATTTTTATTTTAACTGTGTCAGCTATACTTGCAAAGGTATTAACATTCCACCTTTAACTCTTTCCATAGAGTGTCCTGATGGTTTGCTGTGCACCTCCACCATTCCATCTCACTACAAGCGTTACAGCCATTTTCTACTTGCAGCAAACAGGGCAGGGGAGTATCTTGCAAGCTCTTTGGGAACCACTGTGGAGATGAAGATGACAGGTTCTACTGCTGCAAAGCCCAGCTGTTCCCCACCTTATGCAGAGGAAACCTCACGGAATGAGAAACCCTCTACCAAAATAAAGCATGCCCCAAACGATGACTGTGCATCAGTGGTACAGAATTCACTGCAAATGAAGTCTCTAAATATAATCAGTGGAAGTACTTCCTTTTTTGCAGGTGTTGAAAAACCTCAACAGACACTTCAGCTTCCAGAGATGGCAGATAATTGTTGTAAATTTGAATTTTTTGATTTTGCATCCTCTCAAGAAAGTGAAACAGGAAAAGATCTGTATATTGAGAAAGATACAAGTCAGCCAAGTCTGCTGCAGTCAGGAGTAGACTTCAATGACTGTGAAATTTCTTACTCTCCACTAAGTACATTTGAGGAAAGTGAAGAGGAAGAGGAGGAGAAAGTAAAAGTATCACAAAATAAATCATTTGAAGTGCAGAACTCAGAAGAAGACTCTAATTCTGTGGTGTTTAAAACATTTGATGGACTTCTCTCACAGAGGAAGCCTCAGTATGAGCATGTGAAAATGGAAGATTTTGTAACTAAAAAAACCCTCTGTGAGGAAGAAAATACACTGAACCATCTAGATCCTCAGCAAGGGGTGGTAGCCAGTGGATCCTCTTTTGCTTCTAGTTACAAGGAGGCTGAACAGCCAGAATTGATTTCCTCTGCTGCCAAAGCAGGAACCACAGAGTCAGAAGATGCTGGTGCTTGTGATCTGGATTCTGCACATGTGAGTTTTACTGGGACACCATCACTGCTAGACAGAGAAGATGCTGGCTCTCCTCTGACACAGAAGAGAAATGTTTTGAGGGAGCCAAGTAACATTTTAACTCATACAGATAAAATGACTGCCAGTGCAATTGAAAAAACAGCTCGCCAGGAGAGTTTGCAGACAGCAGTGGAGAAAAAAGGAAATTTTAGTACAGCTGCTGTGTGCTTTCCCAGCCCCATCTCTTCTAAATCAGTGCCATCTCTTTCAACAGCAGCTATGAACACTAAATCCAGTCCTGCCAAAGAACTTAAACAAATGGACATTGGTGTTTTCTTTGGGTTAAAACCCAAAGCAAAGGAGGAATGCAAAGGAGAGGCATGTTTGAATGAGAAAAAGCAGATACCAGGTTCAGTATCTCCTAATGGAAAGAGGCCCAGACAGCAAAAAAGGAAGGCTGAGGGGTCTGTGGAAGATGTGGAAGCAGTTATAGAAAGTTCAAGTAAAAATGAAACCATTGCAGATGTACCTTCTGGTGGCCAACGAAGGTGGAGAAAAAAATTTAAAGAATTACCTACTACAGGTGAAGAACCTAGAAAAAAACATTGCCCCTTCTACAAGAAAATACCAGGTGAGAGGCAACTTGTTTTTTTGTAGAGGTTATTTTGGCTGGAGTGTTGTGTTTTTGTCCTAATTTTAGACTTCAGTATTTTTACTCTTGATAACTACTTTCTTAAATTATTTTTAAAATATATCTGGTTAATACATGCTCCTAATTCCTGAAATTAATTTTTTGCATTGCTTCAGTTGTGCCTGAAAATAGTGTTGTCAATAGAAATCATTTCCTTAACACTAAGGTAAAAGAATTGAGTTTAATTTTACATTTGAAATTCAATAGTATTAGAAATATGATTTATTTCAACTATGAAAACAAAGAAAGAAAACCGAGCAGAACAGTTTAGTTAAGAAAACAGCCAACAATTTCTCAGGGTCTCCTCAAGCAATTAGGTAAATTAAAGGATGATGGTTCAGCATCTTAAAAAGCTTCAGATGCTCACACCACTAAAGTTAGTTTTGAGTCTGGTGCCTCGAAAACACTTGAGGGTTTTTTGGTTAGGGATTTTTACTTAGGTCAGACTGCTATGGATTTTTTGACTTGAAGTTCTAGCCTCAATTAATTGGAACTATTTCTAGTTTTCCTAGAAGATCTGGGAAATTTGTGTAGCGTAAAATGAAAAATATTTGAGTGCCACCAGCTGAATTAGTTCTGTCCACTGTTTGGTGGTTCTAAGAAAGTATAACCCAATGGAAAAGGACTGTTTATCAGTATGTTTGCATTTAAAAGAAGTGTTTGCAGAGAGAAGGATTGGCTTCTATACATCTGTTTTTGTGCAACATCTTCATGCAAACACTGAAAGCAAACAATGGCAAGTCAGGCACGTTTCGTCTCAACAGAGATTTGAAGACCCCAGGTTGCTTGCTTAATAATTATGCTATTGCATGGTTTAAGAGAAATATTAAATTTAGAATAATGGAAGAATTGCAGTTTGATTGCAAAATGCAATTCTGCTAAGCTACAGTTACCTGTTCTATGTTAAGACATTAGTATTAGATTTCAATCTATGTGAACTTCCAAAAATACCAGTTGAATGCAGATAAATATGTCTTATTTGCTTAACTAGTTGCCATCTGTATAAGAGGCAGCTCTTATGGGCAGCTCCCATATTTGGGAGGCCTTTGAAAGTATTTGTTTGTGAACACTTTGTGACATTTTTATTTTAGTAAGTGAAAATCTTTTTGCACCTGTTGACTGATACACAAAACACGTTAATCTTTAAATGGCTCCTTCAATTGTATGCAGAGTAACTATTACCTTTTAATTGGGAAGAAAGAAAAAAAACAAAAGCAACATCTGATTAGAAATTGGTTCTGAACTATGCATGTTTATTGACTGGCTTCTCTTCCCTCTTTGCTGCAGGAACTGGTTTTACAGTTGATGCCTTCCAGTATGGAGAAATTGAAGGCTGCACAGCTTATTTCCTTACTCATTTTCACTCTGACCACTACAGTGGACTAACAAAAAACTTCAGATTTCCAATCTACTGTAATAAGGTAAGGTTTTTCAAGATTGCTAGATACCATCATATCCATATGCAGCTGAAATCACTTTTGTGCTGATGGAAGTAAATAGAAGATCAGTGGTTCCTTTATTGGGTCAGTGGGTATGTACAGGGGAAAATGCATTTTGTTTGTGAGAAATCCTTACCCTGATTTGGCTGATCAAGAGGATCAGTGAAACTTTCCTGACTAGATACCATGAGAAAAAATCAGGTTTAAAAAGGGTCTCTAGAGGTCACATAGACCAATCTCCTGCACAGTGTGGGTCTACTTTCAAAGTTAGATCAGACTGCAGGGAGTCTTTTGCAAGTCAAATTTTGAACACAGGCAAGATTTTACTATGTCTCCTTGCAACCTGTTGCAGTGCTTACCTTTTCTGGTTTGGTTCCCCCCCACCAATAATACACTTGAGGTTTCTGGTTTTGTAACTTGACATTGTAGCTTGGGTTTTTTTGTGTGCATCATGAAGAGTCTGGATCCATTTTCTCTGTAACTATTCCAGTGATGGAAGTCTGAAATAGATTCTGCATAAACCATCTCTTTTCCACGTTAAGCAAGTGGAATTATTTTAGACTGATGCTTTGTGTCCTGTACTTCAGGCTGCTGAAAGACCACGACTGCCATTAACTGTTGTATGTCCAACCAGCTCTTCTCTACTTGCAGCATGGTAGGGCACCTTGCCTAATCAACACATCCAGAGCTTGCATCAAAAAAACAATTTATGATTAATTCTGGAAGTTTCCTGGAATGCTTGTGTCCTGTGTTGCCATTGCAGTTGGAGTGACTGCAGTCCTCCATTATAAGATCCAGGGGCCTGTTAGCTGGAAACTTCTTCACTTGTTTAAAGAAGGTTTTACCCATCTCTTCCTCTTGACTTGATAGTCTGCAACAGATCTTCTTCCCCCTTGTTTGCCTCCTCTCTGATTCCAATCCATAGCCTTTTGACAGGCCTGTAAAAATTTGCTATCTAAATACAGCTTTTCTCAGCTTGCTTTTTGAGAAGTGAAATGCTGCTGAGAGGCTTGATGATGCCCAGGGCCTTATAGTTTCTCCCTAAGCTTTGAGAGCCTTTGTTTCTAAAAAGAATACTGCTTCTTCTAGACTCTGTTCCTATTTTAAATCCTTTCTGTGTTCCAGATAACTGGCAATCTGGTGAAGAGCAAACTCCGAGTCCAGGAGCAGTATGTCCACGTGCTGCCGATGGACACGCAGTGTGTGGTCAGTGGGATCAAAGTGCTGTTGCTCGATGCCAATCAGTAGGTATCACTGCATTTCTTGTGGAAAATGTCTCACAGGTAGTTAGATTTAGAAATAGGTGCGTTATCTTCAAAAATGAAACAGGCTTTTTTGAATTCAATTTAACTTTTTTTTGTGTACATTGTGTTAACCACGTGTAGCTCCATAATTTTTATGTTTATTGAGAAGGTTGTCAAGTGGTCTGGACACTTCCTGGTTTTTGGTGTCTGGTTGGGAACCTAGTAGATTTGATTATCAGATACATTAGGCTTCTGTAGCTCGAACTGATGATAGGGAAATCCTGAGCCAAAGAAAAATGGATCCTGTGAGAGACATAACCTAGCTAACATTTTGAAAGTTGAACTTTGGAGAAAAGGCTGTTGAAATCTGATTTCTACTGATTTTGGTGACAAAGGGTGAGATGTTAAGACTGGCACTGTGGTAATTCTGGATTTAAAGTTCAGTAGGACCTGACTTCCAGTCCTGTGCTCTTCTTGTTCTGCCTCTTGGTAATTTTTTTGGCCGTGGGCTAGAGGAAGACTCCCTTCCCTGCAGTACATATATTGAAATGCAGGACTGTGTCACAGTTGGTTTGAACATTGCTTAGTGTAGGATTTGTTTATACTTGGAGAGATAAAACTCCATTAAGTCCTCTGAGAACCCTCTCTAGGAATGAAGGAAGCCTTGTTGCTTATGTAATTTGTATACTTCTCATTTTTTCTGTTTGTCCCTCTGATTCTCTGCTTCAATTTAAAAGCTGTACATACCTTAGCTACAAAGTTCACCTTCTTGAAGAGTTCACCAATTCTGTCATTTTAACTTCATTTCATGCCAGTTTTTCTTTTTTTGAGATTTCATTTACCCTTTGCAGGTGACTGATACCTAAAATAGTCCCACTTAGGTTTTCCAGTCCGAGCTCTTGCCCTTCAGAAAGCTTTGGCAAGCAACTGCAGAAGGCATGATGGATTCACTGTCACCAGTAAGGGAGTTGTATTTATAACCAGGGAGTTCTGGATCTAGGGCAACGTTTAAAATCTGCAAGTAGAATTTACAAAAAAATGCTCCTGCTGAATCCTGCAGGAAGGAAGATGAATCTGCAGCAATACAATTCTGTTTCTCTTGAATAAGAATGCTGCTTCTCTTTGGTGTGCTGTTTCCCCTTTGAATCAAATAATAGAATTACTGCAACTGAGGCAGGGTCTTTGTCATGCCTAGAAGGTGGGGCATCCCAAAAAGGCAGTTAATGGTTGATTGACCTATTGCTAATGTGGGTTTTTTTTCTTCTTTCCATGTCAAGTGAGAGCTCCAGTCAAGCTTGTGTGTGGCCATAGGATTAGCTGCAGAATTCCTTTAGAAATCAGGAATTTCTAGCTAAATTAGTCTGCATAGTAGCTCTTATTTAAAATGCTATTCTGCCTGTGTTTCTGCTACTGAAGGGTGATCGATCTCTTAAAGTAGTTTATCAGTATAGAGTGTTGACATAATTTGTGTGGGGTTTTGTTTGTTTGTCTCAGTTGTCCAGGTGCAACAATGATCCTTTTCTACCTGCCAAGTGGGGCTGTTATTCTGCACACAGGGGACTTCAGAGCAGACCCTTCCATGGAGCGCTACCCTGCTCTGATGGGCCAGCAAGTCCACACCCTTTACCTTGATACCACGTAAGTTGTCTGGAAACTGATTTTTTTTTTGTTTATTCTTAGTCTTTTCAGTTTAGTAAGGCTTTATGTGAACCAAATGAATGTAAGTGTAAATGACATTGCTGTGATAAGACTTTTTAGCTCTTTTTAGTGTTGAATACAAGCAGAGATTTATTAAAAGTACATGTATGTGTAGCTTGTTCATTGGTTATGCTGTTACATTAGAGAATGAAAGTGGGTGGTGGAAAAGATGCTGAAGTATTTGCTCAGATCACCATATTATTTTATAAGTGGTATTAAATTCAGGGTGTCAGAACTCATACATTAAGTGTTCAGCTTTAAAACAAGAGGTTTATGGAACACTAGTTTTCAGTGGATTCAACTCTATTATGAAAAGAGGTGTGAAGGAATTCAAAGGTGAAAGAATGCCAAAAGGCTGAATCAGTTTTGGGGATTTTCATTAGACCTTTCTGTGATTCATGTAGATAAAATTGTTTTTGTGTGAATGATGACTAATGCCCAGCTGCAGACTTTTATTTCTGTGCCATATGTTTCTGTGAATGCGTAATGACTTGTATTATGGTTTGTGTCTATGACAAAAAATAGATATAAGGATATAATCAGGACACGATACAAATATCTAGCTTGCAGGAGCATTTGGTATTTATGAAAAAGAAAATGTACAATTCAGTGTCAAAGAGTCAATAGTTGTAGAGAACACTGATATGCTCAGTGTGATTTTTGTTGCAACAATTTCATTTGGGCACCTCAGTGTTTCTAATAGACTGCAATTATATAGAAGAACAATGTCTTTTTCACTTACTGTGTACTTGGAGTTTTGAGTGTCTTCATGGTAATTTCAGATGCCTTTTATCTTTTGTAACAAAGTGATATATTTTGTTTCCATGCCCCAGATACTGTAGCCCTGAGTACACTTTTCCTTCACAACAAGAGGTTATCCAGTTTGCTGTCAACATTGCCTTTGAGACAGTGACTTTAAACCCACGAACTCTAGTTGTCTGTGGCACTTACTCCATTGGAAAAGAAAAAGTTTTCTTAGGTATGCAAAAGAAGTGTACTGGATCAAATAACTAATTTAATATCTAATTTAGTGTTACAGGATGGCTTTTGTGAAGATATAAAAGGTTGTTTAGTCTGAATGTTCAGATATTGTTTAATGAAATTAAATGTATTTAATAATCCTCCTGCTATTTCTTTTTGTTTTCTAATCAATAAGTTTTAACTTTCTGAGGGAAATAGTGTTCTACCATGTTTACAACCTTCCCCCACACTGAATATACATGTGGCCGGTTTATATACTAACTGTATGAATCTCTTTAATTAATTGTGGTTAGAAAATTGCTAAAGGTGATTAAAAAAATAAATGAGGTCTTTATGACAATTTTGTTGTTAATAATTTCATGCTGTCAAAAAACAGCAAAGGGATGTTATTCTTAGACTTCTGAGTTTTTCCTTCCAGTTTATATTATGTGTCTTTTCTGACTAAATGAAGATCTTGTGTGCTCTGCTTCACTCAGTTACAGCACCAGGAACCAACATGATTGCCCAAAAGTCTGCTTCAGAGCAGGCAGATGTGCACCATTTGTGCTTTCATGTATATTTAAAGTCATCAGTGCAAGACTTACTCTCACTGAAATTTGGTCTGTCTTCAATGTGGGCTGTTTGTCACTTATTCCAAAAACTGCACATTTCTGGCATATTTGGAATAAATACCAGTTCACCTCAGTTACAGTCTACCAAAGAAATCTGACTTAGAATTTATCAAGGTACTTTTCCTTCTTTTTACAATTGTCATACAAAATTCTGCTGCTAAAATGTAGGGGGCGAAGGTTTTTAACACCCATTATAGGATTCTCTTCTTAATGTTAGAAAAAAACCACTATCCTATTGAATATGGATTTCTTTTCTAATAGTAAAACTTATCTTGTACAATAATCAGGACTATGTCCAAAACAAGCCAAAAAAGAACTCTTACAATTTTCTTTATCTGATTTCTTCCTAATGAATCCTAAAGCAATTGCTGAAGTTCTGGGCTCAAAAGCAAGTATGTCCCGTGACAAGTACAAAACCCTGCAGTGCCTGGAGTCAGCAGCTGTTAATTCCCTCATCAGTGTGGACTGGAAGGGGACTTTGCTTCATGTTCTTCCCATGATGCAAATTAATTTTAAGGTAAGTTCAGAAAATGGACTCTGTTGATGAACCTGCTAATAAAATTTTCTTGGCTCCTCCCAACTAGTGCTGTGTTTGGTGCTTTTTAACCTCTTGTCAGATCATATTTATTTAGTGGGGCTTTGACATGTAGCAATACATTGAAAGTGAAATGCAATTAAACATTAATAACGTCTCCAAACATGATGTGGTGCTTGTACAAGATAAGGTGAGGCTTGTTCAAAGACCTGCTCTTTGCAGGCCTTTTTGAAGTAGATTTATGTAATGACTGCCTGATCTGTCCTCTTAGCAATTAATATATTGCAACATGGAGTTCCTGTTTTCAGCCTGTCTTTTACCTGGCCCAGTGTAGGAAAAGTCTAAAAGGATTTTCTGCCTGTGAGGCTCTGTTTTGAGGCAGCCTATGAACATGGCCAACTACCAGTTCTCTAATATTTGTCACAAAAGCAAGTAAACCAGTTAATTTTAAAACATTATTCAATCTAAGTTGATTTCAAATGCACGTTTGGTTGAGATTTGAGACACTGAGTTTTTTGTTGTTGAGCGTTTTTTCTGTGAATTTCTTAGTTTGGAAAGGTGACTAATTCCTAGGTTATTCTAAATAGACAAAATACTGAAGGGCAGTAAGGCAAAGCAGCAGGCTCTAGATTAAAGGTAACCTGGAAGAAAGAAAAAAAAACAGTGGTTGTTTATGCCTTACAGGCTTGGATTAATTCTCCTGTTTTGCTTCAGGCCTGCTGTGCCATCTCAAGCAAATCTTTCAGACCAAGATGGTATTTAGCTGCAGTACTAGTCAAGGTCAGAGTTGACCTAAAAAGGAGTAAAAAAGGCTATATGGTTTGGATGGAGCTGCAGGAGATGGAACTTAGTATCTTAATGCTTTAACTTTGTTCCATGATGTTTTCCGTGGTGGAGCAGAAAATGAGTAATGGAAATATGTATGGATTTATTTTTAGTGTGTTGTGTTGTCTTAAACAGGAATCTATTTTAGTTTCTTCTGCAGATTTCTGGGTTGCTAAGTCACCTGTCCCAGCATGCATGGATACTCACACAGCTGGACTTCCAGGGGCTGACTGAACCCTCAAGGGCAGCTTTACTTTCCACAGGGAGGCAGTTGTGTCATGCAGGCTCTCACCTCTGTGATCAGGAGGCTCTAGACAAATCTCCAGTGTGACAAAAGCCATGCCTGGACCCTGAAAAGGGCCAGGAAGGATGAAAGGCACCATGATCTAGTGGGTCAGAGCCCTGGTGTGGCAGCAGGGCCCTCTGTGCTGGGGCTGTGCCCTCGGGTGTGGAGCTGAGTGTGGTCTCATGCCACCATTAGTGATGTTGTGTCCTTGTAAGCTGGGGACACTTCCAGAGGGCCAAGCTGCCAATGAGGCTGCAGCTAGAGGAGTGCCTGAGTGGAATGTACTGCCAGTAAAATGTGGAGAATTTTAAATGCTTAAAGATGAGTTCATAATGATCATTTATCTTACTTTTGGATTTGGTACATATTAAGAAAATATTAAAAAAACCCCAGAGATATGGTACTTCACTGCAGTATTTGGTTTTACCCCAGTAAAATACATAGATTGCTGTTTGTACTGACAAATGGCTGTTCTTGAATAAGCCAGATGAGTTTAAGTGGTGTTAGGGCTGGTGGTAAATTAAATATTTAATCATGTTTGAGTCTTTTCCTACCTTATGGACTCTGTTTGTGTACACTGCTGACTTTAGTCACCCTCTGAATATTAGGCTGTCATGGTGATTGAAGGAGGTTGGTGTAGCAGTGAAATATATTTTCCATTCAAAAGGATGAAGTTTTAGAACACTGTTGGCTAAAGCAATAAACAAAGAAATTGGAATGTGTATTTAAAACAGACTTGTTATGAGCAAACACTGTAGTCATTTGTTTTGGGAAAGAGGCTGTCTTTTCCAAAATGCATGCATGGTTCTTTTACAACAAACAATTTTTTGTACCTCAAAAATTGAGGCTTTTGCCTAACTTGACTGTGCAGTGGAAAAGTTCCAGGGAACTGAGTTCTGTGGATCTATGAATCTCTTTCATGTTGTTTAACTCAGCAAGGTCTTGTACTGGCATTGAGGTGAGACTTTCAGAAGTGCTTGTGATTGAAATGCACAAATAATTTTTATAAGATTGAAATTGCATCCTTGATGTGAATGTTGCACACTTGCTTTATAACAAAATTCAAAAGTGGATTAGCATTGTTAATATAATAATCATTGCATTTGAAGTACTATATTTAGATTTCATTAGAGCAAGGGGAGAAAATATGTGAATAATTACCTTAATCTATGTTAATCCTCCCAAAATGAAGTGTGAAGGAGAATTAGACTGCTATAGTTATACCTTTAATCAAGTGAGGACTGAGCATTCAGTGTATTCAAAGTCACAGCAGTGAGCCATAATTCCTGTAGCTGAATGAAATGTCTGCTGGGTCTGGTAGGGCTTTTAAAAATGCTTTTATGTGCCTGGTTTGATGGATTCTGTATGTTGCTACTGGACATTGTACTGAAGGTGTTAAACGTGGCAGCTTTCTGCTGCCCTGTTTTATAGTTGTCAAGTGTCTGACAGGTTGGGTAATGTTCTATCACAACCCATCTATCCCCCTCTGCCCTCCTTTTTAATCAGTCTTTATTCTGTATTCCTCTCCTGCTAATATAATGTTTGAGTTCTGTAACCTTGTAGGGCTTTCAAATTAGGAATTTGCCTGTAAGATTTTATACAGGACACATGAAACTGATTTTCTATTTTTAACTTGAAGCAATACTGACTTTGCTTTATCCAGGAATAGGATTGGAAACTTTTTCAAGGTAATTTTCTTTTTAGAGTGAGAAGATGAGAGGTGGTTTCGCTCCTGTCTTGGAGAGGTGCTAAAATATGGTTTAGTGCTCAGAGCAATACTCAGCTTGTGCACTGTCTTGCTTTAAGTTTTTTGGGGTAGGTTAATTAAATCTGGTTACTTCTGAGCATAAGCAGGTGTCAGGATCTCTGTGGCACTGCAAATTAACCAGATGATTTTGCACTGAAGCAGCATTTCACCATCTTCTATCTCCACTCAGCTGCTGAGCTCTAGTTTAGAGGAGGAAATAAATGATTTGTGGAGCAAGATTTATAAGAAGGTGTGATTTTCTTTTTTTTCCTTATGTGTTTTAATCTGTAATGCATAGCTGTTCATATGTGTCTAATTCAGATGAAGAAATTGAGTTCCTGAGGGACAAGTTGTTTTGCAAATGTCAATATTTGTCATTAATAATTTCAAGGTAGATGATCATTAAAATTAAAAAATACCAGCACATGAAAATAAAATGTAGTCTGAAGGCTGTCCATCATGAAATGGCCAACCTTTAGTCTAAATAGCTATTCAATGGGATTAAGTATATGCTTTTATTTTTTTTTTTCCCACAGGGCTTGCAAGATCACTTGAATAAGTTTTCTGAGAATTTTGATCAAATTCTGGCTTTCAAGCCCACAGGGTGGACCTACTCTAATTCATGCCTTTCTCTGGAAGATATCAAGCCTCAGACAAGAGGAAAAATCACTATATATGGTATAAGAGTGGCAAAGATTCAGTGCATTTAGCTTTGTGTGGATGCTTTTCCTATTTTTATTCTGGAAACTCCTACTGATTTTTGTAACTGCTGCTTTTTCTGGTAACTCATTGAGAAACTGAACAGATCTCTTCAGGAGAGATCTGTGAAATGAGTAATCGAGAACCCCATACCTGCAGATTTTTACATACATTTTGCACCTGTCCTCGTCATGCAAATAAAGACTTCCATCTGATACAGGTGGAGACTTCAGGGATGGAGTCTTGGCCTGACTGATGCTGGTGGCAGTGTAGTTCCAGAGCCAAGATTTCATTCTGTGTCTTGTATCTGAGAGAGTGTTCCCCTCAGTTCTAAATCCCTTACCATCCCTTTAACCAGGTCGTTGGTGTTGCTTAGCTTGACTGATGAATGACTTGGTGACTTAATGCAAGGTAGTTTTCCTAGAAGGGAAAATTGGAGTGGGGGAGGTTGTTTTACCTTAGCTATAAACTTCAGATCCCAAGTAGGAATTGAAAAAACCCTTTTATCTAAAGTATTTCTTTGCTGAAGGCTTGGAGGAAGCTAAGCAGACTGAGAGATGGCTGTGATTTGTTTTCATTTCAGGGATTCCTTACAGTGAACACAGCAGTTACCTGGAAATGAAGCGTTTTGTTCAGTGGTTGAAGCCACGGAAAATCATCCCCACTGTAAATGCTGGTGACTGGAAAGACAGAAGCTTGATGGAAATGCATTTTAGAGACTGGATGACCGAGGGCAATAGGCATAAATAAATATAAGGAAGAATGTATATTTCAAAGGAAGTAGGCTGGAATGGGAATTGAGTTCCTGTGAGTTTTATTTATCTCCCTTTTCCACAAAGTTTTCTTCAGGGAGGACTAAACTGTCATTCTTTGAAGAAAGATAAATTTGGGAAAAGGAAAAAAAAGGTACCTTGCTTTCTTGTGTTTCCACTACTTTTTTTTTCCCCCATAACATACCATTTTTTGCGAGTTCATATTTTAGGTTATTTTTATCTTACTCCTTTTCCCCTGTTCTTAATTTTCCTCAGGTTGTGGAGATGCTCAGATGTGTAATGCTGGGGATTAAACAGTCTCCAGGGTAATTTCTGAAAATAAGTTATTGTAATGAATGAGACAATACTAAGCTTATGTCACATGCTGTCAACTCAGGCTTCAGAGAAGCTCATTTCAAGAGGCAGAACAGACTATTGGGATTTAAATCTTGCTAAAAAAAAACACCTTGTGAGAGAGTATTGACTTGGGCTCCTGCAGCATATGTACTTTAGACAATTGTTTACAAAAGACATTTCTACATTCTTCTCAAGATTTTCTGCTTTTTTTCATGATCTTTTTTAAAATAAAGAATATAAATTATGCCTATGTGTTCTTTCTGAGCAAAATGCATTTCCTTTCAGTGCCAGAGTTGCTAACCTGAACAACCTGCCTGCACAATATTTGGTGAATGTGCTGTGTATGTTGCTTGTCTAAAGTTGCTCTTGTGTCCTCTGTAGTGCCAGTTCTCATCAGGTGTTCAAAGCACAGGAGTGGCTCCTCACCATGTAATCTCCATTGGGGTTTGCAGGGTTGTTTATATACAGGTTTGTCACCTGAATTCTGGAAAAAGAAGAAAGGCAAATAGTAGTACTGGCAACAGAAAGGTAAATTTCACTTTGCATTTTTTGCCCTGATTCCTACCAGATTGTCCTGTGCTGCTTTTTCTGTATCTGCCTTGTGCTTATGTACTGAAGTATGTGGGTGCATGCAAGCACACTAGTAAAATTTTAATCACTAAAATAAAAACTGTTCCAAACTTCCAGGATGGAATCACATGTAAAGAATCATTTCCCAGCCCCTCAGAGTAGCTTGTCTGGAATCTTCAATGTGATTTTATGTTGTAAAACATTTTTTTAATGATCAATGTAAGTATAAACAAATCCTTGTCTCTGAGTGATGAGCTCTGTAATGTGAAGTCACTTTCTTATTTCTGTCTTGTGAGAGAAATAACTGAAGAACTGATGGCAAAAAGATTCTTTGTACTAAAAGAATTGTGAATGCCTATTTCACTGACATAAGGCATTGGTAAATGCTTCAGTTTAAATTAAGCAGTTAAAGGAATCTGAAGTTTTTGTTTTACATCATGTGTAGTGCTAGCTGGCTGTCACAAGAACTGATAGGTGTCTTGGACTGGAGTGCTCATTCCTAGGATTCCACTCCTTTTTGGAGGTGTATGAAGAAGTATCCTTTATGGCTTTTGCAAATACCAAACCTGAGTTAATGCCTTGTACAAATCAGAGCAAATTTGGGGATTCTATTTGGCAGGCAATTGTTTTTACCAAGTGAATCATTAAGGAATTATGCATGGGTTTTTTTGGCCTTCAGGGTCTTTTCCCTGACTAATTTTTGCAGAGAGTATGAGAGGCTGGAATAAGCACCCCAGAGTCAAATCTTAGTCACAACTCAGATATCTTGCTCCCATAGTTGCATTTTCAAGGATGACTGTTCCTACAGAGAATGAGTATTTGTGTGCTGGGGGGGCTCCCACTGGGCTGATGCTGTTCCTGGTTTTGCAGTTCCCTCAGTTTGTGCCAGTGGTAACTCAGAACCCAAATCCAAACAATTCAACTTTCCGTGCAGCCTGATGAGTGTGAGGCACCTGTTACCTCTCCGTGGCTCTTTACCTTCTGCTACCAGTTTCTAGGCTGTTACCCAGAATGAAGGGTTGGGTTTTTTTTTTCCTTTAAAAGCAAACTGATTTCTGAAACTAACCCCAGAAATGGTGTATCTTGGAAGACACTGACANGCAATGATGTATCAGAATGATGTATACACCCAGAAATGGGTGTATCTTGGAAGACACTGACATTGGCTTCTGCTGGACTGACCCAGTTAATCCTGCCCTGATGTGGAGTGGAAGGTCATGGGCTCATTTCAGTCAGCAAAGCAGAAGGGCTTTAGTGCTGGAGTCTTTTTCCAGTTCCCTGCTCTGCTGGAGGTATTCCTGCATTGGCCCACTGGCTGCTTTCATTCCTCCCTCCTTCTAGTTTGTATTTGCACTTCCACCAGCTGGTTTTTGTGTGTAGATGAATTCTGTAGCATTTCATCCACCTTCATGGTAGAAGATCTCCATCTTACCTACTTACTTAGCTTCCTTTTAATGGAAATAAGTATTTTCAGAATCCAAACTCAGGAAAAAATTATATTTGTTCTCTTTATAATAAAGAAGAGGAGTGATAACTGGATTAGATTGCATGGGAGGACATACAAGCAAATGTGGAAAACTAAGTACAACTAACAAGAATTTTGTGGGAAGATGTGTGGCAAGACTTTCCCTTGTCTTGGTGGTTGCAAGGAGCATCTCTCTGATCTCAGCAGTTTAAGCCCTTTGGGGAGTGCAGACCTGGAATACACCAAGTTTCAGTGTTACTGTACAGATGTCATTAATTAGGACTTTGAGTCTGGCTCTACTTTTCCTAATGAAGAATTGAAATTTTTTTCAGTCTTTGGGCAGTGCTGGCATTCGAGATGGATGAATTAAAGCATTCATTGTTTTGGTTGAGAGTGGGGCTTCTGACTACAGCAAAGGTGCCACCTTTCCACAGTCAGTGGATGGGGACTTAGATCTCTGTGGTGCTACAGCAACACTAGACCAGGGTCCCCTGGACAGTGGGGTGGAGGAGTCAGCCTGTACTGACACAAATACTACCAGATGTCACTAAAGCAAGATGGGCCTGTGAACATCCCAGAGGCTCTTCCTGTTTGTCTGGTGCTGCCAGGCTCAGGGCAGAAGGCAAAGCAAATGAAAGGGGCAGCTGTAACACTCCCCTGATCGGCACCCAGGGCGGCTCTCAAAGCCAACCCCTCTACAGAATCACTTTGTATTTCCCATCAGGACTGCTGCTCTGATTACGTATCACCCCAATAGGCAGATAAATGAGCTAAAAGCAGCTCTGTTGGAAAAGGGTAGCAGGAGAGAGGGGGGATGAGGAGAGTGGCTCCTGGCTGTGCTGGCTGTGATAAATGAAAGCACCCACGGCCTGTGGCCACCACAGGGGAGGCTGCTGGGAAGGCACGTGTGCAGCACTGCAGAATAAAAGCATGTGGGCAGCTAAAGGGAACTTCAGGGTGCCAGTATCCCTCTAAACCTTGATGTGCAATAACAATTGATAGCAACTTGGAGTGGAGAAAGGAACTGAGATGCCATTGGCATGGTTAAAGGATTTCTCTTACTTGATCAAACCTGTCTGCTCGTACGAGCTTTGTAAAGGTTGTTAGGATAAATTGCCATTTAAGTTTTTCTTTTTAAGGAAGGGTGACTTCAGATACATCCTTCACGCAATTAGGGATTGATTTTGACTGAACATGAATTTTGAACACTTTGGGGGGATTGTGGGAGACTTATTTCCATGTCAGGGTAAAGATGCAGTTATTGCTTTGATGTGTTTTCTGTGTCTGAATAATTTTTGTTGAGTTTTTGTTGGTAGAGAAAAAAAAAGCAGCAGGTGAGTTTTGGGAACAAGAGAATGCAGCCATTTCCCATCCTCCCTTAGCTACAGAAAACCAGCTGCTTCTCATTTCAGAACCAAAACAAAACCAAAACCACTACTTTTAAGTGTGGGTCACAGGCTGCTTTATGTGTTAAGGATTTATAGTGAAATGATGCAATTTGAAATTTTATTCAACAGCCACCATTCCAAACCAAAGTGTGTTGGCAAAACATTAAGCATTGGTGTTTGTAAACCACACAGTATTGGTATCTAGTGGGAATTATGACCGGGATGAATGAAATTCACAGGAAACACTGAAAGCTTGTCAGTACCAATACTGAAAATTGAAGATCTTGTACTTAAGTTTCACATCTTGGTACAGATTATAAATGTGCATTTGGAGTGCTGAATTTAATGTTCTCCCCAGCAGTGCAGAGAAAAGCTAGAAGGAGATTTCAGCCTCTAACAGAAATGAAGGAATAAGACAGTCTGTCACTGTTTGCAGGGAAGGAAAACAGCACAGGGGAGAGCTGACTGCTGCCTTCCCACTGAATCTAACCAGCTCTACCTCCTATGTGCAGGCAGGAGGTTTGGTGGAGGAGCTGCAGCCCACAAAGGCAGAGCCCTGCACTGCCTGGAGGCCTCTTCTCTTTCTCCTTTCTACTCTGGACCTTTACCCACTGTTGTACAATGGCACCTTGTTATCAAATCTCCAGCAAATACTTTGGCAGGGAAGAGGCTTTTCCACTCTGTCACATCTGCTCTGGTATCTCAGAGCAGATAGGCACTTGTTTTTTCCAGTTTCCAATAAGTTCTTACATAAACCAAACAGTTTTAAAAACCTCTAAGCTTTCCCATTTGGCATTTCAGTTAAACTTTGCTCACCTTTCCTTCTGTATGTTGTCTTGCTTGTTAGGGGTGGAAGAGGAAGAAAGTTCACCAGCTCAGGGACAAAGATACAAGCAATGCACTGGAGGAAAAGGTGACACGAGGACACAAATGCCAACAGCGGTGACTTCGGAGCAGAGTTCAGCCAGACCAGGGCTGGCTGTGGGGTTCTACATGTGCTGCCTCCTGCTGCCTCCCACCTGTCCTGCTTGCCCACCATGACCTTCCTCCCTGCAGAAGCCATAATTTCAGTGAGCTCTGTTGGGAGAAGCAAAGTTGATTTTTTCTGATCACTCCAGTCGTTTGTGTCAGCTCTTAGCAGAGACCTCCCCAAACATGGCACTGCCAGCAGCAGGCTCTGACCCACTTTTCAGCTCCTGTTTCAAAGAAGAGATGGATTGGAGCATTTATCTCAGCAGGGCTTCTTCAATCAGAGGAAGACAAGCTGGATTTCTTGTTACTGAGCCTTATTATTTACTTGGCTCTCTGCCCTGCTCTTGCTCACATCTATTGCCTGAACAAGGGAGGTAAAGCTGCAATTCTGTTCTTTGTGCTGCTACCCAGCGACCATCTGAGGAACTGAGCTCTGCAGCACAGCAGGAGCCTGGTTTTGCACTAACACCTCCATGGTCACAGCCCGTGGAGCTCATCTGTGGGGCCAACAGCCAGGCAGGGGCAATTGGCACCCCACAGAATCGCTGGGGCAGGGACTGACAGCCCTGGGGGGCAGTGGGCCATGGCAGGGCTCTTAGGGACTATTGGTGCCTTCCAGGACATGACAAGCATTTCCAGTGGTGTGTGAAGACTCCTGATTTTCTGCCATATAAACCCAAAGTATTCTGTATTTGACCAAGGAGTGGCAGGGAGAGGGATGAATGCAGCCGGACAGTGGTGCAGTTAGTGACAGCTCATTAGGAAATTATTAACTACCCAACTGCCTTAGCAGATCAGTGGGGTGGGGGGCAGCAGGGATGCCCCCTGGGCTCATCTGGCAAAGGGTGACTCAGAACACAGGAAAAGTCAGGCTGAGGACAGCAGGGTGGGAGGCAAGCAGGGAATGACTCTGGAGCTGCTGTCAGCAGGAGCTGGGGGTCTGCATCCTCCCTGCCCACACCAGCACCCCCAGCAGACCCCCCCACCACCTCAGCTGGAGTCACCCCGGGGAATGTTGTCATTCTAAACATTTCTCAGCCTCCTTGCTGTGCACCATTCCCCGACAGGGTCGTGGCTTTGTCCCACCTGGAGGACCAGGGCAGGAACCTGCCATGAACTTCTCCAGAAAGGTTCAGTTCAGGATGTGGCAGCAGCTCGGGAGTCCCTGAGCTCTGCGAGGGCTCTGAATGGGGCAGTGCGGGAAATCTAATGGCCCTCATTCACACCGTTCCCACAGCAGACACGGCCAAAGGGACCGCCAGCGTCACCACAGGGTGCCACAGCCCACTGACAGGTGTGGGTCACTGGGTCACTGCCACAGCCCACTGACAGGTGTGGGTCACTGGTGTGGGTCCCCTTTGGGGATGTCAGCAGTGACCACCCCCTCCTGCAGGCACAGACACCCTCCTGTCTGCTGGCTGCAATGCCAAAACACCCCGGCGCCATTCCCAGCCTCGTGATCGTCGGCATTTGTGCCACTGGCAGAACTTAAAAAGACAAATGGATGGAAAGGTCCCAGGATGACCAGACCACGGTGCAGGGGATGTTTCATCCAGGTGCCAGAGAGACTGGACACATACTTACTCTGGGTTATTTCAATGTTTTAGCTGACCTTAAGGGAAGGTCCTACTTACAGCCACTTGTCTGATGCTGTGAAAATAACCTGAAGAAGACATTTAATTTTCTTTTTAAAACACCAAATATAACAAAAATGTACTTACAGCAGAGAACTCCTGTTTTACCATCTTTGACATATTTTTTTTTCCTGTCCCCAGTCCCTCTTGCTGTTGATGGTTGTTCCTCATGACTGAGTTTTCCTTCCTCTTTTTTCTCCCCCCCAGCTACTTTTCCACTACTGGGGATTTCTCAGAAATCTTAAGCTGCCAGAATTCACTTTTATTCTTAGAAACTGGAGCACAAGGGCAATTGCTTGGAGGCAAAATGACATCTGTGAAGAATGACTTTGGACATCGAATAAAACAGAAGAAGGACAAATTGGAGGACAGAAGGCCAGAATTCCTGTAGGGCACTTAGTTAGTTTAAGGACATTTAGCATATAAATGGGGTTATTTTGGCAAAAAGTGTCCTGGTGTAGAATATATGACTGATCAGTAGATGCTGCTGAGGACCAACTACTCAAAAACATTGGCTTCTCCTGATTAAAAAAACTGTGCAACCCTCATCACTGATGATGATGGAGATAGTATCCTTCCAACAGCCTTGAGGCAGAAACCATTGAGGCTTTCTGGTGTGTTCTACAGGCACAGACAAAAACAGATTTTTTGGGAAAACTTACAGAGGCAGGAAAGAAAAAAAGGATGTAGCTCAGTGATGTCCCTACTGGTGAACATTACAAACATCCAACATTTTAAAAGAAGATTGGCACCACTGATAGCCAAGGCCTTATTGCTCCCACCAATGCTTCAATTTCATCCTCCACTGCTGGGCTATAAACAAAACAAATTCTCAGGCACAGATCGACTCAGGCACCCCAGGATGAAAAACTGAACATGGCCAGACACTTGCTGTGGCAAGTCCAGTCCTGCTGCCACCACAGCAGCTTGGTGCCCCTCAAAGTGCTGGTCCTGCTGTAAGATGGAGCCACCAAGGAGCTGTCAGCAGCAGGCAAAGGGCTCCTGGTCACTGAGGGTCCTCATAGTGAAGGTATGGTTGCATTTAAAGTGATTTTCCTGAATAAAAGATTTGTATCAAACTTGTCTGGCTTCTCTACTTCTTTCAGGGATGAAATAAATTAGAAGGTGGTAAAGAGCCAAAAGGAACAAAAAAAATTCCAGTGGCATTTCTAGGAACTGCCTGGCATGCCCCGAGTTCCTCGCGGTGACTTGCTGGCCAGCCTGCAGGAGGGAAGCAGCTGGCTAAGGCGAGGTACATATGTGGAAGAAGTGTTCATCCCTGGGAAACAAACTAAAAAAGCCCTTGGAGCATCTCAGATTACTCTGTCATCTCCACAGCCCCAAAGGTAGACAGTCAGCACATGCACTTTCTAGCCCCTGCTCTGACCAAGGGAGCAGCAGCAGGGAAGCACCTTTGTAAATATTAGTGTGTCCCCCGATGGGCCTGAAATGCTGCAGGAATCCACGTGAGGAGATTTCCACAGTCCCTGCTGGTGCAGCTTTCCATGAGCAGCACAGATGTGAGCCAGTTCCTTGCAGGGAGGTGGGAACACCACCTGGCATTGCCTCATGACAGAGCGGCTGAAGGGACCCAGGTAAGCCAGTTTCTGCAGGACATCCAGGATGGCTTCTCCCTCAGCATGGAGCCAGCACATCAGCATCTCCCCACAGCACGGGCCTTCGATGAACCTGCCCTCATGCCTGTAACATTCAGGTCTGATGGAGGCTTTTCCAGGAATTTTCTGGGAGCTAAAGCAATTCCTATTATTGAATGTGGTGCTGGAGATCACATTCATGGTAAGAGACAGCATGATGCAAATGTGCCTGAAAGCACTTCTTGAATTTTACTGAGTGTGAGGAAATGGCTCTCCTGAGGTCACCAGAAAATCTGGGACAAAACACAGATTAAGCACCTGGTGTCCCCAGCTCACCACGGATCCACTCTCTGCAGCGTGCAGGGTATCATCACTCTCCTTATTGCAGTTGCTCCTCTTTGAATCCCTTTGCAGAAATTCCAGCCTCACTGAAGCATGCCTGGCTGTTATTTAGATACCCCTATTACATATAAATATATCTCTCCAATCCCCCAGGCTGGAGGGACTCTAATAAGAGAATTAAGCATTTCACAGAGCTTGTCTCTGGCTCACTTCAGGGTGGACACTGCACAGATAACCTTTCCTGGCTGGACTCGTTCTCCTGCAGGACTTGTGCTCTCTTGATCACTTTATGACCCCAACCCCAGCTCTCAGGAGTGCTGCCCTTGGGAGGAAGTGTGGAGGTTGTGTGGTCTGGTTTGTGCTTTCTGTTCAATGGGCTTTTAATTTTTCTTAGCTTCAATGACCTCACATCAGTATAGAGACTTCCCTTACCATTACTTTCTCTCTCTTCCAGGACTTGCTTTTCAATGAGCAATTGCCATCTTCCTAGCTAGATGCTGGAGTAGAAAGAGCATGATTCAAGTTTGGGAATCCAAGGGGAAATATTAGCAACCAATAATGAGTGAGTGCAGCATAGGAACTTCCCACAAATTAGCAGCCAGGGAAACAACCTAAATCTTTATTTAAGTGTAGCTTTTTAAAAAGGGCTCTTTAGTGACTCAGCTGCAGATTACTGGGAAGTTACAGGTAATCTTTGCAGGACAAGGAAGGGCCATGTTAGGAGAAAACGAGGTGTTTTGCAGCATACAATATGTTGTAGTGTTAGCACATTTATTAATCATATGTGGGCAGACAACTTCACACACCCTTCCAGAATTTACTGTACCAATGTAATTTCCATATTGTATCTCTGTAAGTGTTATGAATCAGCCAATATGTGACATTAATTTTCTGCAATTAGCATTGTGCAAACTGACATAATGATCAATTATGGAGTACCACAGCTGTAACTGTTTCCTGAAGTACAGAAGTAATCCCCCAGTTCTCTAAAAAATTCTGCAGTTATTCTGTACATGCTATATCTAACTAAATCCTGGTTTTGTCCAAAAGTAATATTCTTCCATGGCTGAGAGGTGCAGCATGCAATGCTCAGCATCTGCTTCAGCAGCAGGTTCCATGGAGGTGGCTTTTCTCCCACCACCATGGGGATCTTCGTCACTAATTCACCTCTTTTGAGAAATATTTCTCTATGAAGCTCTGGGAAATTGCTTCATGGTTTGGATTTCTTTTTGATGAAATTCTTTGAATTTCAATTTCTCCCCTCCTTTGTTTATCCATAACTGGAAACACAAGGTATTTGTCTCACAGTTCAGTGTCATGTGGCCATTTTCAGGAACTGGAAGAATGCAGAATGTTTGGTCTAACAAGAGAAGGGAGAATAGGTAGAAAAAATGCCTTCCATAATGAAGATTTCTCTGCAGACAGTGGCAATCCAAATGTTTCCTATGCCCACTGAAAACAGGGCAAGAAAAAATCATGTTAATTTTCTGAAAAAATTGTCCAGGATAAATATTAGAAAATAATTTCCTGATTTTATAGAGAGATGAGTCTTGGAACAACACAGGAAAGTTTGGACTTTCATTTTCTAAAGTTCAGAAGAAGAGCCGAGGCAAACCTTGGACAGGAAAGTCTGAGGATGAAATCCTCAGTAGATGCTCTCGAAGTAAGTAATCTGTGATTTTAGGATTCAGGCCATGAGGACTGTCCTAGCAGACTGACAGAGTTACAGGGCTGGAAGAAGCCCGGTATAGTGATAGCCAGCCATCCCATCCCTCAGGGGCTCCTCAGGCAGAAATGGATTTGCTGTGCTCAAAGCTGCAGTGCAGAGCAAAGGACTCCCACAGCAGCTTTGGAGAAGAGCTCCCAAGGAATGTGTTTTCTTCCATTTTCAGCCTCTGTAGTTCCAGAACTGGGAGTTCCCTCTGTATTTATGCAGAATTCAGCACAAACAGGCCTTTGAACACCACTGAAACAGAAAAATCAAAATGTGATCCTTTCCACCTTGAGAAACAAGCATGTCCCAAACACTCTTATCTCAAAAGCAGAAGTGACAGGCTGTGGAAACATTCAGTCTGGAAATTAATCTTTTGAACAGGAGCTGAGTCTGAATAGATTATATACATATTTGTGTTTGCCTGTTTTGAATTACGTGATGCTGCTTTCATCTTCAGCTGAATAAAATTTTATAACAATTTTTTTTAAGTCCACCACATTTGTCAGATTTATTACTGAAGTAAGTTGCACCAATGCTGATTTTTAGTGAGTGTAGTTCCTTACCGTAGTAGCCAACTTGGCCTGATTCAATTGGAGGCTGGATAAATACCTCCTCTGAGCCAAATCCACCTTAATCAAAGCTTATATAAATCTCTTAATATCAGTAATCCTGTGCCTGCTAAACCCAGTAGTTATTTTGGTTGTATCTGGCAAGATAAAACTATCAGTACTCAAACCCAGTGATTGTCTGGGGCCACATCAGTGTATATTGACACAATCTATTTTACAGCAATATATGTGCATGCAAAAATTCCCCCACAAAGTGTCCGTGTTCATACAGGGCACAGGTTGTGTGTTCTGCCATGTCACACCATGGTGCTGTAAGGTCACTCCAGGACAGGACAAAACTCCCTTTTGGCACCCACTGGAGCACTCCTGAAGGCAGTTCCTTATCAATTTCCTTTTGGTGTGCTATCAGCTGAAAATTGGTCATGTTTCTATGGTAGCAATGCGAGGAAGGCATATCCACAAATAAATATTTACAGGAAATATCCTTGTTTGGGACATGAATAAGCACTTGCTCTGGAAATCCTGCTGCACCAATGACATCCCTGTGGTACTACTTGGTAGCATCAAAACATTCTCTGTGAGAAACAGTGAACTCTGTTTGCATTGGGGTGAGAGCACATGCCTTCAGATACATCATTTCTCTCCTGTGGTTTTCCCAGCTGTCTTTACCAGGAACCCTTTCACAGAGCAGCCACAGCTTCTCTCTTCCAAATCCATTCATTCCTTTTTCACTTAGGGCTTATTTTGGATGTCAGTGAACCCAAAGGTGCTCCAGACACATTCCTTTTCTCCAACCAGCTCTTCTTCCTTTCATCCCTTGGATGTATTTTTGTGGCTGTATCATAAGAGGGGCATAACACAAAGGGAGGCCCCACTGAACCACTACACAACATTTTATATACCAGCCTTTCCTCCTGTAACACTGCAGCTCTTAGCTCACTCGAGCCTTTCTGTAGCTAAGGGGAATCCAGGGAAAACATGGATTTAGTCCAAATGCTGGTTTGTTTGCCCATCTCTAACTGATTTGGAGTTCAGTAATAAATCATTGGAACTCAGTGCAAAGAGGTGAGCAGAGGCACAAACCAGTATCTTCTGCTGAAATGAAAAGTATACACAGTGCAAAGGTCACATAAATTATCTGACCCTCATTTTCTTCCATGTAACAGAAGTACATGCCAATGTGCAATATAAGCCAAATACATGCCATTCATGCCACAAAATAAGTCACTAGGACATAAAACAAAATCTGCATTCTCTGTTCTTTGTACTTCAGCAACATAAGATGTCTGGCAGCTCAAGATGATTCTCTCTATACACCATATATCACCTTCTCCTCCCTGATCTTTTCCCTTGAGTTTTGGCACTTACTTAATCATTGAGGTCTTTTTTTCAGGAACATGAGCAGTCTTTAGCATGGAAGATATCTGAATGTGGAATCCTACATACAGTAAGTTTCACCTTAAAAAAGAAAAAAAAAGGACATTTTTATATCTTGTTATATCTGATCAATATTTGTGCAACTATCTGACTTGTATTTGAACTAGCTAAATAAAAATTCTCCATTAAGAGAGATGAGTATTTTTTTTTCCTTGCTGAGACTGGCTTTCCTTTCTTTAGATGGCAATTGCATCTCATGACCTCAACCTTCTCGGCAGAATTCAAATATGAATGTGTTTGGATATGGGTCATGAACCTGAATACTGAAATATGAGTTCAGAAACACATTGTAGATCACAGCTGGGTTAAAGAATATCTTAGAAATGTTCCATGTTCTTCAAAAAACACAGTCTCACACAAGGAGATGTGATGTGCTTGATAAGCAATACGACGTAGCAGTCCAGGGCTCTTCCCTCAATACCCAAACCCATATAAGCAACCCCACACCTACTAGAGGCAATGGTTTATTTCCCAAAACTTGCAATTTATATGCATTAGGCAAAAAAATCCCAAGTAACTCTAGTTTATGGTTGCCCAGTAACATCTCTTGGTGTTGCTCAGACTCTGCAGTGCTGGCCCTGCATTCCCACATAGCTCAGGAATATGAGAGACCACATCAGAATGATGCTGAGGAGATATTTGGTGCTGGAGTTACTCATGCCAAGCTTAGACCAGAGTAAGCTGGATTGAATTGAGCCTCTTGAAATGCAAGAAAGGGAACTGCTTTCTCATTTGGCTCGATGCATTTGAGTCAAGGTTAGCCAAGCTTACCTCCTTTCTGGTGGACCTGCTGATGAAGAAGTAAGCCTCCTCCACACCCTGGGGCTGCAGATCATTCACAGCCACCACGTGGTCTCCGTGGTTGAACAAACACCCCAGCCTGCGAGGACCAGCCCACTGTGAGATGCTGTGGAGGGCAGACAATAAAGGAAACACAGGACATCCAGTCTCTGCAGGGCTGGACAGGGCTGCATTTATGGGGCTGCCCTCTGGAAATGACACACACGTCCAGTGACTTTGTAACTTTTTGATCTAGTTCTGGTTGAAACCATCACTAATTATGACTCAGCATGCTGGATTCTTTGGAGGCCTTTACAAGAGCATTTGAAATACAAACTCAAGTACACAAAGAATTGGAGAGAGCAGAAGGAATCACTGAAGTGCCAGCAAGCACTGCCCATGCCCTGTTCTGCCCTGCCAGAACTGCACATGGGTGTCTACAGTTGAACACTTCTGTGCCTGTCACTTATTCCCATCTCACAGGCACTGTCACAAGACATCCAGACTTACCATATTCGTCCTGCTGCTTCAGTAAGTTTTAGGTAATTGTTAATATCAGCCAGGGGTACGAAAATATCCAATTTCTGCAGCTGCATCTCATCTGTAACTTGACTGTGAGAGAAAAACATCAGAGACACAGCATCACAGAACAGCGCAAATTGGAAGGGACCCATAAGGATTACTGAGTCCAACTCCCTGCTCCTTGCAGACTCCCTAAAACTAAATGCTATGACTAAGAGCATCATCCAAGTGCCTCTGGAATGCTGACAGGCTTGGCAAGATGAAACCCATGAACACGTCTGTCTTTACAACCAGCTGGAGAAGACACTTACCTGAGCAGTATAGACAAGTGAACCACTGACAGGGGTAATGAGTTTTGCCTTCTCTGGAGGGTTGGCTGCAGGCTGGTGCTGCTTTCTGGGAATTTTGTGTCTTTGTCTGCTTCCAAGTCCCTTGGACATGCACTGTTGTCCTGGCATTTGGGAGGGGATGGGAGCCCATCACGTCTGCACGTGAGCTGGCATCTCTCATCCAGCAGCTTACTAAAGAAGAACGAACATAAAAAATTAAGGCATTTGACAATTCCAGGCACTCTTGCTGTGTTTGAAGCTGGATCAAGCAGCCCTCAATAAAGCAAAGAATAACAAGTTCTTGTAGAATATCCAGTGGATGAAATAAAATCTAAGTAAAATAAACAGCCCTTCTAAAAATGGACCATAAATCTCAAAATAAACGTTTTCAGTATGCAGAAACTATTTATTAAGCCTGGAAACATTTCAGCTAACAGCATGCCTTGACAAAGAAACTGAGTACAGATTGTTGGCCTTGGCTGTACTGGGTTCTGCAGGGATGTAAGGCTGTCCCTGGGGAGATATGATAACTCAGAACTACTTGAACTCATTTTAGTTTTATTTGATAAGCCTTATATTGCCTGGAGCTGACTCCCCATTGTGCCCCAAACAAGACTGGGCTTAGTAGCAAAAGCTGCTCTTGGCATATTTTAACTCAGATGGCATAACCTTGTCAGGTTTTTGTAGTAATTCCCTCTGGAGGGTCCCAAAGACACAGACAAGCTTGAATTAATCTATTGGGATTGACTGGTTAGTGGGTCTGCATTTCCAGTTGCCTCCCTCCATGTGGCCTGAGACCTGACTGTCTGAAGGTGTCAGGCCACAGCAAACAGCTACTGACCTCTCCTCTGGCTCAGGAGGAGCTTTACCCTGCAGGCACAATTCTCTTCAGTGTTCAGTGCTATATTGTGGATGTTGTAAAGTTTTCTTGTGGCCCTACAACCGTGACACAAAGTTCAGGTCTTTCTTTGTGACGTGGCAAACACTGTACCTTCAAAACACACAGCTACAGAGCCATCCTTTGGATGGCAAAATGAAAGGACGTGTCCTAACTCACATAACTCCTTAATGGAAAAGTTGAGAGCTAATGCCCCATCTCTGCCTTTCTCTTTTAACCTCTAGATAATGCTGCCTGCTTTGGAGAGCACCTGTCTGAGAGGTTGTTGGAGTTTGGCTGCAGTGACTCAGTAAAGTTGAGCTGTTGTGTCATGAAAACCCAGAAAAACTATGAGTCAACAAAAGGTGCTGCATTGTATAGCCAGAGCCTGGGTAAGTGCAGGAGTCTGCAGTGTGAGCTTAAATTTCATGTTGATGAGTTTGAATTTGACTCCACTGTTCCCATGAGTGCTGAACTTTGTGAACTAAGACCCAGCAGGGACTCATTCAAACAAGATGCAGCCTCTAGATCTTGTTATGCAAATTCCAGAGATGTCAGCTCTATCTCTATTGCTATGCCACTTTTAATTTCCAAAACCTTAATGAAGTTGTTACTTACAGTGATTTCATTGACATATAAATGTTCTCCTTTACTGGGGTGTTCTGCACTGGCTTCTCTTGCACAGGGACATCAGACTCAGCTGTAGTGCACTGTCAGAAACACAAAGCAATATGAGACATAAATGTCATTACATAAACCTCATTATTTTCCTTATTTTGTTCAGTGCTCATGCTGGTTAAAGATATTGGTTAATATAGCCTGGAATTCCTCAAATCAGTCAATTCCCAGAAACTGGGAGCTAGAAAGGTGCTTGAAACTTAAAAGTTAATGCTGGAATTATTGGCACTGCCAGACTGGGATGTGATCAGCTATATTCTGAAGTACTACCACAAAAGAAAAATTGTTGCCTTTTAATTGAAGCAGGCTGAAAAAGGAGACTTGTTCTTTGGGTGTGCTTGACTTAGAGCACTTGGATTATATGACCACATCACCACTGTTAGTGTCCTTCAGTCAGATGTACAGTCTGTGACTTCTGCAGAAAACTGACCACTTATCTTCTCCTGACCACTAATGGCATGGGAAGCCTAGAGAAATTAGCCTCCCAAATTGGGTGTCAAAGTTTGTATAAAATTAACAGCATTTCTCCTGCTGCCTTGTTTCACAGTGAAATGTAGATACCAAAATGTACCACAGTGTTTTAAAAGTACTGCTTTTATGCAGCTTACTGGTGCTTCAACAGAATTACATTTCAAAATATATAAAACTAATGTACTGTTACATTCTCTAAATGAAGTTTTCACTTTCAGAAAAAAAACAAACCAACCCTACCCCATTATACAATAGGCAAAAGCTATTTACAATGAAAAAAGTCAATTTGGGGAATTTCAACAAAATCAGCAATGTTTTTTGTCTAAATGTCACTTTGCACCAGGAAGATCCTTTCAATGAGTCTAGTGTATTTTTTTCTTGTATAAATGAAAGCTCTATTACCTATTGCTGTATCTATGTATTCCTTTTGCAAGGTACAAGTGGTTTTTTCCTACCAGTTCCTCTTTGGCTCATTAAATGTCTCCTGTGTCCTTGAAGCTGTTAACAGCCCAGCAGAACTCACAGCTGATAAACTACCTTTGCTAAAACATTGCTGGGAGTTTGGTAATAATCTTCTTCGTCCTTTTTGATGTTTTCCTCTTGATCTGACAACAGCAGATTTTCCTCGCTTCTTCCCAGAATTTTATCCTGCTAAAAGAATGGGTTCGTATTTAACAGGCTCAGTTATACAGATTAACATGTGTTTTTCCTTTCTGTGGAGAAGTAACAGAATCAGCACATATTCACAGAAAGCATGGCAAGATACATTTCTCCTTGAAGTGAGATATGCTCAGAGCCAGCCTATTTTAGAAACAAGGCTTCTGTATCTGTGCTCCTGCCTGTATTTTTGAAATTCAATGCACACAGAAAAAAACAGCCACTGGTATTAGTATTTCTCATAGGTGGATTAGTGTTAACCAGGCTGTTGCAACTGTTTTCATGATGACAACGTGTTATTTTCTTTAAAAATCAAGTGTTTTAAAAACTTTGTGTATGAATCTGCATGAATTTAGTATCACTTGTGTAGAAAAGATTTTCTTTCTGCAATCACTTCTGAAGTCCTTACATTAGGAAGAAAATCTGTAGGAAATCTAGGGGTGAATTGGGATATATTTGTCCTTTTAAAGCAGCTTTTAACTGCTATCAAATAAAGAATGAATTTGGGATTTCTCTGACTAATGAGAAATTTATTATCTTATATTTCTCTGTAAACAAAAAGATAACTGCAGAAGACTGGAGCTCTGACAGAGAATCTTTTGTGTCCTGAGTGATATTCTGCCTTCACAAATACCTGAAAAATTAAGTTTGAGGCAATTTGGTAAGCCAAGAAGAAATTAATCCCTCCACCAACTTTACCTTTTCAAGTCACAAAGAGAAGTTATTTATTTTTATGTCTCCTTGTTGACTTCACTACAGTGAAGAGTATGGTAATTAGTATTTATCCCAGTTCAAGTCTCTGAGCCATGTTTGTGATCCAACTGTTTTTTATCTCTGCTCTCACATCCTTGATTTCCATGGTGATCATTTAAATAATTGAAAAATATGCCATGAATATATTACTGTTTTCAAGGTAAAGTAAATTAAACTAATTACTTTCTTACATGTAACAAGAAGAAAGTGGCAATGAATATTAATTAAGGATGATTACTGTATTTTTTTCCTTATTGGTATAGATGGCATTAAGATCAACTCATGCCATGGGAGTCAGGACAAACTTCAAGTGTCTGTTGAACCATGATATGGATTTACATTGGAGAGAAAGTAGACTATGGAGAGAACTGGCTGCAGCAAAAGACAGAAATGACACCTGGAGAACAGCTCCTTAAGGAATATTAAGTGTTGCCCTTAGAGAGAGGAATCCCTCTTTCAAAAACTCAGGAGTGTAACAGGTCCCAAGGGCACCTTGTTGCCTGCAATACAGTAATGCACAGCATAGGGTGATGCAAGGCAGGGCTCCCAATTTTGATGTATTTCAGATGTTGAAAGCTGTGAATCAAAACAGCTGATACTGAACTGCTGTGTCAGATGAGGTCTGGTGGCTCCAAAAGGTGTGCTGAAAAGGAGGCAGGTCCCCAGATGCCTGCAGGGTCCCTGCCAGCATGACTAGACTCAGTGACATGGAGAATCCTGTTTGCATGAGTGACAACTACTTAACGAAGAGTTTCCAAGATCTGGGCCTGGATGAGGGAACCACCAATAAAAAGCAAAACACATCAGATGCTTGAAATGGGGGGTCACACTGCTAAAAGGAAGTAAATACTAGGGATTAGTTAGGAAGTCAGTTGTCTACATGTCACTGAGCAGAAAATAGGTCCGGAGATGTTAGCAGATGTTAAACTTATGAGGCAAGAGAAATATTTTTATCCAATGAACAAACATTGTTGTTTCTTGTTCTCTATACAGCAAAGTAATTTTTTTCACACATGCCAAAACAGAAACATGAGCTTTGTGCTAGTCCCTCTGCTTCAGGCTAAAAAGCTAAAATCCAAATTCCTTATCTTTGAACCCTCATGGTCAGCCTGTCCTAGCCTGAACAGCTGCATGTAAAACCTGCTCTCTGAGGCATCGTAAGTATGAGAAGAATTAATGAATAAGACAGAAAAGGTATGCACAAGGAAGAGACACAAAGAAATTCTTGACATACACCCGGAGCAGGACTGGTTAAAATCGGACCAAGGGTTAACTCAGTGCATTTCAGGGCTCAGACTCACAATTGAATTACTGCAGCTTTATAAAGTACAGCTGAGCTATGCTGACTGCCCATGGCATTGCAATGTAGTTTCAACTATTCACTTCTTACCCCTAAATTTAGCTGTATTATCTCATACTTGCTGTCAGCCTATATACAAGGATGGTGATTGCAGCATGTGATTTACCACTCTCTTAGCTGTGATAGCAGAACAGATTCTCAGCCACTCCAAGTCATAGTTCAATGCATAAGCTGTCAATAAAGATGGGTTTAAGCTGCAGAGTGGTCTGGTAGAGCCTTGGTTGTGCCTTCTGTCCTCTTGATTCTGCTGCAAAGCAGCAATCCACGGCAGAGGAAAACTGCTGCAGGCACTAGTTCAGGGAACACAGGTCAGAACACTTACCCAGTAATACAAGATAACATTCATCTTTTTATCTTTCCAAATCACTCCCGCTAGATATGGAAGTGAATTACTTGAAGACATATTAATGCTGACAGAAGGTCAGCTGCAAGATGTGCCTCAATTTAACAGGCTCTTGTTCTGTAATTTAGTTACATTGACTCGATTGCTACTGGCAAAGGCTGAAGAAATAAACCATTTAAGAACAACTGTGGCACAGCTGAGAAATGTGCAGGGAGGGACAAATCCTCAGCCAGTGCTAATGCAGAGCTTTCTTCATCAAGTTTATGAGAGCTGCCACAAGTTGCAGTTGCTGCATAGAAACACTGAGGCTCTGACTCCAAAACCCCCAAACACAGGTATTTCAAGCAAGTTTTTAGAAGATCATTTTCAGTGGTAAACAAGAAAACAGACTAAATATTTAGGAAACTTTCATAGTGGAAATCAACTCGATGTTCTAGGAAAGTGGGTGGATAATCTACAGTCACAGACACGCAGGTGAGATAAAAGCCAATATTTACTTCCGCAGATGGAACAAGGCAAGAGCTGTTTGATTTGTTCTGCTCACCAGGCTTGGAAAAACTCCTCCTGGTGAGTCACACTGAGCCTGATGGGGACCAGGATCTGAATAAGGTCTGTTCTTGTCTTCTGAGGAACCATTCTCCTGTACAGGAAGGAAAAAAGCTGACTATCATAAAGATACACTGGAGGTGCTTGACCCACGTTCAGCTTCCTCTCGCCAGGCCGTTTGCACAGAGCTTTGTGACTACAGAAACTCAGCAATTCCTCAGCTGCTATTTCACCCTGGCACCTGCACTGCAGCTGCTGTGGGACAGCAGCAATGCTTTCCCTCCGTTCCATTTAAATATTGAGGGGAAAGTCTGTTTAGAGAGGAATTGGATCTGAACTCTCCTCTAAGCTTTACAGCCTAAAAAGAGAGGTATAAATAAAAGCACAATCACAAATCGGGAGGAATGTGGCTAGCAGCTGCCAAAACAATCATCACATGCCTCTGCCAAGGCATGTCAAAGCAAATCTTCAGGAGTTTACTTAATGTCCACTAAAATTTGCCAGTCAGTTGAAACAAACCAGTGAGTATTGTCTCTCATTGCCTTTACTTACACGCAGACTTGACTCAGAAGTATTTCCCTTGTGGGGACCCTGTGGTGTTACCATCCAGGCCCTACTCAGGAACCCCACCAGAACAGACCACCCAGGTACCCACTGCAGAAACTCTGAACAACTTCTGATGGAAAAAAACAACTGTGCAAAAGAAATTTCACAGTCATGCACAGACTCATTATTAAGGGTAATTTGTTTACCTTCTGGTAGCTTTGCCTGTCTGGAACACTGGTCATATCTATAGAATGAGAGAACAGTGGCAAAGAGGAAGGCCGGCTTCTGACTTCTGGATTTGGAAGATCTTGGTTCTACAAGCAAGTGAAAGCAGTATAAGAAAACAGGCATGTGTTGGGTGTGGGCTAAAATCTACTGACACATCTCCCTAGAGCAGATTTATTTCTAATGGCTCAGAGGTGTTGACTGCATGGCATTTCTCAGGCAGACATAAATTTGCCCTGCTTGCATTTTGAGCTGTCTGGAAGCTGCAGGGATGTGAGTACTTAGTGCTGAGTCTAAACTGGTAGTCCTGGCTGGCTGACAAGCTGCAGAAACTTGGGCCTGAGCTTGAACTACCAGGGCTTCCAGCTGATTTGTAACATTGACAGACTGATGTAAAACAACATGTAAATATATCCAAAATGCACCTGCTAAGTGTAACACACAAGTTTTCACTCTGATGCATCACAGGTGCAGTCCATTGCAGCATAATATCAATCTTCTCCTCATTTCCATATGGCTTACTCTTCAAAGAGATTTCTTCCATGTAAAATCAATCCCAGTGCAGACAGACTGTGCAATGCCTGCTTGATGTATAACACCAGGGTACAGGAATTATATGAAAATTAATTTCTGAATGACCAAGGTCAGAGGCAACTTGCAAGGTAAAGATCAGGAAAATTCCTTTGCACAGTTTTGTAATAAAAAAAAAGAAATGCCTTTTTTTTTCTAAAATAAAGTACAGTAACATGTCACCTGAGGGCAGCATCCACTTCTTTTGTCCTCCCTGCAGATTGAAGATATCAGAGTGACCCAGTCCTCTGTTTCCTGCCTGAAGTTGGAACAAGAGGAATGAAAACTCATGACAGGTAACACACAAAGGCAATCCTTTTGCCTACCTACTTCTTCCTGTGGGGCCCAAAACAAAAATTCCTGAGATCAAGGGGAAAACCCTGCACCTGCCTTTCAGGAAAGAGTGCTCGTGTGGTCATAGCCAGATGGCAAAGTCTGACTCAGAGAGCTAACAAGGCTTGGGAATGCATTTGGGCCATCAGGATGAGAAACACACCATGAAAGGATGCTTGAAGCTGTTTTCCATGTGTGCAGTGGATTTAGCTGGTTTAATTCTGGAATGCTTCCCACTGAGTGTGGGCTGTGAGAGCTGTGCCCCAGGGGAAAGTGTTGGGGGGCACGCTCAAGTAGCACTTAGGTATGTGTTTTCCTTCTTATCAGAATTTCACACATCAGCTGCTCTTCTGCAAAAAGGCAAAAACTCCCCTGACACACTCATGACTGGGAAACTGAAGAGGAGATGCTGGGAACCAGCAGTGCAGGAGCACTGTGACAAACATCCTCCTCCCTCACCTAACTGAGCTTTGGCTGATCACCTCCACAGAAACAGTTTCTGCCCCAGTTCAGGACTCAGTTCCAGCCTAAAAAGGTACCAGCTGCACCATCCTGCTGCAGGAAAAGCCCCAGTCTGCACTTCTGGGATCTGTTCTCCTTCAGGAGAATTTTTGCCTTCAGTCTGCTTCCCTTGATTAGTAACCTAGTTTTCAGGCAATATCACTCCCTGTGGTTTATCCATGAGGAGCAGAACCTTTTCTGACTCCCAGGAGCTGCTGGGTGAGAGGGCAAAGGTCTCTGCTCGTTCTTGTCCCCTGACCAGCACAGTCTGAAATGGCATTGCCATGCTGAGGTACTGCCACTGCCATCCCCACTGCCAGCCCCGTGCTCCCCTGCCTTCACACGCTGGATGCTGGGACTGGGTGGCTGCAGGGAAGGTGAGCTCACCTGCCTGAACCAGCAAAAAATTAACCCAGCCATGAGTAAGGGGAGGAAACGCCATGGAAAAAAGCTGTTTTCCATTGGATCAGGCAGCTGAATCACCTCATCCCAGAGCTGTGCCATCAGTAGCTGAGACACAGAAGGGAAGGGAGTGAAGGAGCAGGACCCTGCCTTGGGGCAGCAGGTTAGTGCTCCATTAGTTTAACAGTACTGTCACACTGCTTTTGCACATCTTGCTGTGCCCACCTGCTGCTCCCAATGAGGTAGTAACATCTGTTTCCAGTGCTGATGGACATCACCTGCTCAGGAAGGCATTTAAACATCTTCCTCACCGTTTCCATAATTTCAGCATTACTAATGCCAACTTCAATACTTATGATTCTGTGAAGATAACCATATGAAACATCCTATGTAGCTCTACACAGTGACATACAAATAGACACACACACATGTGTGCATGTCCATATTTTACTCTGAGCACAGCGTAATATGATGAGATCTGCAAGGGAAAATTGAAACATTTTTCCACAGAAAAAAGTGCTCATGAAAATAAATGCACACATTCAAAAGAGGTGGTCTTTCAAAGAAGAAAATCTCCAGGCAAAAATATAAAATTAACTTGCAAAATGCCCAGACTATGGATCCTCATTTCTGGAAAAAGATGCTTTTGGTTTAATTCAGAATCTTGAAAAGAAACAATAGTAAGAAAAATTTATTGTGGAAGTTTTTTAACCACTATAAAACAATAGGTTTGATTTGAAACTAATTGTATATTAATAGTGTTTTAATGGAGGGAAAGAGAAACAGAAGTACTCTTAATGGATACTTGAAGCACTTGAAGCACTACTTCCATTAACTTCCAAGAAGCCAAATTAATAAAAGTAATAACAACAGTAATTATGGTAATAACATAACCACAGACCACTGAGCAAGCTGCAATATTTTTGAAAGTTTCACAATGTAAATCCTTTTAATGGAAGAAGCACAACAGCAATGTGGTGAGTGACCTCCATGCCTAACAATTCCAGGAGCCTGGAGTATTAACCTCTAGATTTGACAGGAAAATATTTACATTTCCCATTACATTTTCTGTTTCCCTTGCACATATCTCGTACCACCATGTAAAGGGTGCCAGTCCAAAGCCAGTGACACTCAGTGCTGCTGCAGTAGGCATGTGCTGACAGGAAGGAAATGACCAACCCAAATGAGCCAAGCAGAGCAATTTCTTGGCAGAGTAAGAGGCAGCGAGCAACCATAATCAGCCCAAAGGGGTCAGAGAAAGTCAGGAGACCTCTGCACAAACCTGCAAAGGTTTCACTTTGTGAAGCTCTAAGCTGGGAAAGGGTGAGAGTGGCACAGCTGAGAGTGGCACAGCCTGTCCTTACTCACATGCGAATGAATGCATAGCATAGCATATATATATACACATATATATATACACACACACGTATGTATATATAACACAGCACTGTCCTCACAGGAGGTAAAATGTGTTCTACTGCAGGAACACAGCCTGTGGGATGGTGGTGCCAAGCCAGGTATCTCACTGGCAGATGCATCACAACCATCAGTCACACAGAAGTAAATTACAACAAAGCAATTCAGGATTTTCACTTCTACATATATCACAGTTGCACCCAAAGCCTACAAATCCCAAGGGGCTCTTTTGTGGACTTCATTGGGTTTGAATCAAGAACCCAATTCTGACTTGTTCAGTCAGGAACAAGTGCTTGTACAATCAGTGGCCATTGGAGAGTGCTGATACATGACTTAAAACAAAAAGGATGATGCATTTGAGCTACATACTGATCAACAGCTATGGAGCCTTTTACGTGTTGGCCTTTTAGATACTTCAGGATGTAATTCCCTGTGCTGGATTTGGACAGGACAAAAAGACGCCTTTTCCAGGAACTCTGCCAAAGAGAAAGCAATTTGTTTCTCATTAAAATTCAGGATAGCAGATATGAGGGATTGCTGAAATATGACTAATCTGTGCTAGTATACCTGTGAGCTGAAAAGTTGAAGAGGTGGTGATTTGATGAGGAATCCATGCTTGCAGACTCCACCTTCAGGGCAAAACGTATTTTGAATTCTCACTGATCAAAGAGAAACGAACAGCACCATTACTTAACTTGCTGCCAATTAATCTCTTTAAAAAGACCTGTTTGAACTGGAAATTGTTGCTTAGCACTGGGTTTCTGTGCTTAAATGGCCATAACACAGACACAAATCAAGGCTATAAAATATAGATCCAGGCCCTGCTTCCCTGATGTTAATGCTGACAACTGGCCCAAACTGTAAAGTAATGGTAGTGAAAATGTAGGGGCTCAGAAGGTATCACGAGCTGCTGTCTTATTTAACTGATCATATTTAACTTTTGGGGTCTGGTCTGATTTAGCTTCATAATTAGTGATCTGAAATGCACCCCCTAAAGAAATTCATAGATGCCATTCAGTCAGCTAAGAATAGATCATCTCACAACTTCACTACTCACAAATTTTAGTACAAGAACTTTTGTACCTGCAGAATTTCTTTTACTTGTAAAAGCCATCCTGATTGTTTCTTCCACCCAGATAACAAAAAGAGCGAAAATGTTGAAGCTAATTCCTTTCAGTTTGCTTGCTGCTGAGCAGCATTTCACTGCACACACAATTGCTGTTGAGAAAATAACAAAAATCTTACAACTGTTTATTTTCATACTGATGATCAAAATAAATTAAATAGCCATAATAACTATCAATTTAGATATATCTATAATTTTATATAATATTAAATTATACACTATATGCTATGTTTGTTATTTTATAATACAATCACAAAATTAAAAATAACAAGTATTATCCATTTTGATAAGCCAAAGAGATGATTTGCCTAGAAGCAATGAGAGCTGCTAAGAGAACTTCATTTGGCCCTTTCTTTTGCACCAGTCACAACACCTGTAACCTAGGAATACTGCATCCATGTATGATTCTGACACTGCTTTGCCAGTATCAGTCCTGTGTAAAATTGGCATAACTTGGCCTAGAGTTTAAAATATATGTAGAAAATACGTTTATAATACTATGGCAATTTTAATAATTTGCAAGTTTGTCATATTAATACAGTGCCTTTTCAAAAGTTTCCCTTTGCCTTGCCTCAAAACTCTCATTCCCTGCAAAATCAGATCTTGGCTGGAAGTTGTTCTACCTACAAGGAGGTTACACAGACCCTCGTGTGCCACCTGAAGCCACAGAGCCTCTCCTGGGAAAATCTGAAGCATTGCAAGTGCTGTTCTCTGGTTCTTCACTGAGAACCCTGGCTGCAGTGAGAGATTTTAGGGCTTTCCTCTGTTTCTGTTTCTCCAGTGATTTACTCCATGGTGCCAAAAGTAAACATGGTACAGTCAGGAGTAGGGTGGTCAGGAATGGGGTGGGTTACACATGGAATTTTACCCGAGATGCAAACAAAGCTACAGACTTTCATTCCTCCTGTTCCAGGCTGTAAATGGGAATGAGCCACTCAAACTTAGGCAGAAACATCAGAGGTTTCTGCACATTTCTGCCCGTATTTTTTGAGGTTTTTTCAGGGAAACCTTTGCAATTTTTGCCTTTTGGGAAGAAAGATCTGTTGTACAAATGCTGTGATAAACTGTTATCAAATTTGCTTCTGGAGTTTTCATCTTTTGCCTACCAGAAAAATAAAAGGACAAAAAGGCAATTTCCAAAACTAAAAATGACTGTACACAAAGTCAACAGTAGGGGCACACACCTGGGGTTGCAATGAAAGGCAATGTATTGTTCTGTTCAGTGTGACTGACAGTCACCTCAACTGGCAAACGATGCAATTACTACAAAACAATGTTCCAAGAGTCTCTGACAGGATAAAAGTCTCTTCTGGACGTCAGTAAAAGTCAAGATTTGCATGTGGAAAGACAAATACCTGTGAGACTAGTTGTGCTTTCTCACTCTGCCTTTTGGGAAAAAGTTTTTAATTGTTACATCTAATTGTATTTTCAACAGAAAGCAACATTGTAAACAGGTTATGTCTAATTCAAAACAGAAAATGCCAATTCCGTGATTATACCCCCTCAGATTTTTGTATGCCAGGCATTAAGGGATTTGATTGCTTCAAACCTTTTGAAATGCAATGAGACATTTCAGTCAAAACGCAAATAAAATGCCTCAAATCATTATGATGAAAGCTATTATAAAACTTCAAAAATTTCCAAGATAAGGAAAACAAACTGTGTTAATACTTACAAGCAAAATGTCTTCATGGTAAAGAAGGTTTCAGAGAAATACACCTACAAGTAAATCCAGATTCCCTGTATTGCCTCCTGCAGCAAAACACGACGTGTCCTTGCCCTGCATTGTGACTGCCCTCTTATACTCCACGTATAAATACAAACACCCTGAAACATGACCCACAAGGAAATTCCTGTTTCTGCATGGGAAGCAAGCTAGAGACTGCTCTGGAAAGGGGAAATCCAGAAGATTAATATTCACTTAGAAGCAACGAAAGATATGCACATTTGAGGCAGTGATAAATGTGTCCTACACAGAAAAAGAAGCCTGGAGACAGCCTGGTTTTGTTGGTTCAGCTTTCTGAACAGTCCCTTCATTTCCCGAGCTGTTTCTAAAGCATAATATCCACCTATGGCTGGAATATAAAGCAACAGTAAGAACCCTAAAAGATCATAAAAGTACCATAAATTGAACCCAATTTCAGATTTAAACAGCATTTAGTTCAACATACAATGGTGAAGCAGGATTTCTTATGCTGCCTATGTCATGACAAGGTAATTCCAGTGTTAGTCTTGGCTATAAGTAAATTTTTGGGATTCTCTCCAGAAACATTCAGTGCATCAATAATGAAAGTGGATTTACACACTAAACCATCTGGCTAATCCTGCAGATGGCAAGGGAGTTGCTTTCCGACAGAAAACAGTCATAAATTTGATCAGGGAAAAAAGCTAAAACACCCTGTAGCTTTTAAATCACTATTCAGCAACCTGGCTCTGCTCGAGGGAAAGGGTCAAGCTTCCCCACTCTGAGTGGGTTCCTGCAGGCTCATGGGCTGGCACAGCTCTCAGCTCTGGCTCTATCACCACTCAGGGGTGATGTCTGTCGGCACACAGTTTTCTTTTGAAATAGTATTAATTTTTTCTGAACATGATCTGAAGTAATGCTCATCTAGCAGAGATCCTGGTCCTGACACAAGATGTTTTTCTCTCTGTCTTTCACTTCTACTCTGTTAATCTTTCTGTGTTACTTTCCTCTCTGGCAGTGTATTCAGTTTTTCTATGCTGATCTTTCTATATCTCATATATTAGAACTGGCCTGAAGGATAGTTCTGGAGACAGGGGAATATCATTCAGAGAAGTTTAAAATCAGGCTAAACCTAAAGCAAATAAACACTGATGAACTATAAAGACATGAAAGAGCTTCCAGAGAAGTAACAAATACTGAAATGTTGGCTGGCCATGGTAAACCAGGAATATCCTTGATGCCAGAAAATAGCTTAAGATGGAGCTATTTGGCAGAAGCAACAGGGAGAACACTTTCACATTCACTGCTAGAGCACTGCACAATTTACTGTATAAAGGGCAAGATTCAGCACTGGTAGAACATGGTATTTCCAATAAAGTACTTCCATCAACTTTGGTTTACTCCAAGAGGGGACGTGGCTTGTCCCACCCAAGTCACTCCATGCCAAATTACTTTTCTAATCTACCTTTCCACTGACACTGTAAACCTCCTCCTGAAAAGATGCCAGAGACCACCTGCATTCTTTAAAGAGAAAGGGACTGGGATATATCTTGGTTGGTTTTTACATTACCAGATTGAGTGACAAACATGCAGATATACAAAGGAAATTTTTAAAAAAGGTCTTTATTGATGTCATGCTCAGTAAGTCCATAAATCACCATTTGTTTAATTCAAACAACTGTAAATTTGACTTATGAAAAAAATATATATCTCACTATGTTACAGTATTTGTAAGAAAATAAACTTAACAATTTGGTAACTTGGCTTTAATACTATGCACTTATTTTCTCAGAAGATTGCAAGGAGTATAGAGTACACTAATGGGAAAAAGGGTGATCTGGTAATTCTTTATCAGTTTAACCAAATCATTAAACTTACTTTTTTGACCTAGCTACCAACTAAAGTGAATATAAAAAGAAGTAATATAAACATCACCAACATAACTCTAAAACACAAAATCAAGACCGTACAGTAACTAAGAAGGCACTTCTGGTTTCTGATTCAAGTAAGCATTTCCAGTTTTGGCAAAATTCCTCACAACTAGAAGTTAAATCTAAACATACATTTGTAACTGGAACATAAAATTCTACCTTTTCAACATTAAATTTTAATGTTTTAAAGCCTTTTCATTAACTTTCTGATGGTTCAAAAGTTTTGAATCAACAAGCAGACATTTTTATTTCTGCAAGCAGAACTGCAATACCACTGGTTCAGGTCATTCTCTCAGTCAATTGTCATTTGCAAAGCAAAATATCTTTACAAAGGCACTTTAATATGGCATCATCCAAGTAAAATCTGCCTATCTTTTATGAAGATTTTACTTTTGATTGTTCTATTTGTTATATTTCTATACTGTTCAGGTAAATAATCTAAAAAGATTGACTTTTTATATATTCATCTTATGCTAGAATGATGACTAAGTAAACTGACTTCCAGATTGAGCACAGAGCAACCATTAGCCTTCATTAATAATGTTCATTTAAAGGAAATTAATATATTAGACTAAAAAACACCCTTTTAAATAGCTACAAACTGTTTTATTACTGGACACACCCATAATATGATGGTCTTTGGAAACTTCCAAGGAGGTTATGGTTCCATGAGCTAGCAGTAAACGAGGAGTCTCAAGATTTTTCGTTTTTATCCTTAATTTACAATCTGCTTTCTGGGAAAAGACTTTATGGGTCAGGTAGCTGACTCACAACATCTTCAGTAGCCATAAATCATGACAGCCACACTAAGGGAAGCCAAGACACAATAATTAGTAATAGCTGTCAGGCTGGCCCCCAGCTGCTTTGAAATATTGCATATTGTCCATCCATCAGATACCCCAGCTTATTCAACATAAAAATCTAGCGTTATTACATTTCTGTTATTAAAAATGTGTTTCTCCTGCCCATAATCACATCTCCACCCAAAACCATACCCTGACCTTCCACCACGGGCTGCATTAAAATGCATTTTCAGAAGTAAAGTTCCTTAGTGAGCATGGAGACCACACAGGGGATCTGCTTCTTCTCGCTGAAGCGGGGATCGTCGGACTGCGATTCGAAATTCGTGGCCACCACGTAGTTGACCCGGGTGAGGATCTGCATGATCTCAAGCTGCTTTCCATGCTCATTTAGCACAGAGCACAAGGACTGCACAAACCAGGAGCCTCTTCCAGGATTTCTCCAGGAGTAATAACCTGACAGGAAAGACAAGGAAGAAAATAGACAGAGTTAATTCTGCTCTTTTGTGTGAAAGATTCTGGGCAAAGATTAACAATGCACACACAGGAAGCTGAACTCTTAACAGTTGTGCCACATATGCTACTTCATTGAAGTTGAGAATAATGTCTATTAACTCTCCAAACGTCACACTGCCTAAGTACCATTCTACATTTTGTCATTTGGGAATCTGCAAGAAGTAAAATTACACAGGCTTCCTTTCTGAGAATAAGTTTTGTACTGTAACTATTCCTCTTCCTGCCTTCATCACACATTCAACACACCAGGACATGGAAGGGCAGGATTCCCAGAACACAGTGCTGCCTTTGCCATCTGTAAATCTCCCTTTTCCTCTACAGCCAGTGTAGAAGGGCTGGATACCCAGTGTACACCAGGCCTTTGTGTTCTGTCCATCAGTGTACAATTTATCATCAGTGGGGGTCCATCTCCAATCCAGTCAGCATGGATGGTGAGTTTTCAGGTTTCCACCCCCATCTTGACCCCCTTTTCCTTACCTGGCACTGTGGAATAAGCAAACAGAAAATCTGCTTCTACTGGGATTTTGTATCTCGGGTTGGCATCTGTCTCCAGGGTGTCATTGGCAGGTCCAGAGTCAGTTTGTATACCTTCATCAAATTCAGAGCCTCTGCAGGCCTGAAGGCAGAGAATACAACTAGAATGTTTCCAACAAGCAGAAACAAGGTGTTATAACAATTACTATTCATCAAAGTTTTTTAATGGATTCAGTTCTAAGCAGTACTTTGCATGTATTAAAAGCAGAGATGAAATTCTGGGGGATATCTAATTGTTCAGTGATGAAGTTACTAGCTTACCCTTTAAAAAATATACATCCTGTAAGAGGAGGGATGTGTGGGCAACAGTGTGGGCAACCTGTTCTAGTGTTTGACCACCCATTACAAGTATAGTGCGTTTTTAGTACCTTTTCATTTATCTCTTTGATTCTTAATTTTCTCTTCATCATGGGTTTAGCTAAAGGGCACAGTGGGACAGTGGTCTGGGTGGGTAATTTTCAGCTCTTGATCAGTAGCTGTGACTGACAGCTCTTGCAAAAGAACAAGTCTGACTGGTTTATATAACAGGGCTGGTTGCCTTTATTAAGATAATTTTAAAGTCTATAAAGTAACCATTTCAAAAGTGTAATTAGAAGAAACATCACTTTAGTAGTATGAAGAGCCTAAAACAGTTTTCACTTTGAGGATGAGGATTAATTGATGGAATAGCCTAGGGAAAACCACATCTGCTGCAACTCTTATGTGTAAATAATGCTATGTATTATGTAAAAAAGAGAATTCAGACCCATGATATGTCAGTTAATGCTGTTTGAAACAGTTGTCTTTAAAAGTTTAACTAATATACAATTAATTACACGCTAATTTATAAATGCAATATAAATTTTTAGGCTGCTGAGGAAAAGAAAAATGTTTCTTTTGGCAGTAATTTGTAGAGGCAGCCTTAATTCAAAGAGACCTGGACAGTATTATTCCTATTGAAAATCATGTACTGTCCTTAGCTCTGTCTGCACAAAACTGAGTTTATCTTTCTGCTTTGAAGTTCATGTATTACCAAGAGAAACCATGTAGAAAATTACAATGATAATATTCTTTACACCTGTGAATCTCATATATAAATTATCTTTTAAAAAAAATAATGTTACCCATAGACAACTTTGCTCAACACATTTTTTCACAAAACCTCCACCAACATTCAGTAAGTCAAGCTACAGGGTTTTTCTAGTGCACACAACCAACAGAGCACATTTTCCCTGCTGCAGCAGTAGGATACTGTATTTACCTCAGGGCTAGTACCTGAATGAAAAACAGTTTGGGTTTGCCTATAAGGCTTTTACACTTGTCTCCTCTGAACAGTGCAGTCAGACTCTTGATGGCCATGGGTCCATCTGTGCCATAGATGAGCCCTTCTTCCCCGTGGCTTAGCAGGATACAGGCAAAACAGGCAGCATCACTGTGGTTCTCCTCAGCAGCTACAAGGCAAACACTTCTGAGTCAAAAGGAAGTTACATTTTAAAGGGAAATTATATTTAGCAAACACATTTTTCTGAGGCTAAATATACAGGGGGCTACTACTGTCAGGCATAAGGAGGAGTGGACCACCTTATACAGTGTGATGAGTACCTTGAGTAAATGGATGCATCCTTCACTTGATTCTGAGTTTAACTCACTGGAATCAACAGGCTGAACTCCTTATCTAATATGACAAAAGCTCACCTAATACACAGGACTAGTGCTTCTCAAGAACACCATGCATTTCTGAATTGATGCTGGGGGATGAGGTGGGGAATTAAGCCCAGTCCATTCAGAAAATAAATCCTTCCATACAGAAAATCGTGTGTGTGGGGCCTAAGCAATCTGCTCTACTTTAACCTGCTGCGAGCAGGGAGTAGATTCAGTGACTTCCAAAGGTCTGTTCCCCTCTAAATTACGATTCTGAATTTTTACCTTGCTTCAGTAATTTTTCCATATCATCACGGCTTCGGTCATTGTACGTACAAACCTCAAACCCTAAGTTTTTAAAACTCTTAGCAAGATCTCCAGCATCTTTGTCGGTGCCGTTGCGGGTGCCCATTCCTGCCGGAAAACAAAGAGCACGGTTGGCTGCACGTTACACAACTCAAAATGATTCACGTGTTCAAGGGCAAATGCTTCAGTTTATAACTGATAAACTTAAACAGTGTCTCGGTCACATGTTTTTAAAACAATCCCCTAACAGAACAAATGGTAAGATTTTTAAAATAATGCAACGTTCGGTGTTAACACATATCTTATCCTGAAAAATGCTGGCGTGCCCCCCGCACCTTGCAACACAGGACCTCTAAGGATGATCCATCTCCTTTTGGTTATGCAGTACAACACAGGCACAAAGCACCCCATGGAAAACCTGTCCCTATTATACCCAGTAAAAGGAACTGATACAGAATCTTTGGGGAAAACAACTTGCTGTGTTTGCCAAGTGTACAGGAAAAGTCCTACAAACCTGATTATAACACAAGTATTTGTCTACCTTGAAACCACATGTGGTCTGGAAAGTTAAATGCAGAGTGTGAACAGAGCACACCTACAGCTATTAGCTTTTGTAGCTCACAAGAGCTACAGAGGGACAGAGAATTTGTAACATGGGTTGCAGATGCCAAAGTTCAAATTTTAACAACATAGTTTTAAACTCGGGAAAAATGTTTAGTTTGAAGTTGGTACAGCAAAGAGACATGGTCTTTGAGACATATACTGAAAAGATGTTGAAAAGAGACACTCTAACATAAGTGTTAGAGAACAGGAAAAATTATAGGAACAACTATGTATCAAAAAAGAAAGAAAACATTCATTAAATTCTATGTCCTAAAAATAGAATATTTATTGATTAAAGAGAGTATAAAAATTCTATGGTCTGTAATGAGTATCATCAAAGAAAGAACATTACCTGTTTTATCTTCAAAATTCTTGTTGTTTATAATAATACATTTACCAACTTTCTTGTAATCCATATTATACTGGAATGTGGGTGTAACAATTCGGTATTGATTACTGAGAGAGGGCTTTGGCTGCTCTTCTTCTCCATTCTTCTTTTTTCTAGGTGAGCCAAATGAAATTATTGTTAGTGACCAGTCACATGCGTGGCCTATTTACCGTAATTCAAACCATTCGTGCAGCCCTGCCCAATGTTTCTCCTTCTCCAATATTTGTTTTCTTAATTTACATTTCGGATCGAGGCATGAAGATCTTGTGATTTCCATGAAGTGATTATTGTGTGCGGGTGGATTCTGACAAGGTGAAGTAACTCTGGAGTGAACTGCAGCAGGACACAGATCCTGACCCAGAGATAAAACAAACAGCCTACATGAAGTGAGGCTGGCAGCAACCTTTTGCAAACTGTTTCTGGACATATTTTACTTTTACTGTAAGTAATTAATGTAAGAACAGACATTTCCCTTAATAGCTATTCCAGGAACAAGAATATGTGCAGTTTACCCAACTGTGTGGTGAAATTTGTTTACTGAATCATCATCATCCCCAAATTCTGTGCAGATTAGGACTAAGCAGTAGGTGGTTTCTACTGATAAAGGTTATAGATGTGAACAAGTCACGTGTTAATTTGGTCTGCCAAACAGCAGTCTGAACCTAGGCAAAAACCCAAGCACATTTCAATGTAATCATTGATACTTGAACTGCACGTCAGATAAAACCTAAGAAAAAAACAAATCAAACTATTATCATAATTATGTTAATGGGTTATATTAATAAATCTTCTCTGGTTATATGACTGTGTACTGATCTTTTTGCTGGTACAGGAGTCTTACATTGGATTAGAAAGAGATGCCAAGGGACAGCACAAACTTTACTCACAGATTTAATATAAATGAAGTATTAACACCAAATCAATTACAGCCAGCATGCACACCTGATGTACAAGCATGAGGAACTCAGCAGTACTTGCTTTTAGAGGTGGACTTTTTGGTCCAAGCAGGTGGCTTCAGGTGCGGTTAAGATTTCCTCAAGCAGAACTGAGGCCAGTAAGAGCCTATAAGGAGTCTGATGGAACCTCAGAATTATAAGCAAGCTTTGGAGCTGGCCCACTTAAAAACAATGCTCAGGAAAGGGCAGAAGAAGTTATTGGCACCTCTCTTATTTGTTCCAGCATCCGGCTTCCAGTAGTATTTACTGCTGATGTCTGAGAGGAAAACATAAACTACTTTCACAGCACAAAGAACTGTATAATACAGTTTGGTTATAACAAAATTAGATTTTTCCTATAATCTCAATTAATTTAAGTACTTTCACTATTCTCATTGTGACATCTTCCTAAAGAATTATTAATTTATTTGCTTCAATAGCAACCTGTAGACATGAAATTGCTATGAACTGATTAAATGTTGTTTAGGTTATCTATTTTCTTACCTGCCCGATTTAACAATGGTTGTCTTTTAGCTCTAAGTGTCCTCTTTTTTATTACTAAAGAACAAGACTAACTGGAATCTATAATAAACCTTCTTTAAATTATTCATCATGTATAAATGCTACTGCAATTCAATTTCAAAATAGCTTCTTCTTATCTTTGAGTGCCGTCATGTTCTATTATAAAGGGCCAAATTAAATAGCTGCACCTGGCAGGCTTTCATTATACTCTTTTTACATGTGACCATCTTAATATCATGTCCTCTTTTAGACTTCCCTTAGAGACTAAAAAAAACATATTGAACCACATCTACTTGAGGATTATGTCTGGAAATACAGGGTTTTTTTTCTGACAAATTGCAAGTATGGATATTCTCCTTGCATATGCTTCTTGAGGGCTCTGGAAGCAATAATTAAATATACTTTGCCTCAAGAGAAAGTCTTAAACAATTCTTAACTAATTCTTTTAAAGAATTAGTCAGAGCTGTATGATGCTCATATTACATTTGACTTTCAAAGAGATTTTGAATTCTTATTTTAACCTAAAGTTCCCCCTGGTCCTCCATCACCAGACAGTTCTTTGTCAAAGAGAGAAAAAGAAATTTCAGAACAACAAATAACCACTCAAGTCTATGAAGAGGCATTTCCTCAGCCCACAGATTCCAGTTTCTACAGATTTATCTGGCTTCAGTGATTTCCTGAAGAAGCTGTTCAAACAACAGTGGTTATTATAGACAACAGGATATTTTCAAGAGGACTGTGCACACATTTCTGTTTATGTCCAAGCCATGAACAGCTGTCAACACTCAGGGATGGACTCATTTGAGCAGTATCATGTTTGCACTGTCTGCTCTTCTAAAATGCTGGAAGTGACCTAACTCCAGCCTAGAAACCAGGCAGCCACGTGTCCCCACAAAAAGCCTCACTGAAAACAGCAGCAAGGGTTAAGTGGCACAGCAATGTAGCCACGCAACTTCTCCGAAACCACTTCACTCCCAAGTTCAATAGTTTGCACTCATTCATGCAGAAATACTCGTGAGTGTGAGGGATGTAATTCCTGCTGCTGGAATTCTCAAGAGCAGCCAGAAGCTCTGTGCCAGTCTGGCAAATGCCACAGACAAGCCCTGGCAGCACATTTCCCCATTCCTTTACAGAGGACACTGGTTTTATTCTAATGACTCCTCCCAAGCTGAACAGGTTAATGAGATACTAAAAAAGCCACAGCATTGTTATACGCCTATCACTTCCTTACTGGCAGACAATAAAAAGTTCCAGAAATCTCTTGGTGTCAGTCCAAACTGAATGAATAAGGGAGCAAAGGCTGTGGATTATACTTAGCCTGGACCTGCAGTCCAGACAGAAATTATTTTTTGAAGATTCTAGCACAATATGGGAACACAGCACAATATGGGAACTGCCTGACTGGACTACACTGACAGTATAATGTCCAACATTCCAGATTCAACAAGCTAAATCAGACTTGTAATGATAACTAATAAAGTTATAAATAAGTAATAATCAGGCCTTAAGGGAAATCTCCTGTCAGTGACAGGCTGGCTTATGACTGAAAGCCTAAATCTTCTTTTTTGAACTTTGAACTGGACACTGGCTAATAGAAATGTTTACTGCTGTTCTTACTAACCTTCCTAATTACTGTATTTTCCAAAAGGGTTTCCACAGATTAGTTATATGCTGTTATAAAATGTTTTAAACTATGTGCCCTACGTTTGATTTCTTCCTGCTTCTATGACATCTAGCATCTTTAATTTTCCTCTTTTGGGATTCAAACTTGCCTGGACTAAACAGAAAGCTGAATTTCACGACTGTTTACTCATTCTTCAGGTCTTAATTACAGCTGTGCCATTATTCCTCACTCCATTAGTGGTCATTGATTCACAGAAATATTCTCCCCATTACTGCTGTCACTTATTTCATGTTCTCTCCCTTTGGTCAAAAGTTCAGCAAAAATGAAACTCCACTCTGGCACGCTCATGAAGCTTGCACATTTTCACCCTCACTGTGTCTCTAAATCCAGGCCTTAGGCTTGCCAACAGCATATTTGGGAATGTGATTTCATCAAGTCTAGTCTCAGTCAGTATCAACCCTGTGAAAATCATTATTATCAACTTCTCACGTTTCAAATTTATCTATTCTATTTATCATTTTGTTACTGAACTTTTAAATAGTAGTAGTCAAGTGTTTTATCAGCAAGAGTGGCTGAAATTCTGTCAGAGTCAATGGAGATACCTCACTTGCACAAGTAGTGGACTTGATCATCTAAAGGACTGCTACTTATCACAACAAACCTTCTTTTCTCTTATTCTTGGAATAAATTATTGTTTCAATATGGTTCAAGATTTAAGGATAAAAATATCACCAACAACATTTAACTATACCTAAAGATTATTTAGAAAAAATAAAGCAGTGTCTCTTAGCAGCTGTGATTTTCTCTCCTTTGCCTTCCTTTCTACTGGCACCTTCCTCAATTCCTGCTGCTCCCATATATTTGTGTGACATGCCAACATATTAAGAATCCATGTGTAGGACAAAGGCTTCCTTGAGCATTGTCTTTATTCATCTAATATTCATCTACTCCTCTGCCTCTCTATTTAAGTGACTGTTCTTTTCCAGGGAGAGTTGTTCAAAATAAACTCTAAAAATGATATTACAGAGAGATATCAAGGTTTTAAAAAAAGCTATAGTCCCCTTCTCTCCCAGGAAAATTAGGGCCTTTTGCTGCTGCACTGAAAAATGTAAGCAGATTAAAAAATCTACAATTCTGTACGTTTAATTTAAGGGGGCTGACATTCAGAGTTGGGTGGAAAAGGCCATACTGATTCCATTCATTTCTATTTGAAGTAAACCCACAAAAGGAGAGAACTGTGTCTTACTCTGCTCTATGCAGTTCAGTAAACTTCGCCTTTCCTTGATAAGGAATATCTCAAAACATTAAGACAGTTTTACTCTAGCTTCCTTCTTTTATACAATGTGCAATATAATTTTTGAATAACTGATAACATGTTTCTGTTGAAAAGAAAATTTGCCCTTAAAAACGTGGTGTCTTTGCAAAATCACTTCAGGATTTCTTCTGGAGTCCAAATGCCTTTTTGGCATTTGTGAATAGTTTTATTCTAGTTTCTGTCACATTCTCAGCCTTTTTGTTGAGTCTAGGCAAGATTACAGCAGTGGACAGTACCAATATTCTCAGGTAATCCATCGACACCCACCAGAACTTCCATACACTCAAGTGTTGTGGGATGGCAGGCTGTGGGATCCCATTAAGTTACAATACTGTGTGTGGGACAATGCATTAGTTCTAAGGCCTCTAAAGACACTTACATAGCCTATACTGCTGATTTATTTTTATGCAGTTTGTGTGGCTCTGTGTTGCTCTTTCTGTCTAAAAACCCCCACTCCTTCCATTGTTGCATTCATAATATAAATTCTATTTGTGACTAGGGCTCATCACAAATGCTGTTTGCTCTCCTGGGGAAAAATCCTGGACTGGAATTATTTATTTAAAAAGATGGTGAAAGGATAGACAGAAAACAATGAAAATGCAAATATGATTGTGTTTGAATTCACAAGGCATCACTAAGATACGTGTAGTAAAAACGAGTGTGCTGGAGATCAATTTAGAGTTATTAATAAAAAAAAAACTGAACAGGAAACAGAATTTATAAATTAGCCAAAACAAGGTTCAGTATTTTGTTCTATGTTTCTACCTTAGCCTCAATAATTAGTGGTCTGATGTGGGCTCCATAATTCATACATCTGATGCTTTCTGATGATCATGCATTAGGATCTCTTACTTCTACATAACCTTCTCTTCAAACTACCAGCTTTAATACCCTTATTCAGCTTTAATGCCTTTATCCAATCTAATTTCACTGTATTTAATACACCTCTAATTACTGTACACTCTCCCCACTTCGAATTTTTTTATCTTGAACCCTGTTGGCAATATCAAGCAGAATACACTTGTTAAACCTGACTAGAGCTTTTCAGATCTTAAGTTCTCTAAGCCACACTCTTTGTTCTTTGTCAGATCTGTTTTGGTAGTGTCACACAGATTTAGAACTGCATGCAAATAACAGATTATCCTGTTGCCTTTTCCCATTAATATTGCATCAGGTTGGCAGAACAGCAACATCTCTGGACAAGAAGAATGTGTCACTACTTGAATTGTCTTTCATAAAAATGAATATTCCTTTACTGTTAAAAATCAGAAAGCATAAATTATATGGGATAAAGACTAAACCACAAGGTCTAGACCAAATACTAAAACTGTATTACAGTGCATTTGAAAGTGCATACTCAGGCTCACAAATTACGTGCCCGTAGAGAAACTGAAAGAAAAAGCTTAATAGTTGAAACAAAAGTCTCCTGAGGAAAAAGGGGCAATACTAACTGTACAGGAGGAAGTTCAAGTAAGCATTGCATACTTTCAATTTTCCTATTAGCAAATATTAGCAAAGGACTGCTGACTTTGATAGATGAGCACCAACAAAATCATCAGTCCGTAGAAGGTTATTTTAAAATATATTCCAGATAGATGGCAAAAGAAAACTGAAAAAAAATCTAATATTAAAGTCAGGATATTTTCCACACAATAGAAAGTCTTCATTTAGTCTTCACAGAAAGTCTTTAATTTCTTCTCAGAGAGAAGAAAAGTGCTCCTACAAAACTGCACATAGAAGTTCCCCAAAAATCATTTAAACATTATTTCACCTACATCGCTTACCATGCCTTAAACAAAAGGCATGAAAACTGACAGCTGCAATTTAGAATTGCAAACATAAACAACACAATACCACACACACATACACACCCACAAAAAACAGTGTTCCTAGATTTCTGTTCTGTGTCAGGATCTTGTTCCATCTGTTACAGAAATTCAAAATTTCAGTGAAATGTGCTAAACTCATAATACTGTAGAGTCTGAAGTTCATATTTATTGATGATATGTAAAGTCTGTGCTGCCCTTGCCTATATATATATATTGCTTTGCTGAAATGTCTAAACTTTGCAAGTAATTTTTGGGAATGGGTGGAATAAAGGGAAATGGGCAGTGTGCTTCCTCGAACACCACAGCCCCCCATGAACATACTCCACTTTTCTCCTCGGAGCAACAGCACTGCTCAGGCAATAAAATAAGGACTGTAAATGCTCTCAAGAACAGGGCCATAGGAATCAATTAGCCTTCAGTTTCTTTTTGAACTGCCAATTAGTTCATGACTTCTTAAGGGCATCATTGGAATCAGATTGTCAGCTGACTAAACAAAGCCAGTTTGAAAGTCAACAGAGGCAAAGCCTTTTCCTTGAATGAACCTGAAGTTGGGAACCTACTAGGACTTCTTGTTCATTTGGAAACTCATCTCACTGGCCCTTCAAATAATTCTAAACACAGTAATTTTGAACACAAAATATTGCTGTAGCAGTATCAAAAGAAAGGAGTTAGGTAAACAATGCTATTATTTCCTTGAACTAATCAAGGTAATACTAGAGCTGGGAAAGACCTAAGCTATCATTAAATAATTCTTTCCAAGACTGGACTGAGTTCATTCATCCAAAGAACCAATATCATACTACAAACATACTTTTGTTCTTGATATGACATATGCAACAGTACTGTAACGGATTTCACAGAAAATTTGCAAAATAAACCACTTCAACTTACTTAAAGAAATTCTGGCATTTCCCTAAATTTCTTAATGCCACATCCGAGAGTACAACACAGAATAAAATATATTTATTAAGACCATATGCTAGCTATGCTTTGCCCAATCAACTTGATGAAAGGTATTAAACAAACCAAAGTGAGTTGTGCTTCTGCTGTTGAATAACTTCGGGAAAATAACTCTGTATCTCATGGTCTCAGTTTTTCCATTACAAAATTAAGTCTAAACAAATGTGTTTCATAAAGCAATTGCAGATCATGTGGCTTCCTTCCAGGGGGAGTGTAGTGCAAAAACTGATGCCCCATGTTCTAACCAACCCAGTGGCAATCCTGAGCCCTGAGCTCTGGGATGACACTGCTCGAGCAGGGGGGTTGGACCAGATGACCCCACTGTGGCCCCTTCCAACCTGACCCACTCTGGGACTCCGTCCAGTAAAGTGGAGAGCAATTGTAAAATTAATGTAATTTTTGTAAATCTGTGCAATGTTTATGTCTAGAGTGTGTGGGTTAACTTACTGACAGGTGCCTCCTGGAAAGAAAATGCATGAAACAAAGCCATTCTTACTGTAAAGTTATTGTTTACATTCTTCTTGTAAACCTCCACTATGGAGGTTTATAGTGGATCTCAGTCCAGAAACAAATTCCTAACTTTGATTACTACACATCAGTTTCCCTGAAGAGAGAACAATGCTAGTGGCTGTACACGACTATTTAACATCAATTGAAACACTGAACACATTTTAAATACCTCATTATAAGACATTTTTCAGACCCTAAGCTACTCTTGCAGCTTTTTTGTTCCATTTTAGTTTCAGATCCATCTCCAATTAGGAGAGAGAATCTTCTCTAAAAGCCTGGAAAACTGAGAAACTCAGTCCAAGACAACTCGCAGTACAATGAAAGAGTTGAGCTGTTTGAAAGAAGAAGCCTCAGACTACAACTTCTGGCATACTTTGCAAATGTCTTTTGAAGTTCTGATAGTTAAGCTAAATATGCCTTCCTGTCTTTTAAAGTATGTGTTAGTGATGGCCTTAACCTACCCAAATCAAAACCACAACTGCAATTTAATTTATTATATACAAACAAAGCAGACCAAGTGCATTGGGACTAAGCCAGCTGCACTTTGGACAAAAAGTTTCAACAGACTAATATCTAATATTGTCCCCATTTCACAACAGCTAAAAAAAGACAAAAGGAAAAAGAAAAGAAACAGGTAGCAGTGCCCTAGTTTTGTGCACTTAATATTTTAGGGATCACTTACAATCCATGTAAAAATTTTGTGGTGCGATGCCTGCAAAGAGTTCTAAACTCTCAATCACCACTTTTTAATTGAGATTCAGCTTCCCAATTAGCTGCATGATATCTGCCATGCAGGCCTCACAATACTGTATGCAACATAATAGCCAAAAAACATTCAAAAGGTAAATTTTTACAAATAAAGAATTTTGCCTGCTGAAAGGCTTTCTGCTCATTTCTAGAAAACCTGCACATCCATACCTTCCATGGGTGTTCTGGAAACTGAAATCTTGCATGATCATACCCTAGGCAGTATAAAGTACATAGGCAACTGACAATTATATGCAGAAAAGAGATGAAGCTTCTTTTACCTTTCATAGGAACTAAGAGAAATCAGCATAATTAATGTGGATTGCTTGGAAAATGACACAAAATAAAGCAAGCCCTCCAAACACTAATGCTCAGAGAACACTCTGGCAAGGATTAGCAATTGCAAAACGCCAGTGGAGCTAGGATTAGCTAAACTAAACTGTTTTGGGGTATAAACTCATGATTTTTCCAAACAGGTGGCAGAGAAGGAGGGAGGTGAATAACATTCTACAGTACCTTGGCTCATCATCAAATGGTACTCCACACTGCATCTGAAAACAGCTTCAGCTTGTCCTCAGGAGCAAGTCTGATCTTCTCTGCCAATGCCAGGAGCCCACCATGCTCGGGGTCACTGTGCAGAGAGAGGCAGGGTGCTCTGTGTGCTCAGGCCCCAGCGTTCCCCTGTGTCAGCAGTGGGTCACGCTGGACTGTTCTGTGGGGCCATTCAAACCCCTGGGGCCATCACCCCGCCAGCTGAGGTCATGCAGGCCCGAGCTACCTTTGCTGACAAGCAGAAAACACACTCCCATCACTCACTCCATCTCTGCTCCTATGCAACAGCACAGGAAAACAGATTTTGAGATGGAGGTGGGACAGCAGACTTCACTTTGTGATTCGTCCCTTCCCTCAAAACCTGATCCACCATTGCTACAATATTTACACAATGAATGTTTCTAGCAAAATATTGCAAATCAACATGCATGTTGATTTGCAATATATATATTAGAGGCTATATATATTGCAAATTATATATTTGCAATATATATATTATAGAGGCTTATAAAGCCTCTCTGTACTTTAATTAATACAGCTACTTCCTACATATTTCTCCTCAAACAGTTTAGGCTTTTTATAAATGTGGCTTAAATTTGTTTGGATTGCTCTGAAAGCTTAAATGTCACACTACAAAATAACTGTCCTCCAAATTCTGTATGATACAGCCCAGAGTTTGTAATGAAGGAAATAAATTACTACACTAAAAAGTAATTAGGATACTTGACTCTGATTACTTCAGATACAGTTCCTGGATAACCCAGTGTTTGTTGTACTTCACATTAAAAGTCTCTAAGGAGACTGGAAATAAATATTGACTGTGAATCAATGAGTTCTTGTAATATAGACTAGATACTATTTCAAGATACTTGGGCTTTTCCTATGAGGTACATGCAGGAAACATCCAAGGGAAAGTACAAGCACTGACCACAGTTTCCACTCATTGTTAAATATTCCTGCAGTGTTCTCCAGAAGCTGAGTTCCAGATCTAACAAAAATTGCTTTAACAAAACAACGACAACAACAAAACCCCCAAAACGCCCCCCCCCCCCCCCCCCCC